>MNCI01010247.1:136754-192674 GCA_015680685.1 Gnetum montanum
TTCTTTTTCTTGCTAAGAGAAGGTGGCTGCATTTCTGCGCCTTTATCCTGTTTCTGAGGCAGAGACGAAGGCGCAGAGGCCAGGGGCCTAGGCTTAGGGAAGCCGAGCGTAGAATGGTCTTTCGTTGCGTTAACAGGTATGTCCTCTCCCTTTCGCTTGGGAGGCGATGGTTGGCTGTTCTGGTTAGAGGTCTGCCCTTGCATGAGAGGAGCAGCCTGTGGTTTTGGTGCCCTGATAATGAAGGGCGCCCTAGGCGTGGACGCAGACGAATCTGCGGCTTGTCTGTTGCTGCGTAACTGAGGATGTATCTGAGAAGGTGCCCGTATAATGAAGGGCAGCCTGGAGACGCCACTGGCTGCCAATGAAATGGTTGCCCCCCTTTGTGAGCTAGCAGGCACACGCAAAACAAAAGGCTGTTTTGGCGGTTCCCTCCTCTCACTGTCCGTACTCACCACAGTGATTGTATAAGGATCGTCGTTTGCGTTCAATGGGTCCTTATATACGTGCAATGTTTGGTTTTTTGGATGCGTCGGGTTACTGCTGTCTAACTTGAGTAAACCATCATCCAGCATACATTGGATGTCGTCTTTCAACGCCCAGCAGTAATCCGTATCATGACCACATAGCTGGTGGTAGTCACAGAAACGGTCTAGCCTGAAAGATCTCGGAACTGGTGGTTCGTTGGGTAGGGCTAAAGAAGGGTTCTTCAGCAATTCACAATGACGTCTGTGACACTTCAGAGCTTCCTCGGACACCTCCTTAGATTGAATGTGTCCTGCCCCTAACAGTTGTTTCAACAATTCTGAATGCTTTACAGGTAGGGCCGTGTACTTTGAGCGATCTTTACGCTCAAAGTTTGGTTTTGGCTGGGGAGCCTTTTCAGGAGCTGCCGTGTCTTGGCTGGTTCTTGCACTAGCTGTAGCCTCAGGAGGCGCCGTAGGTGCCTTCTTGTTCTTGTTCTTTGCGCCCTCAGTCAGCGCAGCTACTGTCGTTGTTGGCGCCTTACCTTTGTCTTTGCCCTTGTTGTGAGCGTTCCTGTAGGCGACATATGTCGGGTCTTTGCTGGCCTCTGCAGCATCTTGGATGCTTCTAACTTGAGCGAAGGCCTGATGTAAAGAGTTGGGGGAAAGATAGTACAGCTTTGACTTAATAAAGTCATTGACTACTCCTTTGAATATAGCCAGTAGATGTGAATCATTCAAGGTAGCATTCCAACGCTGTATGAACCTCTGGACTGGTTCGAGCGGGTCTTGTTTCACCCCCATGAGCTGATCCAACGTGACTTCCGGCTTCAAGTTGTATTTAAAGCGGGTCACAAATTGTGTCAGCAGCTCTTCCAAAGTTGAGATGGAAGAGCGTGGGAGGGCTCGGTACCAATCCAAAGCTTTCCCTGTCAAAGACATAGCAAAGACTCGAATGATCGTATGAGGCCACTGTTGTAACAACAAGGATTCAGATCTAAAGGTGACCAAGTGAGCGTTGGTATCTCCCTCCCCATTATATTTGGTAAAATGAGGCAAGGACATCCCTGTTGGCAACGACAACATAGGGACTGCTGAGCTGATAGGATCATCCTGGTAAAAGTCCATGATCTGGATGGTATCTGAACCAGCGGCCTTGAGGCGTCTAACCTCCTCAGTAAGAGTCTGGATAAGCTGGAAAGCCTGGTCTAGACTTGTTGACGGAGGTGTCTGTGCAGAAGGCATTAGAGGTTGAGCTGGGAGGGCAGCGCTAGGGAATGGAAACGAAGGAAGAGGTTGGCTGGCAGCTAGTGGGGCGGGGACCCCAGCAGGCAGGGGGGCCTGTGAAGACCACCACCCACTGGTTTGCGAGACGGGGTTAGCTGCCGCCTGCTGCGCGAGATAAGGATGGGGATACTACGGGACCCCCTGTGGAACATGCGTTGCGGGTGCAACCGAGGGTTGCACGCCATACACCACAGACTGGGTATGTTGCGCCGCTGGGTTGGCCCACTGACTTGCGGCAGGCTATTGGACGTAAGTTTGTGGCTGAACTGCTGTGGTAATCTGTTGAGTCGGAGGGGGCGGAAACGACAAGGTCTGCGCCGGGCGCGTTGTGGATATGGTGTGGGGTTGGATTTGCGGGATGAAATGGGGCGCGGTGGTCGCTGGAACCACCGCCGGGATGGGGAGTACGTGGCAATGAAACCGCCCCCATGTTGTTATGAGGTATTTTGATTTGCAACCCAGATGGCTGTGCAGTGGCTTGCGGCATGACAGGGAAATGCATCTGCGTAGTCATGGCTGGGTCAAGAGGAGCGGCCTCTCCGTTGAAAGGAAACAAGGGATTTATGTACGTTTGGGGGCTCAGAGTATGGAACGAATGTTCCAACTGGGCTGCCAATTCATCCTCTTCCTCCTCCCCATGCTGGGGCTCCAACGTAACCCGTGAAGCCTGGCCTTTGGCCATGACCAACTGCGTTATAATTTCGTGTTGATGTTCGGTCAAAGGAATGATGTCATAAGCTGTTGGGGTGAAATCGTGACCTCCTCGATGGATCATTTCGAAATTCCGCTTCGCCTCGATCTCGGCTCGGCTAAGGGCAAACTTTGCCTGGATCTTAACGCAGATGAAATTGTATTCCTCAGGGGTTACAACCGTGAAAACAGGGTCTTTGCCCTGCAGTCTCAATGACCTATGCGATGGTCCCTGCGGTCCCGCTGCACCAAAAACTGGTCTGGTGACAGCGATAGGGTGCACAGATGCGGTACCCACATCAGCGGCGACCATGGCGGTTGTGGTTGTGTATACGGAATCCATTGATCGAGTGGATTAGCTGCGAGAAATGATCAGATCTAATAAGCGGCTAACAAAAAGATCGCAAATAGGCTTTGTACCCTGTAGGATTCCAGAGGAATCGTTCCCATGACCGATCTACACCACACGATTTGCCGTAAACTTCCCTAGAGGTATTACGTTTACGGTTTTGGGTATAAATCGCTAACAGGGCTACTCGAAAAATACGGATCGGAGCCTAGGCCCTCCTTCTAGCGCCAGAAAACTGTAACGACGGAAGATGTCGGCAGCTGGAAAATACCAAACAAAACCCCGTGTACACAGTTTTAACCACGGATCCGCGCGAGGGCTATGCTGGAAAAACGAATTCACGGCACCCTGAACGGTCTTGTCGATCAGACAGGGACTTACTAATCAGTAAAACGATGGAGATTGTGAATAACTCGTGGGTCGATTTGATTCGACGAGTCGCAAAATGAGGGGAAAACAACGTAGATGAATGTAACGACGCTAACGTTAACACGATAAGAAGAGGCAGACACGAGAGAAACGCGTGGTTTCAAGATCTACGCTTTGACTTGAAGAATAAATGTTTTGTATATCACGTTACAATGGGGAGACCCCGATTACTTGATGTGAAGCAAGCACAGAACAACAAGAAAACTGTCCAAGCAGAAGTACAGAATGAAGTCCGATCTACCTCGTAGGCCAAGGATGGGATGCAAGGAAGGTCAAGTTCTGACGTCTACCGATCAACTGTTTCTGATCGATGGAGCCTGCAAACCGTGCAAGATGATCTCGCGATCTTTGATCTGCTCCTTTTTCTTTGGGTAGTCTCTACTCGGGAATGTCAGTGATCACCAATGGAGAAAGTCGTGTCTTCACCAACGGACCGATCGCTCTTGCTGCCAATGCTCCAGTGAGATGTGTTGTGTCTCTGCTTTTCTGTTTGTCTCTGCTCAAAAATGCTAAGTGCTCTGATGCTCAGAAAATGCCCTTGCCTTTTTTTTTGATTTGCCGACCCCTGTATCATTGTCAACTGGAGTATTTATGGGCTACGACGTCCTGTGGAAAAGGCACAACCCTGATGACATGTGTCCCGAACTTTGCGGGTACCGTTGACCTGACCATTTTGTGTCAAGCTTTGTGATTACACACAATACGCTCATTTGTGTACTGTGCGTGTGAATAACAGATGTGCGTCGGGCATGTTTCAGCTGACTTTGGACTGCATTACGCTCGTACGCATTGCGTCGCGTACAAGAGCGTAATGAAGCATGAAGACAATAGATTCAAGCTGCTTTACGCTCGTGTACGCCGCCGAGCGTAGTGAAGCGTAAACGATGATTAGCTTGGCTATGCATTACGCTGACAAACGCTGCGTTGCATAAAGGGCGTAAGGCGGCCGATATGTAAAAAAAAGGGAAAGCGTTGACCTACTGTGTGTCGTTGGTCCGTCTTTGGCTTCTTCGACGCTCATTACGCTGCCGTGCGTTCAGAGCGTAAACTCGGCTTTGAACAAAAGATTTAGCAAAATATACGAGAAATCGCATATTACGTTGCTCAAGCCTCTCCTCATGCTGAAGTAAATTTCCTTCTGATGCCGGACTATGTTACGCAAAGCGTCATTACGCTATGTTGCATGCTATAGCGTAAACAATGAAAAACATAGTAAGATAAGAAATCCGCAAAGGGAAGCCGAAGTCTTGATGCCGTGCGCCTTTTTGTTTCACTCTGCCTTGTTCTCTTTTCTGAGATTCTGACATGTGCTCTCGCCTGAATTGCGAATCTTTGCCTGAGGCTGACTCGCAATTTTCACAGTGTTTCAAGGATAGGTCACTAGATGTGATGTTTTTTGTTTGGCAAGGGCAAAGTTATGTTTGCTACTTCTATTGTGGCAACTCTGGCAAGGTACATGGCCTTTGTAGTGTTCCCACTGTAGCAAGTCGTTGACAAGATTAACCAAATTGTGAGGGACTTTGTCTAGTCAGGAGGGAAGGAAGGTCAAAGGATACACTTGGTTTGCTAGGAAAAAATTTGCCCACTCAAAGAGTGTTGAGGGCCTAGGGGTGCCACACTTTGAAGATGTACTACTTATAACACACCTCAATCTAATGAAAAGGATTGTGGAGGACAAGGGCAACATTGAGGAGTAGGCTCCGTGGGCACAGGTGGTGCAACAAAAGTACACGTTATGGGAATGGTCGGGTAATGATTCCACGTTCTAGAAGAACATCTGCAGGCATTATCGGACACTGCAACAACTATCCATTACAATCACTTAGACGTTGGCTACTATGATGTAGCAAAAGAAAAGTCTAACAAATGCTTGATGTGCAATCTAGAAAGGGTGCCTTTTGGAAAAGATTAAAATGTTCATTTGGCCACTACAAAACAAAGCCATAACAATGTGCACCTTCCTTATTAATTAGGGTCTTGGTATTAACGTTGCTTGCCCACTATGCAACATGTCAAAGCCTTGAATGCATGACCATCTACTCTTTAAATGTGTCTTCTCTACACAAGTTTGCCAAATTGCACAGATTGATCCTGCTCTACAACTACATAGGAATTGCTTTTTTATGATGGTTGCTTGTTCCATTTGGAAGGCAAGAAACGAAGTTATTTTCAAGAGCACACATATGCTGCCACCAAGTACCGTGGTTATTACGACTTGTTGATTGAAGAAGAAGGCATTGGCTACTACTAGAGTGATGCCCACCATGAAATTGAACAATGCTCTGTTCTAAGATAATCAAAAGATCTAGAGTATGGTGGTTAGAGTTGGCAGGCAAGAGCTCCTACCATCAATCCATGGTGAGTAGGGCCTATAGGACTCAAGTTTTTTCTATCAATGAGAAAATGATGTCATGGCCTTAGGGGCATGCGCATCATGCTCACTGAAGAGGCCATTACTAGGTACCTCACCTTGCCACAAAAATGGGAGGTCATCATGCCATCAATTGCAATTTCCAAGATACAACCTCCTTTCTAGGTGGTCAAGTTTCACACATGCACCTCCCTCCCCTCTGGCAAGCCAGGACATAGCTCATTGAGCATTATTTGTGCAAATAGGAAGCTTGTCGAAACTTCAAGGCACTCACTTTGTGTTTATGCTCTACCTAAAGTTGGTCGACCGATGAACCTACCGCAATACTTCTTGGTGATGCTTTAACAACACCGCCATGGGAGACATTCTAGACCTATCTTGGTATTATGGTATAGCACAAGGATGCCTAACATGATGCCGACGGTTGGCAGTTCACAATTGGTGGACTTCTCAAGGGTTTATGTCTATCAAGGGATTTGTAGGGGCTACAGTTTTGAGCAGCCTAGGAAACTGTTGTCATTTGTTGTGCCTAATGGTGCTTCAGTGACCTCTACAACTCAGCTAGACAAATCGATGGATGACTAGGACAAATAGCTCCAACAACACTTGTGCAAGAGGGAGAGGGAGATTCGTGAGCAGCTAAGGGCCAATTCAAGGTTGAGTTGGACAAATAGCTCCTGGAGGCTAAGGAACGGATCAAATAGGAAGAAAGTCTACACTAGGAGTAGAAGGAGGCCCTTAGGAAATAGCTCTGGTAGGAGCAAGAACAATGAAGGATGGAACATGAAAGGATGCAATAGAAGGAAATGGAAGCCAAAGAGGTGGTCTAGCACAACCTTCTAGAAGAGTGCCCCTGACAAGAGATAAAGGAACAATGGAAAAGAAGGAGAAGGAATGGGAGGAAATGGAGCAAGAGGAGGCAAAGATGCAACTACTAATACCAGGAGGTGGCTTTGCAAATGTATATGCCCTTATATGATTTTGGGGATCCACAGAGAAACCCCATGGGAGGACGTTTGTAGGTATATTAGGCAAGAGCTCTACACAATGGATCCCAACAAGATGCATCATCTTCCCTACCACGTGCAGGAGCAACAAGAGGACAGGTTCAAGATGTTTCAACAAGCTGCAGGGTTTCTGCCTTCAAAACAAGACAGAAATTTTGGATAAAGTGCATAGGCAGAAACCATCGTCCTGTCACTATAGAACCTTGTCTTTCCCAATTCTGTTGTTTCTGTGATGGTTGTTTGGTTAGGTTTCAGGGTCTACTAACTCTAGGTTTTGATAGTAATATAGACAAGCACAAGGTGTCTATACTAGTAATTTTGTTATTCAAGTCAAGGCAATGTTACCCCCTACACTTTAAAATGGTTCAGCTTTGAAGTAACACAGTCTTGGTTGGAGCCTAGCTTTTTGTAATTTGTAAACTCTGCCCTTTCTATAATATAATATCCCAGTTCCTTCTCAAAATAAATAATGATAGGACTATCAATTTTTTTAAAAAACAAAATAAGTGTACCAAGATACCAATCTAATCCTAACCTCAAAAATAAAACTTATAATTGTGTAAGGATCAAAGACTCGAGTAATCAAACCCTATTTCAAATATCACATTCTCCTTTCAATTTGTTACCATTAGCCACTATATTCTATCTAGGTTGATTTTTGTCCCTTCAAAAGTCCTTCAATTTCATTCCTTCCAAATTTGAAAGATCACATTTGCTAGCAAAGCACTCCAAATTTCATTAATGTGTCAAGTACCGTTGATTGAAGCCCAAGTTGCTACATGATTCTACAAAGATTTTAGCATAATAAGATGTTGATTTGTAGCTTTTAAAACTTTGTGCCAAATATGGAAGATGTAGGTCAAAAGATATGATTACCATCTTCACAAACATTCTTGCATAAACATCTATTAACCATCATTCATACTTGCTTCAACAAATTATCAATTGTTAAATTTTTCCTTTTTGTGCCAATTTAAAAAAGACATGAACTTTAAGGATTAAACTTAGTTTCTTCTAGAGAATAGCTACTTTATCAACTTAACCTATGCATAAAGTATCATAAGCCTCTACCACTTTGTAAGGATGTTTATCTTCTCATAACCAATTCTCACGATCCTAAGATTTCATGTAATGATTTTTCATCTAAGCATGGTCTTTTCAAGTCCAACTCATATGGTACCTTTTCATCTTGAGAATTATTTATCTAAGTTTGGTTTATCATTGTCAATAAAGAAATTACAAACTACTTACACATATGGCACAAATCACAATCCCACTATGATTAACTCTCAATAATTTACACAATGTAATTTTTCCATCTCAATAAACTTAAATTTCATGGGCATTATCACATGGCTGAACTCCAATAACCTAATCATCTACCTAAAGAAAAAAACAACTAAATTAATAACCAACACAAGAGAAGCAACTACATTTTGCATGTGACTCCTTCTTCTGCAACTAGAGTATGGATTCTATGCATTTTAGGGGGGTCCACATCTCATTGACAAAAAAGGCATTAGCTGCTTTTCTTAGGGTCCCAGCCAAGGGGGAAGTCATCCTTCCTCATGACCATGACCTCTAGGATGCTAAGATCTTTTTTGCTGGGGCCATACCCAAGACTACTAGTGGGCAAGTGCCCAAGTCTGCCTTGCCCTTACTTTGGCAAGAGGCCGCAAAGTTAGTGGCCTAGTTTTTCATACAATCAAGTAATGCTTGGAAGCTACAAGGGATCCACTTTGAGGACCAAGAACTTAGAAGGGGGGATGGATAAGTTCCCCAAATCGCAAGCAACACTTGTTACACAAAACACGAGAATTATGTGGTTCCCCAACTTGGGTAGTCCACACTCAAAGGGTAGATTCTTTGCACACCTTCGAACTTTGTTTATTCCAAAATGTGGTTTAGAGGACACCGTAACCTTTACAAAGTTTGAGCTCCACTACGGAGAGTTTTGTCGCTGCAAAATCTCTCAACCTTGCAAGGTCCCAACAAGCTCAAAATGTAGTTTGAAGGGCACCACACCCTATATAAGCTCTAAGCTCCACTCCAAAGTGTTTCATCATTGCGAAACCCCTCAACCCTGTAAGGTCCCAAAAAGCTTAGAATGTGGTTTCAAGGATCTCACAACCTTTACAAAATAGAGCTCTACTCCGGAATGTTTTGATGCAGCAAAACAACTTAATCCCACAAGATCTTGACAAGCTCTAAAAGGATGCCTTCTCACAAGAAGCACAAGAAAGAGAGAATGAAAAGCAAGGAAAGAATGTAACTACAATTGCAAGTCCTTGCACTTTGAAGCACAATACAACATACAACCAAGAAAATGATGTGATAGTGAAGTACAAAAGTACAATAGCATAGACTAGACAATGATGAGCTTCATGTGAATGATGCCTTGTCTCTTTCCCAAGATTTTGGTGTCTATTTATAACCTTACAATTTTCCTGAACCATTGGGATTTGTACAATGGCTATCTAGCGGCTAATGTAGACGTCTTTTTCGAAGTAGAGACGTCTACTTGAAATTGGCCTCAATTCAAGAAGACATCTCACTGGAAAACGAGATGTCTCTTCTAGGGAGATGTCTCTAGGGAGACACCTACTCTAGGATATAGATGTCGATTGTTTCTCATAGACGTCTCATCAACTTTTGAGCTCTAACTTCTAAGGCTTTCTCCTATCAACTTGCCTTCTTGCTAATCCTTGGAGCATCTTCATTTGTCTTGTAGACTCCATTTGAATTCATGTCTTCATCTTGTCACCTTAGTCCTCGTAACAACATCTCTATATAGATCTCACAACATCTCAACATAGATCTCATTTTGACTTAGAATTTTCTCTTTGTCCTGATATGATGTCTTGATATATTAAAGCTCTTAATTATGCTATTGTCCCGATCTCACCATTCTCTTGATCTACCCTTAAACCTACCAAGCAATACACACGCATTTTTCATAGTCTGCATTTTCTAAGTTTTTGACATACCAAAAGGTCAACACACTTCTCTTTCATGAAATGTTTGAAGTTCGACCACAGGGTCAATCTCCCTTGATTCTTTCTTGCAGTGCCTTGGCGACCATGCCAAGGTCACCACTCAAGATTAATTCTTACCCTTTGGAGGGCAACATTGCCTACCAACCCCAGACCATTGCGACTTGAACTACAAACCGTTTACAACTAGCAGTCAACTATGGAGGGAAGGGCTAGGCTTGGGAGTGAGGAAATGGGCCAAACATCAAGGGAGCCACGAACTTTGTCCCCACTGTAGGAGGTTAGACCTATTTCGCTAGGGATGCTCAATGTGACTATGCAGGAGGCCATGGCAGAGGCTAATGCCACAAACGTGTGTCTAGAGACTGAGTAGGCAGAGACCAAGGCTGTGGCAAAGGCCAAGCTGGAGGTGGCAGCGGCAAAGGAAGCGAGAGTTGTTGCAAAGGTAGCGACGCAAGTGTGGTGAGAGGAGTGGCTCGTCCGGGAGGCTAAATGGTAGGTGAGGAAGGAGGAGTTCTGCTACAATTGCTGAATAGAAGAAAGAGATGAAACGATGCTAGGATTTGAAAGAGTCAACAAACCAAGCAATGCTTGAGTATACCCTTCGCAAGCAATTCCGCATGGAGCTTTTTCAAGAGAAACAACGCAGGGCACGGTTTGAGCTTGCAAAGCAAGAATGACATGAGAGGAGAGGGAGGCAAAGGAACTTCAACGACAAATTGACCATGCCCACAAACAAAATGCTAGGATGTGGTTGGAGGTGGGAAAATGTCCATACGTTTTTATGGACATTAATTGTAACACCACCTGGTTGGCATTGTGCCAACACATCCAAAGAACTGCTGCAAAGCTTCACCCAATGGGAAGGGTATTGTGGAGGAGCATGCGTTGAAGGCGGAGGCTTTAAAAGACTTCCAACAAGCTGCTGCATTTGTGGACACTGAGCGGCACAAGGCAGTTTTGGAAGCCATTCATGCCCAAGAACACACAACTTGTCATTGCATGAGGCTCTCTAGGCATCTCTAGGCACATGGTCTTGGATGGGGTTCGGTGAGGTTTTTCTGTTCTCTGTTTTATTGTTTCACTCAGATCTACAAATGGCCCCTCAGTTTTATTTTGTTTCTCCCATGCAAATGGGTTTTTTGCTATTCAATTCAAGACCCGTCTACACTTGGGTTTAACAGGGCTCCTATTTGTTTGGTTGATTCTGGTCAAGGGAGGTGTTTCTCCCCCTTTTGGGGGAGTGGACGGGTGGGGGAGAAACTGGGGGTTTTTCCCCTCACTTCTGGTTTATTGTATATATTTCGCTCCTGTTAATACAATTTTCTCCCAACCTTTTCTCAAAAAAATAAAAATAAAAACACACAAAGAGAAGAAATAGTAATCAATCAACATAGCAAAAGAAATAACCACAATGAATTGTTATGTATTACATTCTAGACCCTATAGTTCTGTTGGGCTGATTCAATTCAGCCATATCTTTTGGACAATGTCTGTTTTTCTTAGCATAATCAAGGAGAATTAAACTTGTGGATTTTATGATGTCACTCATAAGCCTTAACCAACAAGTAGCACCTCATCAATTCATATTATTCATTATGGACTCATATGCACCATCTCAAATCCATATGTCTAGGTTTGTGCAAACAAATGAGTGTTGGATAATAATTATATTGCTGCGCACTAGATTGCATCGTAAAGTAACTAGCATTTTAATACATTGTGTGATAGAAAATGAGATGTAAGTTCTTACTTCTAATTTAAACATCATAGTTTCCATGTTGAGATAAAAACAAAATTAAGTAGAAGTTCAAAAATGTTATATACAACTATGCAACTAAGAAACAAGAACTAGTATTTCTTTAACAAAAGCACAGCACCAAATATTTGGGATTTGTTGTTGGACTTCCAAACATAATCTCCTCATGTCTCATCATAATCCTTTTACTTCACATGCTTACAATATGTTCCCAATTTAAACAATTACAATTCTGAACTATACTATTTTTTATTACAACTTCCTAAACCCTCTTGGATCTATTGGACCAATACAGCTCTAGCAACTTCCTATAGCACAATGCTTGTATATCTCAATATAATTCACTGGAATTGAAACTGTGACTTTTAAGATGCAAGTCATATGCCTTAACCAAGAAGTCAAACCTCACTGATCATGATTTTTCTTGTCTAGTTATGATTAGTTTCTTAGTTAAAAATGTTCATTTTCTTCTTCTAATTTTTTTGACTAGTTCTAGTATAATGAGATTGAACATTATTTCTACATCAACTTCCACATAGGGTATACTCTAACCATGTATCATGACTGTTCATTAAGCTATTCAATTTCCTTTTTAGATAATTCTGTAATTAATTAATTCTCTTGCTTCCATATTAACATAAAAAAGGGGGTCATCACCAAGAGGCTCGTTACTTATCCTACCAAGGTAGGGTCTTGGGAGGGTCGGTGGATAAGCAAAAGCCTAAGCTCTTTTCCAACAACTGCACCCAAGCTCGAACCCAAGTCTTACAACTTAAGAAACAAACACCTTACCATCACTCTAAATAATAGCCCTTTCCTTCCACATTAACATAATTCAACAGTTAATGACAAGGACATTGCTATTTGACTACTAGGAGTTAAAATGTACATGACGTTTCAGAAACTAAGCAACCTATGACGCTCAGCTAAACACAAACACTTCTAAGGCTCTTAAAATAAAAAGCAAATGAGAAAGATTCTGGAATAAATACTTACAGTCAAATAGGCTATGTAGCTCACAGTCAATGTCAATGTGATCTCTAGTACTGTATCATTGAAAATAATGCGAAGCCATAAAAATGATACGAGTGAAAAACCAAGTCCAAGAGCCACTCTGTCAAAACAAAGCCCGTACTCAGAACCCTATTTAACATCCGTATAAAACACTAAAAGAAATATGATAAAACAGTACATACGCTCCAAGAGTAATTTGGGATAAGAATTTTATATCGTCTAAAAGAGTAGAAGCTTCTCCAAGCAAAATTTGATAAAAAAGTCTGTAGACAACAATTGCCGTCCTGAAACCAAGTTATGTTGTCATCTCAACCACTGGCACTAAAAATCATCCAAGATACAATAAAAGCTAGGTTCACAAGTACGGAATTCCTGCAGAGATTACAATGAATACAAACCCGTCATTCATCAAGGATTCTCCTTCCAAAATAGTGTTTACTTTTTTGCTAGCACCAAGTTCCTTCAGCAAAGCTACAACGGCTACAGGGTCAGTGGCACTAAGAGCACCTCCAAATAATAATGATACATTCCAGTTCCAACCATATGGGAAAAAAAGCTGAAAAAAAATGTTAATAAATTATTCCACAATTTTAATCAGGCATAAAACCCAAAATGTGAAATTTCACAGCATTTCTAATCAATCTGTAAGCTTACTCGTATAACAGCTCCAAGACAAACTGTTGATATCACTACACCAGGCACAGCAAGCAACACGATTTGTCCAAAACATCTCTAATGAAATAAACACCCCTAAAGTAAGCATGGTAACAAAGAGTATCTTTTGCTACCTAAATGCTTTTTGAAATCTAAAAATTGGACTGAACATTCAACCCCAACAAAAAAATAAAGAAACATAAATGTAAGATAATTATTTTGGTTATAAATAATATTTTTTGGATAATTCAAACATAGGCTATGGATTTCAAATGGGAAAGCTGTCCCTGTGTCTGCATCAGTTAGGCTAATGTAATTGAACATTTGTACCCTTAGCCACTGCAATCAAAAATAATTTCTATTTGAAGAAAACATTTTAAATAAAAGTTCATGAATGGTTGTTAAGCTCAATGAAAACAGGTCCTATTTAAAGACAATGAAAAACAAACTTGTATGTTTACCAGCATACAGCATACTAGTAAAACATATGTAGCCACATTTTAAATTAATATTCTAAAGAATGTTATCAGGGGTCCATTATTTGGAGTGATAATAAGGTCTGTTTCTCAAGTTGGAAGACGTGGGTTCAAATTTGGGTGTAATCATTTGAAGAGGTTAGGCTTTTGCTTATCCACCAAGACTCCTAGAACCCTGCTTGGTGGGATGAACATTCAGACTAGGGGTGCTGATCCATTATAAATAATGTTATCAATACTAATATGAATGTTAAGTGGATTATATCATGAGGTTTTGTATATATACAATCACAATATATTCCTAGTAAGACAAAGAGTGTTTGACCATTAAGTCTGCTACTTAATCATGTGAGACAACTAGCCATCTTCTCTACAATATCATGGCAATTATACCTTAAAACACTCATTTACTAGGCATATTGTATATAGCAATATGTTCCCATAGGTAAAAATATTCATAATTGATCTATTTATTTGTTTAGCTATGTACCCCTGGAATTTGCAAGTAATATTTTTAACTAATTATTCCCTACCCATCTTCACCAAAGCTCTAAGCAAGTTTTGTTCATTTTCAGAGAGCCATTAACTAACCTCATGATTTGTTTTTTCAAAAGGGAAAATGCATGACCAAGTCACTATCAATGCAATTGCTTTTAAGAATTTTTTTTTTTTTTAAAAAAGAAAGAAATAAAACAAGCTTCTAGGAGCTAAAGATAGATTGTAGAAATGTACAGTGATTTGTCCAAACACAGAAGCCCTTTGGGGGTTTCCACAGAAGTACTCATCCCCTCAGCCCTTCACATTAAGTAATAGAGGCATCCAATAAAATTCAAAAAGTTTATGATTAGTGTTGTTGTTTTCTATTTTTTAAGCAATAAGATATTATATGATGGTAAGGAAAAGAGTAAAGAAGGGAAGGAAGCTGCTTATGAACTAAAATGTGATTAGCACGTTGCAAACATGATAACTATGATGGTGAACTTGGTTATAGAAACTGTCATCAGAGTTTCATTTGTTCAAGCACTAACCCAAATCAATCATGTAACAATTGGCTTGGATTCCAACACATTGCTAGGAAAACTGGGTCTTCTTTTGTGTTTAAATTATGAGTTTGGAAGTTCTAATAGTATAGTTATCACAAACAGATCATTTGAGTGTTTGTCCGAAAAATCAGTGCTAGGACCATTTTTAGTGATGACATCATTAGGCCCAAATTTCTGAAGTCACCATAGGTCAAAATGCAGAAGGTCCAAATGATAAGTTACAACAGATAACCTCTTGAAATAACAAGGACCGATTTTGTTAAAAAGCCGGCATACATTAGCAGCACCGTTTTTGAAGAATTACAAGGACCAATTTTGCTGAGAAAATTGGAATGAACCAGTCTCTTCAGAATTTTAGACATCGGAATTACACACACCTAGTTTTACCAACCTTAGAAAAAGAGCTGCTTATGTGAGAAAAAAATGTTTTTGAAATTAGAAGTTAGGAATAACTCTCTTGACTGAATTAAAGTTCAAGTTCCATCATTCCATTTCAAGTTAATTAATAAAAATGGGTCCCGAAGATAAATTGGGAGAACTGAGTCTCATTTCGTCAAAGAGTCACCTAAGATGAATTTGTGAAAGACCAAATTCATTATAGGCTAACAATATAAGAAACACATAAAATGTTGGACCACTTCCATAAAAACGGTTTTAAAAAATGGGCCACGAATTCGCATTGAATGAGAAAAGTGATTGGGAGAGTTACATGTGCTTGATGTTGCTTCTTCCAATGCTTATCATAACTTGCTTTTTTTATTAACTTTATGCTCTACATATAAAATGGCTGAAAAGAATATATAGAACACATTTAATATCGACTTGATGCTCTCTAGGGTGTTGTTATTCTCACAAGTGTCCACTCATATCCCATGCATGGAAGACTTTTCCTGCCCAAGTCAGGTTGCCATTATACCATAAGTTATAAAAGGGATTTTGGGAAATACGTTGTTCAATCTTTACCAGACAAATAAAGTTTTGTGCATACGTCTTAAACCAAGGCTTAGAGTCTCTCTAAGCCTATAAATAGTGGGATTTTTGCTCTTGCACATACCTTTTTGCAAAGTAGAGAAGACCATGTTATTTTGATAATTAAGGAAGAGGGAAAGAAGAGCAACGTTTACATTGATATATTAGGATCTAGATCTATTTGCAATGAACAAAAAGGCAATTTTAGTCGGCCGGTATTATAAATTCAGTTACTCAGTTTAGTCTATGGGCTAGTTATGAATCAGATTTTGGATTCCTGTACTGAATTGCTATTCCTTATTGGTTCTAAATGAAGTTTAGATAATTTTGGGCTACACTTGGAGCTACTCTTGACTGCACTTGAGGATGCTCTTGTATAGTTTTTAGATATTATTCTTAGTTAATTTGGGGCTGCATGTGACTGATTTTTGAAGGATGATGAATGAGAGAGGCAAACATCTTGAAGGACTCAACATCAACCAAACCTTGAGGTTATCTTTCCCTTCTTTAAATCAAATCAAATCAAACAAGTAATAAATATATTTATATCCAACCTTTTGTGAAGCATTTCAATTATTAAAGTGCGCATAACTGCTTATCTTGGACAATTTAAAGGTTCTCTTTTGTGTACACATTTGATTCTTTATGAATCATGAGTGCATTGAGTATGAGTCTGGTATTTAGTTGTCATGTGTATGACTACGTTGGGTACATCAATTTAGCTTTTTGTTTGTCAAAGGCACTTGGGGTGCTTCAAAGTTGTGTTATCATAATTAATGAATGCTCCTCATCATTCTATCCAAATCTAATGGTCTCTTGTGTGCACAACAAGGGCTTAGCTTTTGGAGGTGATTAAAAGTGTTAACTACGACTATTTTATCCAACACTAGTGTTTTTCTTGTGTCAGGTACAAGATGCTATATTGTTGGTGGGACTTGGTGTGTAATAGATAAACAATCAAAGGGTCTGTTGAGTACTCATAAATATAAAGAATTATACATATTTGACATTTGATTGTGACTATTTACACGCCAGTAAAAAGAAATGCACATGGTTCGTTAAAAATTTTCATAATGGGTTGTGGGTCTTGTTGAGAGAGCTATTAGGTTATAAACATTTTTAAATGATCCTGACTCATGCCTACTTTTCTCTTATCCTGAATACATCGCAAATATTAATCCATCATGGTGGTCAAGGTTAGCTGGAGGATGCATGTCATTTATCAACTATTTTTAATTGACATTACTAGTACCCAAAATTAGTTCTCCCTTTCAGAAATCAGGATTTTGGTATTCTTGATAGTGATGATTCTTGCTTCTTGATAATGGTATTTTCATGGTTGTTTGTTTCTTCTTCTCAATGATCTACTCTTTATCTCCAAAAATATCTTCAAATATGTTTTCCTAGGTACATGAGGTGATTGTAGGCTATTCACACGTCTTCATGGTTTACTTTGGGCGACAAGGCATTTGGCAACTACAGCCAGCCATGTTGAAAGAAGCCATCGTACCTTTATTTGGTGAAAATCCATGTTGAAAGAACTTTCAAACAGGAGAGCAGGCAGGAAAACGAATAAAATCAAGTTCGGATTTATATTTGCCCCTGAACCAATGAAAATAGAAAGTCAAAAAGATGCACAAAAAATTAAAACTTTAATTCAACAAACGAATTTGAACCGTAGAATACAAATTAAAATAAGAAAAGTAGTCTCTGGGAATCTTGACTTACATGCGCGAATGCTGTCCCCGAAAATTCCCAGCCCGGCATGGGTTCCATACTCTGAAAATCAAACGCGATTCCATAAAGTAAAGTGTAACAGCGATTTAATTGCAACGAGTGAAAGAAAAAAGATTTCATGTGTTCGCGCCGCATCATATAAAGGAGAAGCAAACTTCGAACGAAGAAGAATACGAATAAATTAGGAAACATGAACCGCAAAATGATGAACGCACTGTAACGATCAAAAAATCGAATCACGACTTTTTAACGTTAGATATGTATAATGTCTTTCCGTTAATAAAGGGCAACAATCGGCCATTTGTAATATGCATTAATAATGAATATCATATAATGTCCATTAAAGTATTTTCATGTTTCTTAAAAATGAGGGTTTATTGTATACACGTTATATTGTAGTATGAAAAAATAAATAAAATGGGTAGATAAGAAGACTCGACTCTCAACATCTTTTTTATTGTCTTAATAATGGAGTCTTTTGTTATGTACTTTCTTTTCTAATTAAAATGTGTAATTTATTGAAAAATATTATATAATATTTCATAAAGGGGTTGGAACCTAATAATTGAAACATAGGTACAGTTTAAGATAGATAGATATATTAGAACTTTACAAGCTTTACTTAATTAAAGTATTTTCATGTTTTCTTAAAGGCAAGATATTAGTAATGGAGTTCTTTCATGTTTTCTTAAAGGCAAGATATTAAAGTATTTTCATGTTTCCTTCATAATTAGATAGGCTTACCCTCAATGTGAAAGTTTTGACAATGATTCTTTATAGCTAATTGACTCCCAAATGCTATAGCCTCAACATTTTTTAGGTTAACATTTGCCTTAACACACTTTTTTAAATTAAACCCACCACTTGCAAATTATAAATTGCATGCTATAATAAATTTTACTAAATAAAATACTTAATAGAATAAAATAAAATATTACTAATTTTACAATTTTTTCAACTTTGTAAAGTAATTTCATTAAAAATATCATACATATGCTTATATTTTTAATTGATAAATTAGGGGTGTCACACTCAAATTATTATTATTATTGTTATTAAAAATTTAGAGTACATCAAATCATCAATATAGAAGAGAATGTCAAGAAAAATCCAAATGGTTTTGGGTATGTCTTTTTAGGTTTTCATGTTTATAAGTAATTTTCAACAACCTTCTATATAAGATTTACTTAATAAACTCAACTAAAATATTACAAATTTGATAGTTTTTTTAACTTTGTACAATAACTTCTTTGTTAAACTCACAAAGTTTGTGTTTTTTTTATTTTTCATGAAAATATAACATCTTTCCAATAGATCCTATCAATCTTGGGACATAATAAAGTTTTTTTAAAAAAAATCTTTTGTTTTTGAGTTATCTCTTAAAAAACCTACCTTGAGTCTTGGGACATAACAAAGCTTTAAAAAACAATATTTTGTTTTTGAGTTATCTCTTAATAAACTTACTTGGAGATATTTTTCCAAGGTAATAAAATTCTTAATAAAAACATAATTCAACTTTCTAGTTTTATAATTTTCCTAAAGCAATGGTAATCAAAACATACAAAAAGATGATGGTAGGGCCAGGTTGTTGGCAACTTGCTGTGAAACCTTGCCAAATCTCATGGATGAGTTCTATTTCAATTTTTGTAGAGACCAGGCATTCCATGCTGAGATGTAATCCACAACAGTTATTGACGATTTAAAGAAACTGCAAAAAAAAATCTAAGCCAATGGCAACTTATGTAGCAAACCCTTTTTTATTAGAACAAGGCTTAATCAAAGCATAATTCAACCTGTTTTTTTATACCAGCAAAGATTCAGTCCGATAATCCCTGATTAACAGAAACAAATTTCAAAAGTTGATACCTAAGGCACCAAGACCAGAGCCAAGCAAGATGAGCACAACAGTATAGGGAACTCTGCTGCCGCTGAACAGCTGCCTTGAAATCATTCCTAGAACAAGGATCACTCCAACAAACAAAATCGCTGCTTCTGGTTTGCCGGCTCCTGACATTTTTGCTGTCGTTTTCTCTCTGCACTTGCATTACAAATCCTAAAATCACCATCCTCGTATAAGTAAAACAGCCAAGGCAACAAATGTTCATGTGAATCGCCCAAAAAAACACAGAATATATTCACCATTGTTGCTCTTTCAGCGCAAACGAACAAATGTGCCGTCAATGGAACTAAACAATTCTCAGCTGGTTTCGTTTTGTTACTCTTTTCTGGTTTTTTCCGCTCCGGATTCTCCTCGTACCGGAAAGAGCTTTGTAGTGTGGGTTCGTTTCGTTTCGTTTTCTTGTTTTGTTCGTCTGGCTTTTTATTTCCGTCCGAATTTTCTTTGTGCCGATGCTGTTGCGAATACAGTCCCGTACTATGCACTGGAGATTCGCGTTGGACTGGACTAACTGTTCGCGTTGGATTCACGAACATGTGTACAATAAAATGGTCTCCTTGCTTTGCCTGGTATTATTTTTGCCTTTCTGCATTGTGCATTAAAATCTTACCTAACTATCTAGCTATTGTGAATCTTACGAGAAACTCCATTTCATTGTTAACTCGCAAGCAAGCAATCAAGATTCATGGCATCTGCATGACACATAGACTACAGAAAACAAGGGAGTACGAATGAATGAACGAACACACGGAAATCACGAAAGGGCTGCTTTGGTAACCCAAGGCCGAAGTGCCGAGTCTGGGTCATACGGAGAGGGGACAGGGCGTGCTAAAACATTGCATTTGCATGGATTGGCCTCTGGTAGCGTCAAAGGTTCCGCCATGACTCACATTTACGTGTGTTGTTTATTGTTCATTGCTGGTTTTTGCTCGTTTTCTCGTCTCTCTGCCGAAAAACGAAAAAACAAAACTGGGTCATCGTCATGGATCATGAGTCATGAACATGACGACGGATGGATGCTTGTTCAACCGTTTGCTTATGAGCCAACGAAGCCAAGCAGCACATGGCCAATGGCCATATGCATGCTCATGACATTCTGTTTTTACTTTCCCCCTTCATCATGACTGGTGCCAAATTCCTTGTATACCAAAGGTTTTCAATCATAGTAGGTGAGGTGAGTTACTGGGCTATACCTAGTTTAGTTAAGTTGTGTCTGCTTATAATGTGGTCGTCTTCAACATGGCCCTGCAGCCCTATTCACAGGTCGTCATTGAACAAAAGTATTAACAAATATGATTTGTTATAAATTTGGTTGAGGGTTAATTTCATTCCTCTAAAAATTGGACTGAGTAACAAAAGGGTTTCATTTTATTGCTGTGATTTTGGTTGTTGCAGAAATTATATGTTTTGTCCAGATTATGGTTCTTGAGTACGGAAATGGATTTGATGCCCTCCGTACCTTTGCAAATCTTCTTACTTTAGTTTAATGCTGATATTGCAGTCTTGGGTGCAATTTTTAAGCATTAACAATATTTTGAATTTACATTGTACTTGTTCTATATTCTCAATGTTTTTTTATGATATACATTGTAATTGAATTTTACAATGTTTTTTTATGAGATTTAATTTTTTAAAAAAACTAATATATTTAAATTTTCTCTATCACATCCTCAGCTATGAACCCAGCCCCACTTTTTCTTGAGGCACACTTACCGAGACACATTCAGAACACGAATCCTGGATTCCTTGCTTTCAGATTTTTTTTATACATAGTGATTGAAGAAGCCAGCTGTAAACAATGGAAAAGGGCAAAAATAAATAAATAAATAAATAAATTCTGGACGCTGATTCTCTCCTCGCAGAAAGGCACTCCTGCGGTTCAGAGAAGAAGCGCACTGTAGTATACACCACTGCAGTATCATCATGGACCATAGAAGGGGCTTTTCTCACAGGAAAGTGACTTGCAAGGCATCAGAGCTCTTTACGTCCTCAGAGTTGATATACTACTTGCAAGGCATCAAAGCCCTTTACGTACTCAGAGTATATATACTGCTGCGGTATTATCATGTGTCATGAAAGGGGCTCTCCTTATAGGTACGTCACTTTACTTGATGCTGTTGTTAACATTGGTAACAAAGAAACCAAATTTATCATTATAATATTTTAAGGGCGCTTGTCTGTGTCTTGCTTGAGATGCTAAGGTAACAGCAAAGAGGTGTCCTTGGAGAGGAATAAGACTTTAGCAGAAGCCTTTTAAGCCATGGGTGGAATGTTTGTTGGCCATGCTAAATTATGATGTGATTTCACTAAATGTTTTGAAGGTCAATGTTATTAAAAGAAAAAGTATCGGGTTCCAACACCTTTGAAGAGCCAGCCTGCCATTGAAAGGACACTCAGGCCCTTTTGAAAGTAAGAACACATTGTTAAAAAAAGGTTTGGATTCCAATACCCATGAAAAGGGCCGTCTGGCTGTTCAAAGCACACTCAAGCCCTTTTGAAGAATTGCACTGTAGTGACACCACAAAAGAAGTGTATTGTATTATACAGTTTTGTATCCACCATAAAAGGAGTGTGTTACAGAGTATACACAAGGTCAGCTCACAGTGTAGTCCCCGCCGCAAAAGGAGTGTGTTAAAAGAGTATACACAGAGTCAGCTCAGTGTCCATGATGGAATGGTAGTCATGTGGCTGTAGAAAGGGTACCCTTCTTTCATTTCATTGAAACTGAAAGGGAAATTTTATTAAAGTGAACCTCTATATTTATTCAACAACGTTATATAGCATATAACGGGTTTTCAAACCGTATTATATAGGTTAATTTCTAAATAAAACTTATAAAATTACTAGGTAAACAGGAAAAGGTTAATTTCTAAATAAAACTTATAAAATTACTAGGTATACAGGAAAACGTATATATCCTGGTTATTAAATTCTACATTCCAAGCCTGGGGTAGGAGGACACAAAATTTCACGAGATAATTTAATGCTACGTGCTGAGTCGGAAATTTTAAGGCAACTAAAACTGATATTTTATTGCATCGGCAGACGTGGACCTCTAGATTTTTCAACCACTGTGTTAAGGACAGAAAGTAAACGAGAGCATTTAGTGCTACCTGCTGCAGAAGGGGCACTCCAGCCCATCTGAAACGAGCTCATTGTGGTAATAAGTTGGTGTTGGTCCTCTCCACAGCGCCAGCCCACCATTGGAGATGCCATCCTGGGCCATGAAAAAGTTAGAGAGCGTATGAGACACAGCTGCTGTGCCTGTTTAGTGGATGGGCACCTAAGGCTTTGCAACTTGGAGCTAATGGCCAATTACCATTAGTGATCATCACTTGGAGATTTAACGTTCATTCCATTCGAGAAGGATTAGTGAATGAGCTAAAAAGCTTTATCTCTCTTGGAGAGGCCGGACTCTAACCCGTCTTCACAAACTTGAGGTTTGGTAGAGATACCCGAAAGCCTAACTTCTTTGAGTTGTAAGCCTTGGTGCTTATCTCATCAAAACTGGTCCAGAGTATCCATTGGTGGATGAGTGAAAGCCTAATTCCTTTGAATGGTCAGACTCGGACCCAACTTGATGGATAAGTGCAAAAGCCTACCTCAAACCCAATTCAACACTCACCCTGTCAAATTGGTCCAGGGATTGGTGAAGAAGCAGAAAAGCCTAACCTTTTGATTGGCTGGACTTGACCCCATGCCTTCCGAACCTAAGTGTTTGTAGATGAACCAAAGCACATCTTTCAAACTTGGAAAAACAATTGCCTTTTGGTGCCACACAGCCCTGAGGTGCTAAGTTCTAGATTCTTGACTGCATTTCCCACTGCAAAGCGATGCGTCGATAAAGCCAGCCCACTCACAAATATTACCGTATGGGCCACTGCAAAAGAGACCAAAGTTGCTGCTGCGAGAACGTTTAAAGCAACTTACTGCTGCAGTATTTTTTCTTATGCTAGCGACCATAAAGATACTAAACTTGCTCCTCTGGTAACATTCACCGTATACTTCACAGCCTAGGCTAGGCCATCCGCCATAGAAGATACTCAAGTTGCACGTTCGCTAACCCAAACCTTATCCTTTTCCCTTGGAGGCCACCCATTATAAAGATACTGCTTACTCCTACAGGAACATTTACCCTGTCCTTTTCATCCACCATAAAGATACTTCACTTGCAGATTCCTCTGTCCTTTTCATCAATCATAAAGACACTGAACTTGCTCCTGCACTAGCATTCACCTTATTTTTGTCACATGAGGTCACGGATCACCCTATCCTTTTCACCTTAACGCACCAACCATAAAGACACTGAACTTATATCCTAAGTCACCTACCATAAAGATACTAAGCTTCTGCAGTAACATTCACCTTAAGGCCACCAATCACCCTAGCCCACTAACACTAAACTTGCTTTTGCAGGACCATTCACCTTATCGTTTTCACTAGAACTAGATTTTTGATTCTTAACCAAAGCATTTTTACCTTAATCTAGATTACCATATGTAATCAAAACATATATCAAACCTATAATTCAAAGTTTTTAAAGGCAAAAAGTATTACTACTAAACTAACACCTCATTCTTAATCTTTTTTGCTTATTTTTAAGAATGATTCTATTTGCTTATTTTAATAAGTATTTTTTAGAATGATTTTATTGGTTTATTTTAATAAATTACAATTACAACTTTGTCGTCCATATGATTGCATATGATTGGATAAAGTGTTTGAAGACCTTTTATAGTCCTCTTAGTGCATGAAGGCAGTAATGTTAAAACATGAAAATGGAAAGCTCCCGTATCACGAATGATAGCAAATAAAGCACAGCAATTAAATACTCAATCCTAAAAGAGCATCATTCTGCCACCTTGTGTTCTTCTGAAAAAGGCCACGTGCGAGCCAGTATATCTTTTCAGGAAGAAAGAGAGCAATTAACAATGGATGAGCATGCAGCGGTAACGTTTTTGCAGAAGCTGTTAGCCAACCATATGCATTTTCATTTGTCTTTTCAACATGCTTTAACGAACTTCAGAGAATAAAGAAAAGCATTCAATTATTTAAAGTAAAAGCATATCATTGTCTTAGCAAGAACTTAAAGAGAATAAAGAAAAGCATTCAATTATTTAAATCTGGTTTAAGATTGAACACAGCTACTCAAAATCTGCTTTTAAATTTCACATATCCATTGACTCTTCTAAGACCCTGCCTTGACAAATAAGCATATCTCATCTTCTATGAAACAGGCCATGATTCAATTATTCAAAGTAAAAGCAAGTTGTTGTATCATCCTCTATGACACAGGCCATGCATACATAAGCCGAGATTCATGCTGATTGAAATATGTATACGTCAAAAAAAAAAAAAAGAAAAAAAAAAGAAAAAAAAGTAAAGAGTGATTAGCAATTTTGTTGAGCAAGAAGAAGCCGTTACCTGAAGTAACCATAAGCAGTTCATTTACCTTTGTTTGAAACTAGCTCAGGCAAAAACGTGTGTGTATATACACACATATGGATTCTTTTGGTATGCTTGAAATGTGATCGTTAAAGCACCGTATTTGAATCCAGGAATCGTAAATTTCAGGGTTTAGAAAAACAAAAGACTAGAGGGAAAAATTAATCCCTCTTTTCTGTGTACAAAATTGCAAATATTTAGCAAGAGCTACATTATTTGATGAACGCATGCGTGCTCTGGAGTACATTTCAGGACCACGCAAGCTAACGATGCTTCTCTGAAAACATGCAACACATCTGTGCTAAGGATATCGGATGATTTTGTTCTTGACATGTAAGATCTCACGATTTCTTCTTAGATTTACTACATTGGTTGCTTTGCTAAAAGTAGTTTGGTAGTTTGAATTCTTTCATTTTTTTGATTGTACTAAGCATATTCACTCAGTAATTAAGTAGAAGGTTTTAACATAGTTGTTAAATATAGAAGGCAAAAGACAATTTTACTTACATAACATTAGATCTAATAAGCTAGATATAGAAGCTCACTATGAAAGAGACAATTTTATTTACATCACATTAGATCTAATAACCTAGGTATAGAAGCTCACTATCTCTCAACTTATTCTAATGAAGTATTTGAGGGCCATTAGCAAGCTTCACTTAAGTTTGCATTATCTTAAAATTGAAAGTAGAAACTAGATTCCCCTCCCTCGAGAAGAGCACACATGTAGAAACCCTTAAAGACAAGTTCCATGTGTTTAGTTTCTATGGTGTGACTACCTATTTGAAACAATGCTATAATGTTGTAGCAAAAAAACTTGTATGATTTGTTTCTGCTCTCCCTTTTGGTATTTGGTCAATTTGTAGAGTCTATCTTTATTTTTTATGAAAATGTAAATGAAATGAAATAAAGTTT
This sequence comes from Gnetum montanum, assembly GCA_015680685.1. Classification (NCBI taxonomy): domain Eukaryota; kingdom Viridiplantae; phylum Streptophyta; class Gnetopsida; order Gnetales; family Gnetaceae; genus Gnetum; species Gnetum montanum. Next base: position 162,251 of record MNCI01010247.1, read on the forward strand.
TATTACAAATCTATTAGATAGATATTACATTTTCATGAAAAATAAAATGTAATATTTTCCCAAAAGATCCTATGGGTTTGTAGATGTAATAAAGGTTTAGTTTCAATTTCAATAATCAATAAAAATATTTAAGATCATCATTGGTGACTCGTGAGTATACCCCATGCCCAACCATACGAATCACTAGCGTTCACTAAGCAATCCAATAGAATTTCATAAACTTTAGCTCTCTAAGTACATTGGGTTCTAGGAAATGAATCTAATCGTTGCAATCGTTGTCTCCTCAATTCCACTTGTAAAGTGAAAGTGTATGGTTAAGTGTAATTGATGTATATGATTTTTATCATTTTATCTTTTATGATTTAAGTCATCTACGAACAAAAATAAAATAATTAAATTCTTAATTAATCTAATAACTAACTAATATTTAATTAATCCTAACATAAGCATCCATTCCCACTCTCCTTACACATATTGAACATGTTATAGCACTATTGGGTTACCAAGTGTTAAGCGTTGCTAGGATTACCAAGCATTAAACATATACTCAGTGGTCATACTTATGTTTGCTATTTAATCGATATTAGTTAATTACTTAGAAACATTAAAGTAAATTGCATGAATATTAAATACATAAAGAAAACATTAATCTATTCTAAGTGTTGCAAAGTTTGATCATAAAAGCTCATCTTTATTGTTATTCACGCTAAGGTGCTGATGAGCGACTAGGTACCCCTACACCCAACCATACGAATACGAGCGTTCACGCATGATCCAGTTGAACTCCGCAGACAGCCTAGTGGTGGTATCTAGATAGTTACACGTTGATCGCAATTCGCTATCTTCCCACCTAGACTAGTATTTGCTTTGTCACGTATGGTTTAGTCCAGAGTGAGGTGTATGATGTGATCCTAAACTACTGCTACTCTTAGAGACAATGGAGAATAATATTGATTAAACTAATGAGTAATAGGAAATGAAGTCTAAGCTAGCCTAAGTGCGATGAGCATCCGTTCCTTAATCATCCGTACACATCTTGGACCTCGTGCACGACTACTACTGGGATTACCAAGCGCAAATCCTAGGTACGCTACTGGGTTACCAAGTAGTCACACTTAAATGCTCGTGATTAAGTCTTACTCATTCTGCATTTAACAACAGAAATAGTAAATTACGATAAAGAAATATTAACTAAGAAAACAATAAATAACAATAAGAATTAACAATAATAATTAAACAATTAAAACTAAGAGAATGCTGCAATGATGAAGTAATCTCGATCTTTATTGCCAATCATGTGCGTGTCCAAGTACGTCACACTCGAATAAAGGTGCCATACAATTACAAGCATCACACTGCGGGCATGCACTGGGAAAATAATCTAACTCCTACGGAAACAAACTGAAAGAGTCTAGCTACAAATGACAAAAGGATGCCTACATGAGGTAAAAGGCCCTCTTATTTATAGGCTGGGATAGGCGGCTACGTAAACGGGCCCTGTCGACGCAGGAAAGCTACGTCGATGGGTCCACGTTGATGCAGAAGGCACGTCGACGGGCCCATGTCGACGCGGTCGCGTATACAGCCGATGCGATATTGTGGGTGCGTTACCGTGGGTGCATTATCGTGGGTGCGTTAACGTGGGTGCATTAACGCAGCCGCAGCAAATTCATGACTCATCAAGTGCTTAGGTACGTCAATGCTCAAATAAAAATTCATACACTTCTTTGACTCCTACTACAAGCACTCAAAAAATTCTAACTTTCAGAGGGAAAAATTGCAAGAGCTTCGTTACAACTAAGGAAAGATTACCATAAATGTGGCAAGTAGGGGCACATTTATAGGCAAAAACAAGGGGCCATGTTGACAGGTACATGTCAACATAGCAAACCCCATGTCAACAAGATCTCGTCAACAAGGTCACATTGATGGAATCTCGTCGATGTGGCCCAACAATGCAACTTATCATACTCCCATGACTAAATGAAAACTCATCCTCAAGTTCTTTACAAAATTTTGGAAATATATGGGATTATTGACTAACTATAGGCACACAAAACAAACACAACAAAAACTAAGTACCCAAGTTTATGAATTTTCAATTATTACAAAAACAATTAGTGTTCTTGACAGCAAAATTAAACACCACAAAAAAAATGGCAAACATAACTCCTCAAATGGCTAGAAGACAATGAAGAAAATCAAACAATCCCAAGCAATGGAGGCTCCTGAGGTTCTTAAGGACCTTCTCTTGCCTCAAGTGCATGTGATTGTTGAGGTGGTTGTTGTGGTTGTCCAACAATGCCTTCATCTTCTCCTCCTTACTCTGTAGATCATTCATAGTCCATGTTGCTTCACCAATGTGGGTCAAAATGGGAAAATCTCACAAACAGGGCATTGTAGGGAACAACTCCTTTACATTGATTAACCAAGTAGCGAATTATTTACATTCAATGTCAAATGCCCTGAGTGCATTCTATAGCTCCTGGTAGTCGTTCATTCTTTTGGCCAAGTTCTCAACTGTTGATCTTTGATCTATGAATCACCCAGGAAGAATGTTAAGTTTAGCATTTACAACCTCAAGCTTCTGCTTGGTCTGTTTGTGATGTTTAAACTCAACCTTGTACAACAAGTATGAGCTGGCCACCTACTTCTCTAACTCTGACCGCGGCCTTCCACCAATCAACATCGCCAAGTTTTCACATCAGAGGTTTGCAAGCTCCATATATTCAATCATTTCCTTAATCTAAAACTTCTTCATGCGAATTTTAGCCTTACTGTATTCATTTGGCCCATCAAAGATAGGCTAATAGACATTGCCTCCTTACTAGAGCTATTGAAGGGCCTCATTGACTTTTACCTTTTCTAATTGAATGTGCTTTTCATTACTTTCTTTCAACAATCCCACCTGGTCCTTGTAATGATTTTTCATCCTTTTGAAATTAAGGGCCTCATTTTTCCAAGCGACAATCTCGATTGCAAATTTCTTGTGTAAGGCATGAATCTCCTCCATCGAGAGGTTTCTATTCTGTACTGCCAACCTCCTCAGTTCAGTGTTAACCCTTGCAAGTTGCTCTTGCTATTGATGGATAAATTTGAATAATAGTTGTTTCTACATATCAACATTTCCTAGACAATGATTTTCTGCGATCATGGCCTCATTCTCCTAACAAGTCTAGACCAAGTCCTTTTGGATGTTGTACGTTGTAGCATTGGCCAAGGATTAGTCAAAGACCATTGACTCCTTAGTGTACTCAACTTCTTTCAATCTGGTTTGAAGTTGTTGGAAAGTTTCATCTCATGTAATTGCTTGGTTAAGTAGTGCAAGATCAACAAGGCAAGCTCTTAGTTCGAAAAATTCTATAGCCAAGCATTAGTTCTCTACTCTAGCTATTTCAAGTTGCCCCTCCATGATGATGCATATTTCCTTTGCTTCGAGCAATTCTGACTAGGTCACAGTGATGGTATCCAGAAGGTTAAAGACATTCAGAATCGACAGCTCGATTTCCACTAGTCAATCCAACAATTCCTTATGTTGGGTTGCACTCAATCTTCCACTAATAGTTCCTTTGAATGTCTACACATCTCTAAGTGTAGAAACATCTAGTACAAATGTTGTAGGTGCATTGAGTGCTTCAACCACTCTATCAACAACCACTTCAGCCACCATCTCCTGCCCATGTTACTGTATCACTAGGACAGTTGTCCCCTCACCCTCCTTTAAATGTACAGTAAATGTAGTGGCATTCTCAGAGATTTGTGGGAATTTTTGTTGTTGCGTGAGGGATACTGTTGCCTCTCAAGTGCTTAGATCCAACCTTGTAGGCACTTGAATGCATTGGACTAAGAAAATTGACATCCCACCCTCCATCTAGCTTATGGTTTGGGCCACTTCATTAAGGTGGATCATGGCTAGTCTGTACACAAATGGATCAAACCACTCATTCTTGTTTAGTGCTGCTACTATTGCAAGAGTTACTCTTGGAGTTTGCACATTTGCTTAATGGTAGTGCAAGTCTTCAATGTTGTTTCTTATGTGGGTGGTGGGGGTGGTGATTGCTGCTCCTCTTCCTAAATCATCTTCATAGGCACTTTGTCCTTAATCATCTCTTCCTAGGAAGTGATTGGAGCATGTCAAATTGCATCATTAGTATAGCAGTTATGCCTCCCCTTTTGTGCAGTTTTTTGACAAGGCATGGAAAGGGAAGTGCCTTCCTTCCACATTCATTCTCCTTGAAGTGCTTTTCTATCTCAAGATGGATTAGCTGTGGAAGGTTGATATGGAATCTTTCGCTTAGAGCAGTGCATGCACAAGCGAAGAAGACTATGTTCTTGCTGGTCCTCACCATTGGATTGAGGTGAAAGGCCACAATTTTGAAGTATGTACATTTTGCTATGGTGAGCACAGTAAACTCCTTATGATCCACTCCATAACACCATTGTGTCCATTCTTCCTTGACACTTGAATCCACTTGCGTTGGAATTTTTGTAAGACTGGCCTCAAAGATTACTTTCATCAAGTAGGACACAAATATGTCCTTGATTTTGACCGTGGAACTGACATACTTGTTCTTCTAGAAAAGGTATGTCTCTCCCATGTACCACTCACTACTAGAAGTGATGATGGGCCACATGGGAGAGCTTTGTAGTTGAGTCTTAACTTTTGGAGGAGCAAACTCCAAGAATGATCCAAATTTTATCTCTTAAAGCACAAATTTCTGAACTTCTTTGGATGTGATTTACTTGAGGCAAGCATCTGTCAAAATGACCTTAAGGTTTGGTCTTGGCCCTAGTGCCTTATCTCGGTGTGACTATTCTATCTCGACCACTTCAAAAATTTGTCTAACAAATTCCACTTCAGGCTCCTCCTAAAGAGGTCCCATTACATGGGTTTCTACTACCTACTCTTGGGGCTATTCTTGGCCCCTTCCAATTCTTAGCCATTTTTTCCTTGGTTGGGATGGTTCTCCCTCTTATGGATGCTTTTCTTTTGGTGCCATTTGTGAGCACAATAAAATCAAGGAATAGCATGTGATGTGTAACTTATAACATTTAAGCACCTTATCTCATTGAGAAGTAACACTTTGGCTAAGTTATGACCATGGAAAATTTATTATTTTAATATTATCTAGTTTAGAAGGTCACCAGAGTTTGTTGGAAGGGTTTAACTTCATAACTTGATGTTTTTAATCTTAGTTTATTAGTTAAACCTTTGTAGGAGTTACAAAAATTTTGAATTTTTTTTTGTGAAAAACCTAAGGTTTGTGGTCCCCATGACAAAGAGCTTTTCTTTGGTAGTTGTAGGACTAAGGAATGGGATTAACTAGGCAAATAGTTTAGAAGTTATGGCTCTTGGAAGGTTCTGGGCTTTGAAAAAATCAAACCCCCCCTGCCCCCTCTTCCATTTGAGCTCAAATGTGAAAAAATGCAAAGTGTGGCCACGTATTTATAGGATTTTTGTACTGCATTGACAAGGCATTGTTGACAAGGTCTCATCTATGCACCTGCTCTATCGATAGGATCCTATCAACAGAGCTTATAGAGAAAATTTTTCACTTTGAAAAATAGAGAGAATTAGAGCATGAATTTAGGATCCTTGAAAAGCTAGAAAAGTTGTAAATAGTAGAATGCTTGACAAGGGCTTAGATTATTCACAAAAAATGATTTTTGGCTTGAAGAATAAATTTGTGTTAAAGAAATGCCATTAAGGAGCATACAGCTGGATAAAACTAATGGGGTGCACAAAGGATTTGATTGCAAAATGCCTGAGAATAAGGAACTTAACTAGCCCAACCAAGAAAAATGCAAGTGGATCCTCCCCAAAGTAGGATCATTCTCTTTTTACCCTTGCATATCCTCAAAACAAGGAGTTTGTGGGTCCCATAGTTGATTAATGGTTATGGAAAGGACCTAATCCTAAAAGAATTGACCTAAGAATTTCGACACATCAAACCAAGACATTGAACAAGACATGGAAAACTAGCAATGAGTTGAAATTATGGGGAGCCTTAATGGATGAGAGAGGGATGGAGTTCTAGGTCTTGGTCACATGAAGTCCCTTGTGGATTTTGTGATTAAATGACTCAATAAAGTCCATCCTTAGTCCAAATCAAAATCAACCTCTTCTAGTGAATTCACATCAATACTCTAAGACTAATCCACACTATCAAGACACAAAAATGCTTCCACAGATCAATCACCATTCCTAAAAGAGAAGAAAAAAGAAGTAGAAAGTGACAAAGGACCTTAGTTAGAGGGGACCTTCAAGCATGGATAACATGTCTTTTTAGTCCCATAACTAGTTCTTGTAGCCCATTATTTTTTCTAAGGGGTGTGCTTTGAATTCCCATCTTTTTGTTTGAATTTTATGTTTTTATGAATTTTTGGATGGGAACCACACCATGAAAAGACTTTAACTTCTTGGTCGACAACAGAACAATAAGAAATCCATGAAAATACCCATGCACTCAAGAGGGTAGGCAAGTACAGAGAGTATCAAATCCCCTTAAAGTCACACCCTTGTCAATCCATTTAATCCTTCCCAACTTTGAAAAATGCCAAGGGCATAAGTTCATAAAGTTCTTATTAATAAAGGGACCTCATATTTCCAAAACAAGGAAAATCATAGAATTTAGTGGATGGGTGGATGACGTGGACTCACTGCTTGTTCCATGAAAAAAGAAACCATGTCTTAGTTATCAATACCAAAATTCAAAGATAGAATTGAAACATTAGTAATTAAAAACATGAAGTAGAAACCACCATTAGCAAACATCTACAACATCACTATGTCATGTTGGCAATAAAGGAAAAGAAAAAAATTATTAAAAAAGCACAAACTAAATTAAAGTAAAATATAAAAGAAATTGTAAAATATGTCAAAAAGAAAACATTGTACTAACAATGTCGTAAAACAAAAAATGACGTAAAACAAATAAGTGTAAAAAGTGAGGAGCCACTTGTGTGATTAGCATGGATAGCCATTTCCCCCAAACTGAGTTGGAAGGAGGGGATTTAAAATATTGAGCATGCTTATCCATCTGAGGAGGTGTTGCTAACACTAGCTCTCTTGGGTTCATGAAAATGTTCAACTTTTTGTGTTTTGACTAGCAGTTTCTTATTTAGGCTCTTAGGTTTGTAGACCAACATGGCCCCAAAAGGAAAGGTATCATAGATGATGTAACACCCTTCCCACAACGTTTGGAACTTAGTTCATTGTGGCACATGTGTGGGGTTCCAATAAAGGACCTTGTCTCCTAGTTGAAATTTTATCTTATTTTGAGGTCATAGTGTTGTTTGTTGAATGCTTTGTGCACTTCATTCAAGAACAGGGCCACCAATCTATTCTCATCTAGCACATTAAGATTAGTTAGTCATTCTTTCTATGCTAGACTAAGGTCAAGGTAGAGATCACAAGTTGTTGAAAGTGTATGGAGCTTGGATTGAATAGGAAGATTTGGCAATTTTCTATACACCAGCTCACAAGGAGGATAGCCTATAGTGAGTTTCTAGGTTGAGTGGTAGGCCCAAAGGGCATTGTTATGTTTAGTGCTCTAGTCTCTCCTATATTCGCTAATTGTTCTAGTTAAGATCTTAGTAATTTCCCTATTTGTAACCTTAGCTTGACTATTGGCCTGGGGGTGGTAAGGTGTTGTTAATTTATGTTCTACCTCCAAGCATTGCATAAGCTTTCGAAAGGTGATGCCTATAAAGTGAAAATCACTGTTAGAAATTAGTGCATATGGCATTCCAAACCTATTTACAACATTTTGTTGTACAAATCAAGTAGTTGTAGAGGATGTACAATTGATGATGATTACTACTTTTGCGCATTTTGTACAATAGTCAGCAATGACTGTGATGTATGCCTTTCCATTCGACATGGATGTGATGGAACCAATGAAGTGAATGCCCTAAATGTTAAAGGGTTCCAATGGTTAGATCCACTGTTGAGGATCTTTCATATGAGTAGTTGTCCCACCATCAAGTTGGCAGCCTTCATAAGAGCAAATGAATTGGTGAGCATCCCCTAAGAGTGTTGGCCAATAATACCCTACCATCAAGGTCTTAATGGTCATGTGTGTCTCAGCATAGTGGCCCCCATAAGGGCTCTCATGAGCATCCTAGAGGATGCATAGTTGATCAGCATCAAGAACACAATAACAAACCAAGCCATCGACACATACCTTGTAAAGGTGTCTGTTGATCTCCATGTAGTGTTTAGCTTGATCAGGAAACTATTGCTTCTTCCTATTATCTAGCTTTTATGGAATCTCCTAAGTGAGAAGATAGGTAAGGATGTCATTGTGTCATTGTACCAATTAGGTTTATTGGGCACTTGTTCAATTATAGCACCAACAAAGAGGAGTTCATTAGGAAATTGATTAGAAGGTGGGCTGTCCTCTTTGTTGTCCCATCACAACTGAGAAAAGTGGTTGATGACCACATTCTTAGTTTCCTTTCGATCTACCATCGTAAGATTAAATTCTTGCAAGATCACCAACCATCATATGATGCGAGGGCTCACCATTGGTTTGTTCATGAGGAAGTGGATGGCACTGTGATTTGTGTGCATGAACATCTTGTACCTAAGCACATAGTGCTTAAATTTTTCCAAGGCATACACCATCGCCATCAATTCTTTCTTTGTTGTGATGTAATTTAGTTGTGCACCCACAATGCTTTAACTTGTAAAGTGGATATAGTAAGGACATTTCTGATCATTCAATTGTGTGAGCATAACTCCCAAAGCATAATTTAATGCATCTATCATGATATGGAATGGTCTGAACTAGTTAGGCGCTCGTAGAATTGGAGTTTACATGAGCTTTTTCTTAAGGTGTTGGAATGCATTCTTGCATTTTGCAATCCAGACAAATGGAGCATTCATCTTTGTCAGCTCCACCAATGGTTTGGTAATCTTAGGGAAATTCTCTATGAAGCACTGGTAGTAGCCAATGTGATCAAGGAATGACCAAACATCTTTGACAGTTTTTATTTGGTGGGTAATTCCTTGGATGATTCTTATTTTCTCAAGATCCACCTCAATCATTTCTTATGATATTATGTGCCCCAAGACAATGCCCTCCTAGACCATCATATGGCTCTTTTGTCAAGTCATCTTAAGGTTGATCTCCACATACCTTTTTAGTGCTTGCTCAAGGTGGTCCAAGGCTTACTCAAATGTAGCACCATAGGTGGAGAAGTCATCCATGAAGACTTCCACCCCGTTACCAATTTTCTATTAAAATATGCTCAAGTAAAGGTGTTGGAAGGTTGCAAGGACATTTCATAAATCAAATGACATCTTTATGTATGAAAAACTTCCCCAAGGACTTGTGAATGTAGTTTTGGCCTGATCTTCGGGTGTAATCTAGATTTGGTTATAGCCACTATAACTATCCAAAAAGTTGTAATAGCAATGCCTAGAGATGGTCTCCAACACTTGATCCACAAATGACAATGGAAAATGATCTTTATATGTTGCCATGTTCAACAGCTTGAAGTTAATACAAAACCTCCACTTACCACCTTTCTTTAGTACTATCACAAGTGGGCTAACCCACTTGCTATTTGCTCTGGGATAGATGAACCCCACCTTGAGGAGTTGTTCAATCTTCTCTTTGATGATCTACTTTAGTTTGGGGTTCAACCATCAGTGTAGCTACCTCTTTGACTTCATGGAAGGATCTATATAGAAGTAGTACTAGCATATCCTAGGATCAATCCCACTGAGTTCATGATATAACCAAGAAAAGGCTATTGGCCATTTGTTAACCACCTTCAACAGCTTCTCTTTTTGTTCAAGAGCAAAATTGGTATTGATTATCACCAGCTTTCCATTGTTTAGAAAAGCATATTCCATGCTAGTAGGTAGAGTTTTCAACTCTAGGGACTCATGTTTGAAACTTTTATGGATTTACAACTCTTCCCAATTAGTGTTATCTGGTTCATCATTAGAGAGTTGGTGATGAACTTGCTCTAATTCATCCATGCCTTCAACATAGGCACTTGTCAAGCTCTTAGTTGTTTCCATGCATATTATTGAGCTACTATCAAGATCAACTGTTAGTCACTAGGTGCCCTCCTATTTTGTGACTATTACACATAGGCACCTTTGAATTTTAGATACATCTGTACACTATCTACATGCTGTGATGGATGTACTTTTTATGGACCATAGTTTCTACATACAGTTGCACCTTATGTCACTATACGTAATGCATGGAACTCTCTTCTTCTCTATCTTTCCGAATGCATTTTCTTTGGAAATCTCCAATGAGAGGTTTCTAATTCCCAATCATGCATTGATGGTGCTCAACCAAGCCCTTTCCATGATGATTGGGAAGTTCCCCTTGCAATTATCAACATAGACCACTATGAAGTTAACAGGATAGGACCCCCCATAGATAGTGGTCATAATGTCCTCCACCAGTCCCAAAGGAATAGTGATGGACTAGTCTACCAACTCAAGACTAATGTTTCTTTTCTTAAGTAGAGGTAGGTTCCAGGCTTTGTGCATCTCATGGGAAATTAGATTTACACTAGAACATAAATCTAGAAGAGATTTGCAAGGCTCATTCTCAGCAATTTATAGGTAAATAAGGGGACTCCCAAGATCAAATCTCTTCTTGGGAAGGTGACCATCCTTAATCCAATTAGTTACCACATGGGTCAATATGATAGTATGCACCTTGGGGGGCATTTGGTTTGAAGGGTTCTTGAATGGATTTATAGACAATGATGGAGAAGTAGGGTCTTCATCTGCAAGTTTATGTAAGGGCTTCGTAGGATTATTGGTTTGGAAAAAAGGTCTTTTTCAGGGTTTGTTTTCTGAACCACTCAACTGAGGAGCTGGTTGTAAGTTAATAGCTTTGGTGATATTACATTGCTGCAGCTAGGCTAGAATTTCACCCTGCATTGATGGAGCAAGTGATAATTGAGTTGATGGTGGAGGAACATGTGTAAAAGGATAAGGAGGATAATGAGGAAATGGGAACTTCCCTCTTGAAGATTAGACTCTATAGTACTTAGAAGGGTAGTAGTGATGCTAGAATGGAGCATGATTGGAAGAGTCATGCAAAGAAATGGGCTGGTGAACATAGTATTCATATGGATCAGGCTGTCGATAAGGGTACTGTTGCCTTGGCAATGACATCCCCCATGACTATGGACGCTATTGCTGATGGTACTACTTATAAGGTTCTAATGGAGCTCCACTCGAATAGTAGGCTTATTGTTGGTGGAACTACCTAGGGTTGCCTTGAGGATAAGGCAACCTTCTAGGTGCTTACCTTCTTGCCAATCTAGGATTTAGAGCATACATCCTAGATTCTTGCAAGTGTGACACAATAGGGCAACATCCCTTAGGATGTTTGTATTAGCAAATGTCACACCCACTATCATCATCGATTTTTGGCTCCATAACCTCCTCTTTAGTAATAACCTTGTCCTTATCCCTAGACATGTTCAGCTTCCTTCCTCCTCCTACAGTCATGATCACTACTTTGCTCTTTGAATTCCTCTACTATTTTCAGAGTAGTTTGAAACTTTTCATCCAAAGAGTCCCACATTTTATCTACCTTGGCCAAAATTTCAAAAATAGACTTTTGAATCGAAAAGGTCTTTTGTTGCACCACCTCATCAAATGGTTTCTCCTCCTCATTATCACAAAACTAGACTTCCCTTTTTTTGATGGACAAGTCTCGGTTGTACTCCTCTACACTTTCAATTTTTCTTAACTCTCCTTCTTCTTTGGCAACCTACTCTTTCATCCTTTGAATCTAATAAGTGCTTAATTTTGAAAGTATCCCTTGGGCATAGACCCCAAGAGCTCTCCTTACTTCTGTGTAGAGCTCATCTATGATATGGCAAAGTTGCTCCCTCTAAGAATAACGATGGCCAGGACATCAATGTAAAAGGGAATAATACCTATCCATGGCTGCATCCAAGGGTTCATGTATTCCTTGTTTTCAACCTTGGGTCTACTTTCTTAGGTTGGACACATGGGAGTACGCTTGATACTTGTTATTGAAGAGCTCAAGCATTGTACTCCATTTATAGATTGATTTCGGCTCTAAGGAATGGTACCAACTTTTAGCTTCTTTGATGACTATCCTTGGAAACAACTTTAATTTTTGCCATTTTTTCACCACATTTTTCAAGGCACAGGCATCATAAAAGGCTTGAATATGGTTTTGTGGATTTGATTTGTATTCCCTTTCAAACTTAGGAATATTGTTCATATCCAACTGCTTGATTCTATTATCTTTCACATGCCTTGTTGGAATTTTCACTACCTTGATGATGTTTAGCATGTTTCTTGTTGCAAGTAAAGGCTCATCATGGTCATAGCCCCTGTAATGACCCTGATGCCCATGATGTCCTCTACTTCTCCTTCTTTAATGATGGCATGCCTTCCTTGATTGCCCATGCCCCTAGACTCTGCTAATCTAATAGGTCTTATGATTATCTCTATTGAAGCTTCATAATGCCTCTCCTATTATTGATCTCTTTTGCATTGTGCCTTAGTAGAATGGTAATCCTAATAGTTGTGGTCTTGCACAATGTATTCAACATTGAGCCTTTGGATGCCCAACCTCATAAGAGTTTGGTGCAGCATCACGGGAACTAATCGATTGGGTAGCAACACTATGTTGTCCTCCATGTCCCTCCACCACAACTGTTCATCATGATGTAAGATGAAGATGAAGTCTGGCACATACTCATCAAGATGAGTATATACCACTCTACATTGTTGGATCCTTAATAGATTTGACAATTCATTCCTTTGTTAATTGGATGTATGATTGAACCTCAGCGAAGAGTCATCCTTGTGAGAAGAAGACATTTTAGATGGATAGAAAATACCAATGTGATTTTATAATAATAATAATTATTTTAAATGATTGTGACTTTAGGGTTTGTTACAATGATTTTGAATAATTTTAACTAAGTCTTAGATAGCTCACATAGCTAATTAAAGTCCTTGACAACCATGCTAATGATGAGCAACAAGTATACCCTATGCCTAATCATATGAATCACTAGTGTTCACTAAGTAATCTAGTCGAATTCTATACACTGGATTCCAAGTACACTAGATTCTAGCAAGTGAATCTAACCTTTGCAATTGTTGTCTTCTTTGTTCCACTTGTGAAATGCAAGTGTATGATTAAGTTTAACTGAGGCATATGATTTTTATCATTTTATCTTTTATAATTTAAGTTACTTAAGGACAATAATAAAGTAATTAAATGCTTAATTAATATAATAACTAACTAATATTTAACTAATCCTAACATAAGCATTCGTTCCCACTCTTTGTACACATCCTGAACACATTATAGTGCTGCTAGGTTACTAAGCATTAAACGTATGCTCGAAGTGGTCATACTTCTGTTTGCTATTTAATTGATATTAACTAATTACTTAGAAACATTTAAGTAAATTGCATGAATATTACATGCATAAACAAAACATTAATCTATTCTAAGTGTTGCAAGGTTTGATCAAAAGCTTGTCTTTATTTTTGTTCACACTAAAGTGCTTAGGTACTTCAGTGCTTGAATAAAGATCTATACACTTCTTTGACTCCTACTGTAGGCACTCAGCAAATATTTGAACTTTCAAAGAAAAAAACTATAAGAGCTTCACCACAACTAAGGAAAGATTGCCATAAATGCAATGGATAGATGCACATTTATAAGTGAAAAAAGGGGGCCACGTTGACAAGTACACGTCAACGTGGCAAACCCCACATCAATGAGATCCCATTGACATAGCCCAATAATGCAACTCATTAATCATTATTCTAGTTAATTTCATGATGATTTACTATAGTCAACTATCTACCTAATACCATTGGCCCTCAACATGTACTTTTATTGTGCCCCTTTTCTATAACTCAACCATCAAACTTAAGGTCTAGCATTTACATTAATAAATCAACAATCAACAACATGTAAGAAAGAACATAATGCAAGTTGAGTCTTTAACATGGCCTCTCTTTAAGTACCATCATATCAACTTCTCTTGCTTCTTGCTCCACCAACACTTATGTCATATACACATAACACATGTATGTAAGAGTTAGTGCACCTTCTAGTAAAGAAAACCATACTTTGAGTCCCCATAAAACAATGTTAATAATAATATGAAACTAAAGCTGCAACCACAAGGGTTTGTACCTCATGATGCATCATAATCATCATTAATCCTAATTTAATTGTTAATTCAAATCATCATCATCATTAATGCAACTACCAACTAGCCACCTATTCACAAGTATTCCAACTAACACTCAGATCACTATAGAATTAGTACTATCCAATGAGAAGAAAATAGAATAGTATTGATATCACATGCTTTTCATGATTGATACTAATTGCTAATGTCTTGCACATTACTAGAAATTATGTAGCATCACCTTACAATAATGATAACACTTAACATATTAAATCTTCTATCACCCATGTTGTTTCCAAAATGTATTCATTAATAAAGTTGAGCCACAAGCAAATACCTCATTATTGTTACCCATTATTATTTATATTCATCCTTATATATCTTAATTAAGCCATTGGTGGATTCTTTACCACTCATGCTTAAGTATGATCTATAGATGATATCAAGCCACTTGTAAGTTAAGCAAGTTAGAGACACTAACAAAATAAAGCCACCAACTAGATAGAACTACTTGTAGATTAAGGCTACTCATGGATATCTCACAATTGACACCCTAACCTATAGGTACCCTACCCACTAATACTTTACTAACACTCCAACTACTAACACTCTTATATTTGGCACTCTATCTACCAAATAAAATTGTCCTCATTCTTCATGGTTACAATTACTACTAATTGTTCTACATTTCTCATGATTCTTCTCATCACTCTTATCATCAACCTTTTAAAATTACCACCATAACACCATCACATATCATGTTATGAAAATGTTATAGTAATAATTCAATATTGTACACCTCTACTATCATCTCTCTTATCACATCTTATGCAATTGATCTACAAATGACGTGTTTTATGTTCCAATTTAGAACTATCATCTCAAATAAACTAAAGATAATCATCATAACTAATGTGTAAATGTCATGACTTTTGGTACAAGTCATAATGAAACATACAACATTTTTCAAAATTCATGTTGTAAAAATCTGCAATTTCTTTCTCTCTTTTCTCAATCCCTAGAGCCTCAATACTCATCCTGCCAAGCAAGCTCCTAGGAAGGTTAATGGATAAGAGAAATCCTAACCTCTTCAAGTGGTTGTATTATGATATCCCTTCATAGAATCCATTAATATAGTATTATATCTCATTATGTGGATGATTGTGGGTGTGGTCAGTAGTGTGGGTCTAACTAGCTAGTTTGAGCTATTATGAGTTTTAAGATGATTTATAATGCTTATCATATGTGATTTTTTATGTTCTATTTATGACATATAGCATGATCATACATATTGATTTTGTAAGATATGCTAGGTAGGCTTTGTGACTAGCACAGAATAACAATTAAGGATAAGAGCAACATTATGATATGTGTTTATGTTTTATATATGATGTATAGCATTAATGAATATGAAGTCATATGATTATGCATGGCGATGTTTGGCTTTGTTTTTGACATGCAAATATGTAGTCTATTAGATTAGATGTCATGGGTTTGATTAGTTTTAAATTTGGAGTTCCCGTGTAGAGGTTATAAGCCTTTTACCCTAGTTAGGTTAGTTAGGTAGGGAATATAATGTTTTCACTTATGAAAATACCCATGGTGTATTATATATATATATATATATACACACACACACATGCACAAAATATATTTTTTAATCCAATATTTTTTATTTTTTCCAATCATGTTTACTCTTTTGGTTATTCATTTGTAATCCTTCTTCACCATTGTTGTTCCTTTCTTATTTATGTTTTAACTTGACCAAGGCTATTTGGGGGTTGTATTTGGGCTTGTTCTTGTATTTTGTGTTTAGATTTGAGAGTTAATTGGATTAGGATAGAGTTCTATTTGTGTTTTAAACTTTTTGCAATAATTTTGGACTTTCATGAACTTTGGTTGAGATTGGTGTGTTTCCTTTAACTTTCTAATATTCCTACTCATTAGAACCAATTGAGTATGCATGTCCATGAGATTCATGAAATAGATGTTAGACTTATTTTCCTATAAGCTAGTTTTGATTTAACAAGTTATGGATTTGTGGTAGAATGTATATGATATTTGGTTTGCATGTATGATTCGATTTAGACGTTGTGGAACCTGTTTAGGGATTGTAAGGATCCATTGTAGTACTCTAAAGGACCGCCAATCCATGTTGGAATGTTTTTCCTAAGTTGTATAAATTATTTTCATTGTTCTAACTTTCACATTTTAAAACCTTTTGAAACTGTAGGTCATGGTTGGCTTGTGCTCAGGTCACATTATTTGGCTATAGGTTTCTGAGCTAATCCTAAGTCGCAATCCTCTCACGATGGTAAATGAGACCCCTTCAAGGGTTATAGTAGGACTCTAACATAGTATAAACATTTCATGTTTTGCACAAGATGAGTTATGAGGCCTTCACAATGGGCTTAGGGTGGAGGTCATGAGTCATATTTTGTAGAAAATATGTTCATTGCAAGCCACAGTTTAATTGTAGTTCAGTTTCAATTTGAAGGACAAGATATATATGTGAATGTTGGTATCCTATACTAGTTATGAATGTGTATATATGTGATGGTTGTATACAATATAAACATGTGGACCAAAAGTCTATGTTATGAACATGTGAATGTGAGTTGGTACTTTTAAGGCTATGTAACTGGTACCATGCATCCACACAAGCAGTCAGGTATATGACAATTTATGTTAAGTGACATGGTTATGATACATGCACTTACACATAAAGTTATGTAGCATAGGTTACTTATGACTATTTGGTTATGGTATGTATATATGGTATTGGTATGTATGTTGATGATGCATGTGGCACCAATTTCTTACACAAGTTATTAAGGCTTAAGTCAATCAGCTATGTTATATGTTTACACAATAACACATGTAATACTAGTTGCTTATGGTCGGTCAATAGGTGGAGTTAACATGATGTATGTGAACTAATTAGTGATGAAACACCATAGAGGATATTAGAGAGGTGTTGGAATCAAAAATAAGTAAAACATGGGTACACTCCAAGATATATGGTCCAATTAGAACTTTATATAACTCAGTATTATCCACCGAAATTAAATCCATAACCTAGAGGATATTGGATTGGCCTCTACTATGATGCATCCACAAGGATCCTCTCTTAGGTCTTGTCTTGAAAGTGAAAGAGTGTAAATGTGTTTATCCCTACAGATCGTATGTGAAATAGGTGTGTTTGTCCCCATGGTTATACCTCCAAGAGACTGGTGGTTGCATGTCATAAATTAATATGTCCTACCACTAGCTAGGCATAATAAGATACTAATAAAAGATGTGTAAGCATTTTATTATGAGAATTTATGAGTTATACACATGCTACACCACATGCAAATATTCTAATTATCACATGTGCACATTTATAATTAGTATTGTAGGTAAGACTAGTCCTGATGATGATGGATGTGTTGATGTCTATGTATATTATGATCATGCATTATTAAGGAGTAGTAGAATTTGAGGCTTAGTAGCAAACCAATAGCTTATGTATTGGTATGATATATGAATACATTTTTTTAAACACAAGTTGTCATATGATGCCCATGTGGTAATTTTGGGGCACAAGTTACCACGTGAGTTTGATATTGATGTCTTGGTGCACTAATTGCTATCAATCTCCACTACTTCTCAAAATATCTTTAAGAATGTAAGAGTACTAGGTTTTATACAAAGAAGCAAAGGCTTTATGCATAATTTTTAAAGACTTGAACGTTGGCATAGCAAGGCTCTATAAAGATCTCAAATTAGGAGAGAGAAAAATGTAAGATGGATCTAATGAATCTTACCAACTTGTGTAAGAAAGTGTTTGTTAGAATATGAAACACTTTGATAGGAAGAAGGGTGTTGGAAGTCTAAAATAATTGTTATATAGGTACACTTCAAGATATATAGTCCAATTAGAACTTTATACCTTAGCATTGCCCACTAGAATCGAAACTGTGACTTTAAACTTTTAAATCAAGAGTCTTACCATTTGAATCAATTTAACTAAAATTACATCCTAAATATATATAGTCAAAATGATACATTATAAAATTTTTAGAGAAAAATAAGAATGCTTCAATTGTGACTTAAATTGCCAATGTCTTTCTTATAAATGCTTATCAAACAGTGAGCTACAAACTTAAGACACATGTAACAACATTATTAATCATATATAATATTATATATATAACTAATAGAAATGTTGCAACACCCTAAGAATTTGGGTTTATCCTCCATCTTACTAACTAATGAATAATTTTTTAAATAATAAAAGTTTTGATTTGTGAGCATAAACAATAACACAACATGATGCACTAAACTTTCCTATTATTAGCATTAGTAATTAATAAAAATAAATACAAAAAAATTGATACTATTCCAATAACGACTTGCTCAAACCATGAGACTTAACTATTGAATTTCATGGTCTTAGTTAAAAATCCATCCTAATCTTTGTTATCGTGAAGTGGGGTTCATTAAGGAACATCTTACTATTGCATGGAGATAGGAACATCTCACTACTGCATCGAGATAGGAACATCTCAAAGATTAATGAATCCTACTATCAAGTGAGTAAAACCTTGTGTTTTATCTTATTTTTCCTTTATATTTTCTATTTTCAAAATATTTCCAAAATAACCTAAAAATTTTATCAAATTCAAACAAAATCACATCCCATACCAAAGAAAATCTAAATAATCATAAAATATTTGAAACAAAAGTTGGACAAAGTTTCAACATATCTCTGTAAATTCATCTAAAGATAAAAAATGAACTAGATAGAAATTTCATATATGTCCAAAATTATAAAATTTTAGCAAAATATCAAATTAATAATAAAAATAATAAAATAATAATAAAGAGTTGGACAACTGATGAACCATGATTTGTTAGGCTTTGATATCAGATCCACGATATCAGGTACACGATATTGCGACCTAAATAATGATATCGGATACATGATATTGTCATTCCTGTGTGAGCCTATAAATACACATTTGGATGCACAAAGAGACAATAAGTAGGTGTAAGTGTAGAGCCATTTTTTAAGTTCAATTCTTTCCCTTTCCCAGTGCATGCCCATAGTGTGATTATTGTAATTGTATGGAACCTTTATTTGAGTGTGATGTACTTGGACACACACATGATTGACAATAAAGATCGAGATTACTCCATCATTGCAACATCCAATTAACTCTTAATTACTTTAATTGTTATTTACTATATTCATTAGTTAATATTTATTTTCTTGTCATTTACATTTCATGTCGTTAATGTGGAATGAATACGACTTAATCACGAGCATTTAAGTGTGAGTACTTGGTATCCTAGGAGCATACCTAGGACATGCACTTGGTAATCCCAGCAGTAGTACACAAGGTCTAAGATGTGTACAGATGATTAAGGATGGATGCTCATTGCACCTAGGCTAGCTTAGACTCTCTTCACCCATTCCCTATTAGCTTAAACAAAGTTGTTTCCATTGTCTCTAGGAGTAGCACTAGTTAGGATCACATCTTACACCTCACTCTGGACTACACCATACGTGACAAAGAAAATACTAGTCTAGGTGGGAAGATAGCAAACTGCGATCAACGTGTAACTATCCAAATACCACAACTAGTCTATCTGCGGAGTTTGATCGGATCGTGCATGAATGCTCATATTCGTATGGTTGAGTGTAGGGGTACCTAACCACTCATCATTGGTGTCGTTGCCAAGGATGGTGCTAGTTATTTAGATTAGTTACATCATATAAGATTGCTATAACAAAGTATTAACAATACATCTTTTAGAAAGAAGTAATTGCAAAGAAGTCACACACAAATTTACAACCATGTCTCTCTCACAAGACTATGATGATGCAACAACTAGTAAGGCAATTCATCGGAGAACCAAAAAATTATATGATGATGAAGATGAAGTTTGAAGTACTCAATCTGATGTAGGGGTCTCCTATGTACATAAATGAAGACAACATCATCCCAACTCACAAATGCATGACCTGCCNTTTCCAAGTTTTCTGGAGGCTACAATTTAGATCCCCAACATCATCTACAAGCCTTCCATGATGCCTGCATATGGAATAATATTGATAATGGATGGAAAAAACTTAAGCTCTTTCCTACAACACTTGTTGACCAAGTAAAAGTATGGTATAGGTCTTTAAAACCAAAATTAATTTAATGTTGGTCGACAATGTTAGAACTCTTCAATGAAATATATGAAACCTATGCAAGAGTGTTAGCCTTGAGGAGATAAATCCAAGAGTGGAAACAAGCACAACATGAACCCTTGGACATGGCCTTAGAAAGATATTATGCATTGTTAAACCGTTGCCCAGGCCATGGGTTCTCCAAGGAAAGGCTAATGTACCATATCATAGATGGGCTCTGTAATGAAATAAGGGAGACCCTAGGGATGTATGCCCCAGGATAACTATACAAGCTACAGATCCACCAATTCTAAGAACTTATTAAGTGAGTAGCAAAAGAAGAAGGAGAAATGGCTAAATGGGAGAATGTTAAAAAATATCAACGAGACCAAAATCTCAATATAACAAAGGTCCATAATCAGGAAGAGGAAAAATCAACTCACCTCAAGGAGGTGGAATCATCTTTGCCAATAATACAATCACTAGATAAAATTGAGACAAAGATCAATAAGATGACGAAATGGATACATGAAAAATGTGGAGAATGTGCCAACACTATTAGAGATAGAACCATGATTAACTAAGAAGTAGGATAGAACACCTTTAGACAGTCAGAAAGAAGGGTTGAAGGGAACAAGAACTCAATTGTTAATCATACATATCAATGTAACATCTGCTTGTATGATCACCCCAAGGGTCAATGCCCAATTCTGTCACATTTACATGAGCATTGGGAAAGAATGTTACATCTAGAGTTCGTACAAAAATACTATGTTCAATCATAGTGGCAAGAATTCCAATCGTGGGGGAGGCCACCCTCAAACTGGTCACACCTATCATCTGAACCCAAGTGCTTATCAAGTTTAACATCCTATTTCCCCAACTGGGTCAATAGCCTCTATCTCACCACATTGTTATCATTCTCCTAAATACTATCAACCCATGTCCTCTCCAACAAGACCACCACCTTGTGTACTTGATGCTTCTCCTCAACCTCAATATTCTCATCCTTCACCTCCTTCTACATTGCCACCAATTATACTCGAAGGGTTTGCACCACAGCACCAACCCACGAATGTTACTTGTGCTACTACTATCAACCATAGTGGGAATCCTTCACAACATTGAAGGCATCCCTTCTTTAGACATGACCATAGAAAGGGAGATCATAGTTTCGAGCCCACTGCATCCTCCAACTCAGCACAGGTCCAACACTATGGTGCATCTTTCTCCTCGAATCCAATCCCTCATGTTACTTTGTCAAGGCCACCAATCACTACTCCAACAACCATGCAGCCCAATGAATATAGCCATGTGGGATGACATATCGATCATTGCATACCATCTTATGATCATGGGTGCCATAGTGGATCAACTCCTTATCAATTAACCACATCTTATAACTTGCTCTACTATGTCAATTTTAATCAAGTGTGTGAACCCCAATTTGGGTACATTCCAACCACCACATCAAAAGACACCTAGTGGTTTGGATACGACTAGGTCCTAATATTTCCAACATGCATGGATCCAAACCTTCCATTTATTAATTCTTGCCATGATCAAAAGTCTAGATATGGGGGATACCTTCCATTCTAACAAATAGAATTAATAAATGTTTTTCCTTTTCTTTAATTTTACAATTTTTTGTTTTCCAATTTTTTATTTTTCAATTTTTTGTTTTATCTTTTTATTTATTATTTCATATTTTTATCTATTTTTTATGGGTAATCTCCTCTATGAATAAAACATTCATGTGACTTGTTGGTTGAGGTGTTGTTCTATGATATCAAGTCTCAAGTAACTAATTGATTGGACAGCGAGCCCATCACATCCACCCACCCATTCTATTAATAAGAGGTCCTACTCTAGGTATAATGATATCCTTGTTGTCATGAAAACTTAAAAGTAATGTTGTGCTCCTTATACCCCAAGCAAAAAATGATAGACTAAGTAGGATTGGTCAGGGTGTGACATCAAGGGGACTTGTGGGTTCCCTTTGGTGACATCTGTAGGAGCTATCAGGCAACTTGGTTGTACTAAGATCCTTGTAGATCTAATGAAAAATGGGAGTAAGAGTAGTAAAGGCACTTAATCAAGAAACCTAGTGTTATTCTAGGGGGTCCCATTGGAAAGACAGGCACCCATGCTTAAAGGTAGGTGGTTTCTCTAGATTAAGCATTCAAAAAGAAGAAGAAAAGAAGAAGAAGAGAAAAAAAGGGAGAGAGTAAAGGAAGAAGCGTGTGCCAAAGTAGCCACACAAAAAGAAAAAGAAAAGATCAAGATAAAACACCCACAAAGAAATTCCGAATCACTCCTCCCTTGAACAAAATGCTAAGTGATCATACGCCTTGTTGTCATGGTACTCTTATGGTTGTCCATCATGGGATGAAACAATGTGATGTCGCTGATTAGAGGAATGGACTTGGTCTTGATTTTGGAGTGACAAGCTAATGACACATTAATCATGTCCTACACTCAAGATTCATTATGCCTTGGGCTAGTCAACTCACATCCCAATCTTTGCAATCCCTTCTATGATTCATCTCATCTTGCTGACCAAGAATTTGTGACTTGTGTCTTGTGTTGCATAGAATTCATACCTCATCACGGTGGTATTTTGTGGATTGGTGTGGATTACATTTCATCCTTTTTATGCCTACAGACATTTTTAGGGTGGTTATGTAAGGGCATCATAGGTAGGAACTTTCTTTGGGAAGGACCCACTTGCGTACCCTTTGTAATTTACACTCGTTGCACATCACTATCACATTATTTTACACCCTCCAAGCATTGCGTGGCCAACATTATTCTTTCCTTTATCAATCTTCTAAGTTCAAATGTTCCTATTCACCAGAACATGTCCTTTTTCCTCATCCTACTCATGAATTTCATTGTAAGATTCTACTCCAGTATACTTTTGGTGCCTTCTAGTCTATTTAATATTACCCTGGACCTTTCACATTAACCTCAAATCCTTCATTTTTGGCCTTGGAAATTTAGAAATTCATTAATTTTACTAAGTACCCTATTTTCAATAGATTGCGATATCAAGTACTTAATATCGGGTCCGACGCGATATTAGGTCCACGCTATCAGGTACGTGATATCGCATCTATAAAAACTATATGTATGGACCCNCCCACCCCACACATGTCAACATAATTTTACACTATTCATGTGAGGGTAGTTTTTGAAATTTTCTTCCACAAACTTACTAGCTTGCATGCCTATCGTTGCAACAGTCATAACTTGCTCGTAAATGCTTTAATTCCCATTGTGATTGAACCTATTTGAACCTAGAGTGTTCAACTTAGTCATGGGGGAAGAGTACACTCCAAGTCGTGTGTAATTTTTCCAAAATTCATCATCGCCCTAAGGATATCATAAAGGGTCAAGGACTGTAAAAACTATTAAACACGTTGCCAAATCAATTTTCTCTCTTTACTCATACCATGGGAATTAATTTTTGGAGCCACTTAATCAAATTGGACCTAATATCAAAACTTCTAGGGGACATTTTCATAAAATTTCCAACTCTGGATCACACGAAACAAAGGCAAGAAGTAAGGGTATAAGTCACATTTTGTAAATAAGCTTGCTAATAGTTGACCCCATGTGATTGCAGATGGCCCCTAAACGCGGATAGCAAGGAGGACCGTCTCAAGGTGCATCCAAACAACCAAGGAGAGGCAGAGGCCAAGTGTCTCCCGAGGAATGTATGGAATAGGAGGCACAATCATTTAGCATCCATCAAGAGCCTCTTGTTCTTGTGCAATCGGGACAGGCGGAAGGAGGAGCTACTAAAGCATCTGAATAGGGACAACATCTCATGTTGTCCTCAAAGTGTGTTTAGGCAATCCACGAAAGGTCCACGTCAGCAGTTGTGATCGTGGAACTCAACTTTGGACCTTTCATTGAGTTCACTCCTGAGGCAGTTAGGGACCAACTCAAAGGGTCCCCATTGTGGCCCATCCTCTTTGAAAGTGGTGCCTGGTACTTAGGATAGACGTACCAATTTTGGCACAATAAAGAAGAAGGCACCATAGTTGATATTGGTAGTGTTTCTATAGATTTTTCTACCAAAGCCATTTTGGGAAGTGTTAAATCTTCCAAATACAGGGCCAAAAGTTGCTCACCTACCCACTCGCTCCGATGCTAATGCGCAAAAAATTTGGTTGAAAAGGGTGTATGGCAAGGAAGACAAGGCATATGGAGAGTTGATGCTGGAAGAGAGGATCTATTTTAAGATCGATACTTATTATATCTTCCCCATAAAAGGGCTCAATAGAATCCCCACGTATGTGGCCAAAGGAAGTGTGATATTGATGGCCAAGGTTAATGCCTACCTCCCCCATCTGTATCTTGCGGAGATTCTAAGGTAGTTTGAGGAATGCAAGATAGGGAAGTTCACATTGCCCTTTCCCTATCTCATCAGGAAGCTGTGTCAGTATGCTGGAATTCTAGGGTACACCAATGACATCCCTAGAAGAGCACAAAATGCTTCATTTGTTGAATTGCTAAAGCCACCAGCCCCAAGAAAAACTACTAGTGAGACATTGGAGCCAGAATAAGAACATACGATGGGGCCCACCGTAACTCAAACTACAGTGCCTAGCCAACTCCCAAGCACAAGGCCTAATTAACAATAAGAAGCAAGGCCCAGCATAGGTTAGCAAGACCAACCACTACCACCACCATAGGATTATCGATTGTCAATGAGCCACCTCAGGGCCATTGTTGAGACGATCAGCTAGGAAATTTGTGATGACATCAATCTCTTCCGAGTCATCTATGATTTCATACAATCCATGGTTTCCATAGATCACGCACAGGGTGAAGTATCAATCCAAACAAAAGGAGGGGAGACATACTAGTCATAACAGATTCCCTCAATGACTCCTATGGACCATGAGGATGTTTTTGATCGGTTGCTGCAAATAGGATAAGTCATGATGTCCCTGTTTGACATCCCTCAAGATGTCATAGCAACTCAATCAGACCTCATCTCCACCAAGGGAAAGTTGGTCATGTTAGAGATTGGGGCTGAGCATCCAAAGGTGGAGTTGGAAAGACTCCAAGAGAGGCTCATCACCTTGCAAGGTACATAGCGGGATCCATCTCAATTCATCCCTGCGGACCAGCTAGATTCTTTCAAGATCGAGCAACTTAATAAATTATTGGTAGACAATAAAAGAATGGCAGAGAAAAAAGAGAAGGCTGATTGGGATGCTTCCAAAGCACAAGTGTAGGCATATGCACATGCCAAAGCACTCAAGGCCTTGCAAGAAGAAAATAAACAGCTTGCCGCAGATAATCTCTGATTAACCACCATGGAAAAATAAAAGAATGTTCTTGAAGAGAATTTTCAACAGTTATGAGAATAGTTAGTCAAGGTCAACTAGGACATGAATTA
The DNA here is from genome assembly GCA_015680685.1 of Gnetum montanum. NCBI lineage: Eukaryota > Viridiplantae > Streptophyta > Gnetopsida > Gnetales > Gnetaceae > Gnetum > Gnetum montanum. The sequence goes on from MNCI01010247.1 coordinate 188,017, forward strand.
CTTGGCCAGAAGGAATTAAACCCTCTTAATGGAGAAGGTATGCGCAATCCATCAAAATATGGCAATTGAAATAAGCATGTGGCAAAATGATGTCAAGTAACATGAAAAACTGAAAGAACACTTCAAAGATCAAGTGGGGATGTATAGGCAAGTCATTGAAAAGGATATCCATATGGCCAAGGCCCACATTAACACCTTTAGTGCTCAACACATTGATTGGCGGGCCATATTGGATACCTATGCATTCGTCCACTAAGTAGAACTAAAAAGTTGGGACCTGCAGATACAAGATCTTACAGAGTACATGGAATTGGAAAACCTACGATATGCCAATTTAGCCATGTTAATAGTAGGACACACAAGAACAAAGCTGGAGAAGTAGGTAGCTACCACCTACGCAAAATATGAAATAGAATTTGCTGAGCACAAGAAGATGCTACAGAAGCTAGAAGTGGCAAATTCTGAGTTAGAGGTGTACTAGGGGCAAAACGATGTTGCAGTAGAATTGGCTCGATGGCTTACATATTACCAGGAATACAAGGAAAAAGCCAAAACCTACAAGGAGGAATGACAACTATTTGCGGCCTAGTATGTCAAGGCAAATCAAATGTTCTTGCAACTACCATGTCCATGGGAGGTGCCGACTCCATCAAACATTGGAGCATTAGCATGGATGGCACAAGATCCCCGAACTAAAGAGGAAAAGCTTTAGGCACTCCTTCAAAGCCATCAAATTCCAAAACCTGGAGCACAAGATAAGGGGAAGTGACCCATGGAGGAACCATTTCCACCTAGAACCACATGAGTTCCAACAAAATTTTGTAATTTTATGACCGTGTCCCAATTTTGTTATATTTAATTCTTTGCTATAGCATGAATAAATTCCTAGTCAATCAATAATCCCATACCTATTCCTTGTATAATTAATTTGGCTTTCCTCATTTTGTTCAACTCAAGGACAAGTTTTCATTCAGTCTTGGGGGTATGATGAACTATGATTTGTTAGGCTTTGATATTAGACCTGCGATATCGGATTCACAATATCGAGTATGCAATATCGCAACCTAAATAACAATATTAGATACATGATATCGTGATTCCTATGTGAGCCTATAAATACACATTTGGGCACACAGAGAGGTAGTAAGTAGTTGTAAGTGTAGAGTCATTTTTTCAGTTCAATTCTTTCCCTTTCCCAATGCATGCTCACAATGTGATGATTGTAATTGTACGTAACCTTTATTCAAGTGTGACGTACTTGGATGCACACATGATTAATAATAAAGATAAATTTTAATTACTTTAATTGTTATTTACTGTTTTCATTAGTTAATATTTACTTTCTTGTCATTTACATTTCATGCCGTTAATGTGGAATGAGTGCGACTTAATCACAAGCATTTAAGTGTGACTACTTGGTATCCAAAAAGCTTACCTAGGACATGCACTTGGTAATCCTAGCTGATGAGACGCGGTTCGCATAGGCCATGATATCGTAGCCGATGCGATATCACATCCCCCGCGATATTGCATACGCGATATCGCATCTTTCCCTACGATATCGCGTACGTGATATCACAGTCCGCCGCCATATCTATAAATAAGACGTGGCTCTCCCTTGTTCAAAATCCCAGTTTTAGAATAGCGAAGCTCTAGCAGTTTGATCCCTTCAGAGTTAGATTTTTTTCCCATGTCTACCCGCAGTGTGGTAATTGCAATTGTACGGTGTCTTTATTCGAGTGTGCCATACTTGGACACGCACATGACTGGCAATAAAGATCGAGATTACTTCATCATTGCAGCATTCACTTCGTTATTTATTTATTTGTTATTTATTTAATGTTATTTAATGTTTTCTCTCTCTCACCCTTAAACTCCTAGAAGCGGAATGAGTACGACTTGATTACGAGCATTTAAGTGTGACTACTTGGTAGCCCAATGGCATATCCAGGATCTACGCTTGGTAATCCCAGTGGCGTACCTCGGAGCTACGCTTGGTAGTCCCAGTGGTAGTCGTGCATGAAGTCCAAGATGTGTATGGTTGATCAAGGAATCGGTTGCTCATCGCACTTAAGCTAGATTAGATTTTCTTACCCTTTTCCTCTTAGCTTAGATTAGTTAATATTATTTTCCACTGCCTTCAGGAGTAGCGTAGATTAGGAAACACATCATACACCTCATCTAGACTAAACCAAACGTGACATATGCAATACTAGTCTAGGTGGGAAGACAGCGAACTGCGACCTAAGGCTAACTATCTAGGTGCCACAACTAGTCCATCTGCTGAGTTTGACCGGATCATGTGTGCGACGCTCATTTCGTATGGTTGAGTGTAGGGGTACCTCACCACTCATCATAGGCGTCGTTGCCAAGGATGGTGCTAGTTATCTAGATTAGTTATATCATACAAGGTCGCTGTAAAGAACTTAACAATATATTTTTCAGAAAATAATAATGATAAAAAGTCACATAAATTCACACACAACAATGCCTCTCCTACAAGATGATAGTAACACAACACTTAGTGAGGAAGTTCATTGGAGAACCAACTATATGACGATGAAGGTTGGAGTATACAACCTGAAGTGGGAGTTTCCTATAAACATGAACAACAACAACATCATCACAACAAATGAAAGCCTAACTTACCTGATGACAATGAACCCCCACTATCCACTACAAGCTTAATGCAAATACAAGAGGCTGTTCGAATCTCATGTAGGCATCATAAAGAGAGCCGACTACCCAAGCTCGATTTAAACAACTTTCCTACATTTCCAGGAGGCTATGACTTAGATCCACATCAACATTTACTAGCCNCTAGGAGGCTATGACTTAGATCCACATCAACATTTACTAGCCTTCTACGATGACTGCACATGGAATAACATTGATAATAGTTGGCAAAAACTGAAGCTCTTTCCTATGACACTCGTTGACCAAGCTAAAGTATGGTATAGATTGTTAAAACCAAATTCGATACGACGCTGGTCAACAATGGTAGAGGGGTTTAACGAAAAATATCAAACCTATGCAAGAGTGTTAGCCTTGAGGAAACAAATCCAAGGATGGAAACAAGAAAAACATTAACCCTTGGACATGACCTTAGAAAGATATTATTCACTGTTAAACAACTGTCCAAGCCATGGGTTTTCCGAGGAAAGGCTAATGTATCACATCATTGATGGGCTACGTAATGAAACAAGAGATACCTTAGGAGTATATGCCTGAGGTCAACTATACAACCTACGAACCCATCAAATCCAAGAGCTTATTAAGCGGGTAGCAAAAGAAGAAGGAGAAATAGCTATATGGGAGAGTGTTGAAAAACATCAACGGGACCAAAATATTAACTCAACAAAGGTCCATGATCATAACAAGGAGATATCAACAAATCTCAAGGTGGAAACATCATCTTTGCCAATACAACAATCGTTAGAAGAAGCCGAGGCAAAGATCAATAAGATGTTGGAATGGATGAATCAAAAGTGTGAGGAATATATCAACATCATTGAAGATAGAGTTTTGACAACCCAAGAGACAGGACAAATGAGTAGACATTCAGAAAGAAAGAACAAAGGGAATAAGTGCTCAACTGTCAATCCTACATATGAATGCAACATATGCCTGTACAATCACCCCAAAGGCCAATGCCCAATATTGTTACATCTATATGAGCATTAGGGAAACACGCTACATCCAGAGTTCGTACAGAGATACTGTGTTAGATCATAGTGGCAACAATCCCAGTCGTGGGGGAATCCACCCTTAGACTGGAGGCACCTTTCATATTATACAAATCTAAATGCTTATCATGTTCAACACCCTGTTTCTTCAACTAGGCCAACCTACTCTATCCCACCACAATACCATTCTCCACAATACTATCAACCCATACCTCCAACACAACCACCACCTTGTGCACCTTACATCCCTCCTAACTTTCAACATTCTCATCCTTTCCCTTCTTCCACAATGCCACCAACTATTCCTAAGGTGTATGTACCACCACAACCCACGAACAACACTTATGCTGTTGCTACTAACAGCAGTGAAAAGCCTCCTCAACATCAAAGGCGTCCTTTCTTTAAACACGGCCGTAGGAAGGGACAACACAACTCTGAGGCAACTGCATCTTCCAACTCAGCACAAGTCCAACACTATGGTGCACCCTTACCGTCGAACCCAGCACCTCATGTAACTTCATCAAGGCCACCATCAAACACTCCAACAACCACAAGGCCCAATGAACACAACCATGGGAGGCATCAGTCCAATCCTTGCATACCATCTAACGATCAAAAACACCATAGTGGGTCAACTCGTTATCCGGGAACTACATCGTATAAAGTGCCCCACTATGCTTATTATAATCAAGTGTGTGAGCCCCGAGGGGATAAGTATAGACTGGTCCCAGTACTTCCAATATGCAAGGATCCTTATTTTCCATTTATTAATCCTAGCCATACTCAACCGATTAGTTATGGGGGATATCTCCCATTTCAATAACAAGCAGGATTAATAAATATTTTTAATTTTCTTTCATTTTACAACTTTTTTGTTTTTCAGTTTTTCATTTTCCAACTTTTTGTTTTATCTTTTTATCTTTTTGTGTGTTTGTGTGTTTGTCTTTTTCCATTTTGTAAGTAATCTCATCT
>MNCI01010247.1:205758-253800 GCA_015680685.1 Gnetum montanum
TCACGATCCTCACTGAGCTTATTCAGAAGAGCTACTAGTATATATAATCTATGTACCATAACTTTCTAGCTTGCTTGATTAATCATATGTATGTTTTTAAGTTCATTGATTTCTTGGTGAATAAAAAGGTGTGAAAAATAATCTTATACATAGTGTTTTGAATCATTGGAAACTCAAACATCTTAACATCCTACTTGGCCATGTTAAAGCCTACTTAAAGAACCTTTGTTCTTAAATTGAACTTAGTTATTTTAATTCCCTAGCTACTAGTTGTTACATGGATGCTTAAGAAATCCCATAACTCTAGCAATTATCCATGTTGATATGGGCACTGTAATTCCATCCATGAATGACATGGTATAATCCACTACAAGAAGAGGGTAGAAATCCTCTACCTCATCTCACTACCAAGTGAGAGATTGGATGATGTAACCATAAAAACTTATCCTTTGTAGTGTACTATTAAGTTCTTGTAAACTAAGCTCTAGGAACTTATGATAGTTCTTCTCATGGATGGATCTTTAGTACACATCATTTGCATCAATGCATTCTTGCATGTGATCTGTCTATAGATCATTGCCTACTAGCTCCTCTAGCACTTGTTTAGGAGATCATTGTTGAACATGCACTTGACCTAAAGATCAATAATGTGATAGTCTTCCTTCAAATCTCTTTCTCAATGGAGACCTTGCATTTGTAGGTTGTAGATTGAAGAATTAATATTATTCCTCTTTCTCCTCCTTTGAGCCTGGTGGTTCTCTTATACATCAATATATTGAGGATTGAGACATTTCAACCTCTTCCCTTATTGGCCTACAAAATATTGAATGTAATCACTTAAGTAGTATCAACTGTGAAAAATGCTAAAAATTAGGTAAGTCTCCTAAGCATCATACTATCATTGCAAAAAAATGCATTAGAACAATGATAGGCATAAACTTAGAGACATGAGAAAAAATATAATCACAACTATAAGACCATGGTATATATGGGTAAGTAAAAATAAGGCAAAAATATTTTAAATAACCACCAAAATTAATAAATACATGTCTAAATTAGTGTCTCTTTCCTACAAGTGAGTGTCAAGACATCATGCTTAAACCACATGAACAATACCAATAGGAAGAACAAGAATGAAAATGTACTATAAAATCTTAAGCATCTAACTTAAAAAAAACATTTGGTAGAGTTTAGCTTGTTTGAAGTACTAGAAGGAAGAAAAAAAGACAAGAAGGAAAGAAAAATGCATGAGACTCACTTTGGATTCCACCCCCCATTTATAGGCGTTGACTGACATAGGGAAGGGTTTGCTAACTTAGGGGTGTTGATGCACCTACACTGATGAAAGGGATTGTTAACATCTCCTCCTCCCCAAAGGAAAAATTACCAAATTTTCCTTTCTTATGTATATTCTCAACTTTGTTGATTCTCTAGGGGCTCAAACAAGATATCAAACCCATCAAAATGCAAAGGATCAAACCAAAGAAACTACAAAGAGATCAAGAAGATAAAAAGCCTAAAATCTTACGTTAGATGACATCCGAGCTCATGGGATTTGAATCATATTGTTGAATTTACTCATTCCCACAATTCAAGAACTAGGAGAGATTGTTTTAGAAAAATGGAATATAAATACATGTTCCCATTGCATTTATGGCACGGTTGAGTCAATAGAGGAGCTAAGTTCTTGTAGTTTTATTCCATGAAAGTTAGAATATTTTCTAAGTGCTTGCAGTAGGACTTCAAGGATTGTATGGATCCTTATTTGAGCATCAATGTACCTTAACACTTTGATGTTTTAGCAATAAAGACATGGTTCTTGGAACTCCTTGCAACACTCAAAATAGATTAATGTTTACTTCCATGCATTCTATTATTCATGCACTTTACATTCATGTCTTTAGTTAATTAATACATATAAGTATGACCACCTCAAACATACCATTAACACTTGGTAATCCCAACAATGTTATCACTTGGTTAACCCAGTAGCCTAACACTTGATAACCTAGTAGCATTCTTAATGAGTTCAAGATGTGCATGAAAGGTGGGCTCTGATGCTTATGTTAGGAAGTAGATTAAGGCATTGGATATTTAATTAGATTAATTCATAATGAATTACTTTGTTTCACACTTATATTAAATTAGATAAAATATAAAATTAATAAAAATCATGTGCTTTAGCTTACACTTGCGCTTACACAAGTGAAGCCAAAAAGACGACGATCATATCCTTAAGTCACTATATTACCTATAAAGCATTTAGAGAGCTAAAGTCCACAAAATTTGACTAGATTGCTAGTGCAATGTTTATGATTCATATGGTTGGGCATAGGGATTACTCGCTGCTCATCATTGGTGCCGTTTCCAGGGACTGTAGTAAGCTAAGTGTGCTACTTAGGAAAGATAGTGAAATCCTTTAACAACATTGTAAAGGAACCAAACATTAAAACCATTAAGATAAAGAATAATAAAAAATTCAAACTATTTTTACACAATCACTAATATGGCTTCTTCTCACATAGAAGACTCTCCACTGCCATTTCTAAGCAAATCTAATCAAAGGTAAAAAGGCTAAAAGTTATCGGTACTTTAGCAATTCAAAGTGGTCTATGCTCATCTAGATGCCTACACTCCAAATTTCACCTTCATCCTACATCAAGATGAGCAGTTGTGATGAAGGGACATGGAAGGTAACATCATGTTGCCTCTCAATCGATCTATTCTAGCAATGCTCTTAAACAATCTCATCAAGTTGGGTATTGCTAGACTCAATGCAAAGTATGAGACCATGCTTATTGAGATTATCATCCCATAGAAGCACAACAAAATATAAATCAGCAAATGGAAGCTAGATATGAGGCTTCAAAAAGGTAAAAATTTTTCTACCCACTTATTCCTATAGACATGAAAAGAAGATGAGGACTTTTTTTTGGGTGCCTTCTAATACATAGATTCTCCTCCTCTCTTTGAGGAGGAGACCCTTAACTAGTAATTGTAGTCAACTATGGATAACCTTGGTAATGGGAAGAATGGATCCCAATATCAAGAGGCCTCAAAAGATGGTAACCAAGGCAAGAATAATGACAAGCACTAAAAGAAAGACAAACATGATGATTGGGGTAAGGATCAAAGAAGAGAGGGTAGTAGGCATTGTTCTAGTGCTGGTTCTTCTCCCTCTTTGCCTTCATCATCATCCTAATTATCTTCCTCCTCCAACTTCAATACGAGAAGAAGAGGTAATAAGAATCATGATGAAGATGAATGGAAGGATAGGGATGATCGTGGATCCCCTGAAACCATAAATGCCATGGGCATGAACAACCAAGGGATGAACATCACAAAGAACAAAGGGACAACATGACTCATCATAGGCACCATTGCCATGATAGGGGTCATAGAGACCACTATGACTATGATGAGCCTTTTTTGGCTACTAGAAACATGTTAAATATTTCAAAGGCTATAAGGATTCTAACCAAGCATGTGAAGGATAGCCACATCAAATGGCTGGATATGAATAATATCCCCAAGTTTGAGGGGGTTACAATTCAAATCTATAAAAGCACCTACTACCTTTTCATAATGCATGTGCCTTGCAGAATGTGGAAAATGAATGGCAAAAGTTGAAACTATTCCCAAGGATACTCATCAAAGAAGTAAAAAGTTGGTACCAATCCTTGGAACTAGAATCTATTTGGCAATGGAGTATGATGTTGGAGTTGTTCAATGACAATACCAGATGTACTCCATAGTGTCTAATTTGAGGAGGAAAATCCAAGGGTGGAAATAAGGCACTCATGAGTCCTTGGATGTGACTATGGGTAGGTATTACTCTTGGTTGCACCGATGCTTAGGCCATGGATACTCTCAATGGGATTAGCTATGTCATAGCATAGATGGGCTCAGAATTGAAATGAGTAGAATCCTTGGGGTCTATGCCTAAGGGACACTTTTTGACATAAACATCCATAAGATTCGAAGGCTCATTGAACAAGTGGCCAAAAAGGAAGGAGAGCTAAGAAAACAAAAAAGTGCAGAAGAATACAATAGAAACCCATCAATCTATTACTAAAATATTGGCTAAGGTTGATAAGATGTGGGACTCCTTAGGTGAAAAATTCCAAACTACTCTAAAGACTATAGAGGAAAGTAGAGATCAAGGAGGTAGTGATTATAAATGAAGAAAGAAGGAGGAGGTTGAACATGAATATCATAAAGCTAAGGGCAAAGCTACTGCAATAGAGGAGGTTGCAGATTCTAAGTTCAATGATGATGGTTGTGACATATGCCAATATGAACATTTCAAAGGATCTTTTCTTATTGTTTCACACTTATAAGAATCTGGGGTGTATACTTTAAATCCTAGACTAACAAAACAGTAAGCACCTAGAAAGTTGCCTTATCCCCAAGGCAACTATTGGTAGCAATTCCACCAACAAGCTTACTATTTGAGTGGAGTGCCACCTCAATCTTAGGAAAAATACTTGCAATGGCAACACCCACAGTCATGGGGGATGCCACCTCCAAGGTAGTAGTACCCTTATCACCAATTGGATCTATATGGGTACTATGTTCAACAATCCATCTCTCCATGTGACTCTTCTAGTCATGCTTCCTTCTCATACCAATATTATTATTTTGAATACTATAGAGCACAATCACAAAGAGAGGAGTCCCCATTTCTCTACTATCCTCCTCAACATTCTTTTGCTCTTGCACCTCCACCTGAAACTCCTCTACCACCTACTCCATCCATGCAAGATGAGATACCTACCCAACCATAGCAGAGAAATGCTATGAAGGCTATAAACTTATAGTTGGCTCCTCAATCGAGTGGTTCTTAATATAAGCCTTTCAAAAGACCATTTTGTAGAACCAACAACCCCATAAAGCCCTCACATACACTTGTGATTGTTAACTCTACCGCTACCTCCTCTAAAATTGCTATCAAGCAAACTTTGAAGCTTCCTAGTTACACATACTATCATGTTGACCCATGTGGTCATAGATTAGATTAAGGCTAGCCATCTTCTAAAGAAGATATCTAATCTTGGAAGTCATCTTTTCTATTTATAGATTATTAGAAAAATAAACCATTTAAGGCTCTTTTGGACTCAAGTTTCAAAGTTAACTTGATATCACAAAAAATGTACAAAGCCTAGAACCTTTCCCCCTTGAAAATGAGCAACATCAAACTGGAGCTAGCAAACCAATCCATCACTTTTCCTTTGGGATTAGTGGAAGACATCATGACTACGATTTGTGGGTGATCATATCTTATCGATTTCCTAGTAATCCATGTGAAAAACAACAAAGGAGACTACCCTATCATCATGGAAAGATCATGGCTGAGCACTATATATGAAAGGTTGGGGATCAGAGACCTTTTCTTAAAAATTTCTAAGGAAAATAAATTTCAAAAAATTAAGAAGAAGCAAGTTCCATGCATTGCGTATAGTGACATAGGGTGCCACTGTGTGCAAAAACTATGTATTTTCAAGAACACATCACTTTAGGCATGTAGTTAATGTGTAGATATCACAAAGATTCAAAGGTGCCTATACATCGTAGCCACTAAACAAGAGGACACTTAGTGGTTGAGAACTAAAAAGAAGGAAGGATCAACAATGTGCATGGAACTAATTGAGCACCTCATAAGTTCTTGTGTGCAAAGCATGGATCAATTAGATCAGATCCATTGCCAACTCTTTTATGAACAAAGAAAAATCAATTAGGGAGAGTTAGAGATCCCAAAAAATTTCAAGTAGGAGCCCCTTGAGTTAAAGGCTCTACAGGTAGAAATGGAGTATGCATTTCTAAACAATGGCAAGTTAGTAATTATCAATGTCATACTTGCTCTTGTGTAGAAAAAGATGTTGTTAAAAGTTATAAACAAATGGCCAATAGCCTTAGCCTAGTCATATCATTAGTTAACAAGAATTGATCCAAGGATATGCCAGCACAAAATATATATAGATTCCTTCATTAAACCAAAGAGGTAGTCGTAAAGACACTTGAACCCAAAACTCAAGCAAATCCTCAAAGCAAGGTTCATTTACCTCATTGCGAATAGTGAGTGGGTTAGCCCACTATTTATTGTGCCAAAGAAAGAAGGAAAGTGGAGAGTCGATATAGACTTTAGGTTGTTGAATATGGCAACTTATAAAGATCACTTCCCATTTCCATTTTTGGACCAAGTGCTAAATACTATCATAGGGCATTGTTACTATAGCTTTCTAGATGGTTATAATGGCTATAACCAAATCTAGATTGCACCAAAGGACCAGGCCAAGACAACATTCACAAGTCCTTTGGGAACTTTTGCATATAGAAAGATGCCCTTTGGCATATGCAATGCTCTCACCACATTCCAACAATTGGTCCTTAGCATCTTCCAACAACAAATTGGTAGTGAGGTAGAAGTCTTTATTGATAAATTCTCTACCTATAGGGCTATCTTTGAGTGAGCCTTGGATCACCTTAAGCAAATTCTTCAATGGTGTGTAGAAACTAGTTTACAACTCAATTGGGAAAAAAGCCATTTGATGGTCCAAGAGGGCATTATTTTGGGGTATCACATTTCAAACAAAGAGATCATCCAAGGAATAACCAAACTCTACAATCATATGGACTAATAAAACTTAATAAGACTAAGGTGATGAGTAAGGTATAAACTTGTTAATGATAAATAACAATACCTTAGTAACATCCAATCCTTGATTAATTGCAGATGGTTCCAAAAAGAGGAGCACAAGGAGGACCTTCGTAGGAAGCAACCAAACACCCATGAGGTGGTAGAGGCCAAAAAGGTAAGCATGCAAAACATGAGGAACAGAAGGCCCAATCATTCAGCATCCATCAACAAGCCCCTATTATAGGATAGTCTATCTAAAGAGAGGTTGTAGAACCATAGGCTCCCATACAGGGACAATGCCTCACATTTTTCCTAAAATACCTTGAGGCCATTCAAGAAAAATCCATGTTGACCACAATCATCATGGAGATGAACTTTGGCCCATTTATGGCATTTGCTCTAAAGGAAGTTCAAATACAACTTTAGGCATCAGCTCTATGGCCCATCCTTTCAAATGGTTCCAAATGGTACCTTGGTGAAACTTAGCAATTCTAGCACAACAAGAAGGGTAACATTGTTAACATTTGCAAAGTCACTATTTTGTTCTTGGTCAAAGAAATTTCTGAAGCTCTTAATCTATCAAATGAGAGGGCTAAGAAAGCCCATCTATCCATGAGGTCTAACCCCAATACTAGAAAGCTATGGTTGAGGCGAGCCTATAATAAAGAAGATAAGATATATAATGAATTGACTTTAGAAGAGAGGACCTATTTTAAGATAGGGACATATCACCTCTTCCCCACCAAAGAGCTTAATAGAATCTCCACATATCCGACTAGGGGAAGTGTCATACTAATGGACAAATACATGGCCAATCCTTCCCAGTTATATTGGATAGAAATTCAGAGATGGTTTGAAGAAAAGAAAGTAGGAAAGCCCACACTTCCATTTCCTTGCTTGATCTGGAAGCTATGCAAACATACTAAAATCCTAGGGTACACAAATGACATTTCCAAGAAGGCATAGAATGCTTCCTTTGCTGAATTGCTTAAACTGGTAGCACCAAGGAAAGACCTTAGTGAGGAACAGGAATAAGAGAAAGAAGCAAAACAAGAGCTTGAATAGCATCATGAGCCATAAGATTCCCCACCATCACCACAAGACTATAGGCTTAGCTGGGGAAGTAGAAAAGAATCAAGCCTCTTTAGAGTCATCAATGACATCATGCAACCCACTATTTTATTAGATCCAATGAGGGGATAGATCTTGCTACAATCAGAAGGAGAATCCCAGTTATCATGTCAAATCTCTAGTAACACTACATCCTTTTAGATGATGCTTGAAACAAGGAAAGATGCCATAATAGTGGTCATGTAGCATCAAGATGTAGTGGATGTAGCAGAGGTGATAATAGATCACATTAAAGAGTCTTTCAATGTGCCTGTTATGCCTTCAGTTAATTTGATTGGGGCCAAAGATGTGCAAATGCTTACTAGGACTTTGATAAATCTTGTAGACCATGAGGATGTATTAGATCGATTATTGGAGATAGGACACATGATGACCACCTTTTTTGACATCCCTAATGATGTCACTACGACATAATTAGACCTCATTACCACTAAAGAGAAGCTGGTCATGGTTGAGACTAAGGGAAACCATGTAAAAGTAGAAGTGCAATGTTTGCAATAGGAGCTATTTGCCTTGAGAGTTGAAAGATGGGAACCTACCTAGTTTATCATGCTTGACTAGTTAGACTAATTTAGCATAGAGTAGCTGGATAAATTAATTGAAGAGAATAAAGTTTCCAAGCAAGAAAAGGAGAAGGTGGTCTAGAATGCCTCCACTATAGAAGCACAATCTTATGCCCATAAAAAGGCACTAACCACCACTTAAGAAGAAAATAAACAACTTGTTGTAGAAAACACAAGGTTGACCATCATTGAAAAATAAAAGAACATTCTGGAAGAAAATGTCCACCAATTAAGAGAAAAATTGGTGAGGATCAACTAGGACATCAGTTGATTGGCTAGAGAGAATTGCACCTTCTCAATGGAGGAGGTTGCGCAATTTGACAAAAGTCTACAATCAAAATAAGTGCGTGGTAGAATTAGGCCAAAAAGCATGGAAAGCTAAAATAACACTTTTGGGACTAAGTAGGGGTGTATAAGCAAATCAACAAAAAGGAAATCTAGATGGCCAAAGCTCACATTCGATACATGTCAATGCAAAATCTTGATTGGAAATCCATCTTGGATAGTTATGCCTTGGTCCAGCAAGCAAAAGTGAAGAATAAAGAACTACAAATCAAGGATTTGAAGGAATACATGGCATTGGCTAACCTTAGATATGCCAACCTTTCCATGTTCATAGCAGGTTAGCCAACAAATGAATTGGAGCAGCAAGTAGCAACCACCTTCGCATTATACAAGAAAGAATTTGTAGATAGAAAAGTTAGTTTGCAAAAACTGCATGTAGCAAACTCAAAACTTGAGGTGATCAAAGCTCACTACCATGGACAAAAAGATGTTGCTTTTGACCTATCGAGGAGACTAACAGATTATCATGAATTCAAAGAAAAGGCCAAGGCCTTTGAAGATGAATGATGACATTTTATTGCCTAGTACACGAAGGCCAACAAAATGTTTTTGCAGCTGCCATGTCCTTGGGATGTACTAGTGCCAGCACACATAAGTTCAATAGCCTAGATGGTACATGATCCAAAGACAAAAGAAGAAACTTTTCAGGCACTACTCAACTACTACAAATTTTATAAGCCTAGCAACAAAGGGAAGAAATTGATGGAGAAGCCACCACCTTTGGGAACTACATGATCTTCCTAATTTTGTCTTGTAATGCCACGTCCAAATTTTTATAAAATATCACTGCAACATGCAAGAGTCAATTTGTTTATTTGTTTGAGTTAGTTAATAATTCCATACCTTCCCAATATTTTGTAAGAACTTGTTCCTCATTTTGTTTAACTTGAGGATGAATTTTCATTTAGTCATGGGGGTATGATGAGTCATGATTTTGTTAACTCTGATATCAAAACCTCAACATTGGATACATGATATCAAGTCCCAAGAAATGATGTCAAATATCTAATATCATCTCTTCTATGCTAGCCTAAAAATACAACACTTGGGTGCATGGTTGGGACATAATATTATGGATAGATTTTAGATAGTTTGTCTTAGCTTTGTGATTTCAAGTTCTATTGTTCCCAGTGCATGCCTACAATGTGATGTTTGTGATTGTATGGCATCCTTATTCAAGTGTGATGTACTTGGATGTGTTACATGACTAGAAATAAAATCAAGATTACTTCCATCATTGTAGCATTTACTTATATTTTTTATTGCTTTAATTGTTTAATCATTTACTATTTTCTTTAGTTAATGTTTTCTTTTATTGCTATTTACGATTCCTGTCATTAAGAAGAATGATTATGACTAATCATGAGCACTTAAGTATAATTACTTGGTAACCTAGTAGTGTATTATTTTGCAAGCCTAGTGATGTATGCTTAGCAACTCCAATGGTAGTTATACGAAGTCCAAGGTGTGTGCAGATGATTAGGAACAAATACTCATCAGACATAGGCTAGTTTAGATTTTACTTTCCATTGTTTATTAGCTTAACTAATTGAATTCTTCATTATCATTAGGAGTAACATAAGACTAGAAAACATTAATCATATGCCTCACTTTGGACAAAAACATCCATGACAAAGCTACCACTAGTCCAAGTGGGAAGACAACGAACTACGATCAAAGCATAACGATTTAGATGCACAACTAGTCTCATTCATGGAATTCGACCGAATCGTGAATGAATTCTTGTGATTCATATGGTTGGCCGTAGGGGTACCTTGTTACTCATCAAACACCTATACACCATGAGAGATCCACAACTACATTATTTTACTACTACTCATCCATAAAATAGAAATAGACCTCCAAGTCCTTTTTTTAAGCACAAGGTCATACTTACCACTACTAGTGTCATCTAGCCTTGATTATTTTATAGTCTATTCATTGGTGAAACCAAACCATGTCAACATGCCACACATCATCTAAAAGTTAATATTTTTAGTGTGGTTTTCCTTCATCCATGCATGTATACATGATAGGTTCCTTAAATTTGGCTTTTCCAAAAACCTATCGTCAATCCCTTTGGCTACACTAATTGATCCCAATCCCAATGATGATTACATCCTCATGACCATGATAAAGAGATCTTTGTGATAGGTATGATCATGGTTTGGATCAAGAGTTGTGACTTTGACCCCTAGGAATAATTTGATCAAGATTTTGATGGAATTAGTACTTGATATTATTAAAGCTCACTAAGAGAAACTTCTAGGCCTTTGTGGCCATGGGTGGAAATAAGATAAGAGATTATCTTAGATCATCACATTTGAGAATAAAGTGATACATGCAATAGGCTGAACATAGGATAAGCATGTCTAATTAACTTCACATATACTTTGCATGGGCATTGGATCAACTTTTTTTTCTTAATCTTGTTTGAGCAATTATATGATTAGTCTAGAATAATAGAATATCAATTTGCATGGATCAAGGAGCTTGGAATAACACCACTCTTCCCATTACCTCTTCCTCTTTAATTGATTTTAAATTTTTCTTTCTTTCTTCTCATGTAGAAAAAATAATTTCCTATAGGAAGAGGATTTTCAAAGATGTGCACGAGAGTTGTGAAATGATTGAATATCAGATCATCACCTAGAGTCTTCAACTTGCACAAAAACAAATAATCTTCCCTTATCACATAGTATCCAAAAGTTCATAGGAATCATAAACCTTTTCTAACCAAGGTTTTTAGGAATAGAAAGCATGTGCACCTTGAGTCAATCACATTAATCAAAGATATTACAATGGTCACAACAACCCTCCATGACACACTCTTTCCTCACTAGTGATCAAGCATGAGTTTAGGCTTTCAAAGCTCACATCAAAAAATATGAGTCCACCACCTATCCATAATTCTAATGGTAGTAGTGTTAACAACTCACGATGTGAGTTCAAGCTCCTTGCTAAATTTGAAACCAATTCACTAGTGATGGATATAGGAGAACCGGGTGAATAAACTCAATTTTATGGGCATTCCATATATCAAGGATCCACTCTAGACCTATTTAACAATCTTACATCTTTATCACATCTATGACTCATCCATCCATAATTGGCTTATCAAGTGACCATTCATAAAGAATACTAATTGATATTCCCACACACACAAAAAGATAACACTTAAAGGAAATAAGAGATCAAAAATAACTAATCATTAAGCTCAAAAATTGGAAAAATTTCTAACTAAGCACATCAACTTTATTAAAGCATACAATCAAAAATAGTGAAATTTTTTTCTTTTTGACATGGTGTGAAAGATTCCTCAACCATGACTAATCCATGCCTATCACATGATAGACCTTTGAGTACAAAATATGAGATTGAGCATTAAGTACTTTCATAAGTGAATGATATTCTCTATAATGTTTCAAGTGCTACTTGTTCACTAGAAAAATTTTGTTTAACTCATCTAGGTGATATATGTATACAACACTAAGTTGATGAATAGTATGGATGATATAAGGTCCTTTCCACTAAAATTGAAAATTCCCCAAATGGAATAAATATGATGGATTAAAATAGAAGAATTTGTCACTAGATTTAAAACTTAATTCTTTGATGTAAACATCATGGTGTTGGCACATTTTGGCCATTTAATGGAGTAGAAAAATGCTTTAGGCATGGAGTTGAATGGTTTAGGAGATGCAAGTTTGATAATAAAGTCCTTTAATTCATGGTTATAAAGGCATATTGAGTGATTTTTATAATGAGTTGTTCTTCTATGCCAATCTTAAAATTACTATTTAGGACTTAGCATTTTGGGACAACTAACACAAAATTCATCACAAGGACACTACAAAATTAAATTCTTTTTCTCATAAGGGTGAAATGTAGGAAGTAACAAATACTAGTCATCATTTGAATCATCTTCAAAGGCAAAGTTATCTTTACTAAAGTAGACAAATCCAATTCATTGCAAAAATTGTCATCCATTTTCCCTGCAACCAATAGCCCAAGCAATTATATCTTCAAGAAAATATTTACAACTTTTGTGATGTATACAAGATGAAGGCATTGGTGATCAAAGAATAAAAATAAGCTCTACCCAATAGGATTCTAATGAGTGACGAGGTATCCCTACACTCAACCATACGAATACGAGCGTTTCACACATGATCCGATCGAACTCCACAGACAGACTAGTTGTGGTACCTGGACAGTTATTCTTAGGTCACAGTTCGTTGTCTTCCCATCTAGACTAGTGTTAACTTGTCACGTATGGTTTAGTCCAGAGTGAGGTGTATGATGTGTTCCTATACTAATGCTACTCCTGGGTGTAATGGAAGATGATATTAATTAAGCTAAGGGAGAGAGGGTGAGAGAGAATCTAAGCTAGCCTAAGTGTAATGAGCATCTGTTCCTCAATCATCCGTACACATCTTGGACCTCATGCACGACTACCACTTAGATTACCAAGCGTAGATCCTAGGTACACTACTAGGTTACCAAGTAATCACACTTAAATGCTCATAATCGAGTCGTACTCCTTCTGCGTTTAACAGGAGTTTAGGATGAAGAGATATTAACTAAGGAAGTAGTAAATAATAATTAAATAAATAATTAAACTAAGTGAATGCTACAATGATAAAGTAATCTCGATCTTTATTTATGATCATGTGCATGTCCAAGTACGTCACACTCGAATAAGGATGTCGTACAATTACAATCACCACACTACAGGCATACACTGGGAGAGAAGGGTTAAGAGAAGAACTACTTAAAACTAAACACTTAAAGCTAAGAACTAATTCCCCCCAACTCTCTCTGTCTACCTCTTATTTATAGATGAGGAGACAGGCTACGATATTACGACCAACGAAATGATAACTCATCATACCCCCACAACCTAATGAAAACTCGTCCTTGAGTTACAATGAGAACAAGCTTCGTTGATTACACAGTGGATAGGTATGGGATTATTGAATGGTGAGAATGAATGCATGTTGTAGTGTGGAATTAAAAAAAATGAGACACAACACAAGGAATGCCAAAGAAAATCCTACAGCTAAAAAATTGATACTCATGTAGTTCCTAGTGGTGGTGGCTCCTCCATGGGTGCGTTTCCCTTATCTTGTGCTCTAGGTCTTGGGACTTGATGGTGTTTGAGTATGGCCTGGAGTTTCTCCTCTTCGGTTTGGGGGTCTTACATGGTCCATGCTAACATTTCGATGTTTGATGGAGTCGACACTTCCCATGGGCAGGGTAGCTGTAAAAACATTTGATTTGCCTTGACATACCAAGCCACAAACACTCGTCGTTCCTTCTCATAGGCTCTGGCTTTGTCTCTATATTCTTGAAAATCTGCAAGTCATCAAGCTAAATCTATTGTGACACATTTTTGTCCCTGGTAGCTTATTTTAACCACTTCAAGTTCAAAATTTGCAATCTCTAGTTTTTGCAATATCTTCTTGCATTTTGCAAATTCTATTTTATATTTTTTGTAGGGGGTGGCTACCTGTTGCTCTAGCTCTGTTCTTGAGCACCCTGCTGTTAACATGGCAAGGTTGACATATTGCAGGTTTGCCAACTCCATGTATTTTGTAAGGTCTTGGATTTGTAGGTCTCGGTTCTTAACTTCTGCTTGGTGGGCTAATGCATATGTGTCCAGTATGGCCTGCCAATTAGTGTGTTGAGCACTAATAGCATTGATGTGAGCCTTGGCCATATCGAGCTCTTTCTCAATGATCTATTTGTACATCCCCACCTAGTCCCAGAAGTGCTCCTTGAGCTTTTCATGCTATTTAGCATCATTTTTCCATGCGCTTATTTCGATAGCCATCTTCTGGTGGATGGCATGTACCTCCTCCATTGAGAGGATTCTATTCTCCCTGGCTAAATGGTTCATGTCTTGGTTGACCTGAATGAATTATTCTCGCAACTGATGGAAATGTACTTTGAGAACATTCTTTTGCTTTTCTATAGAGGTCAACCAAAGGTTGTTCGCAACAAGTTGTTTGTTTTCCTCTTGTAAGGCCTTGAGTGCCTTGGTATGCGCATGAGTTTGTGTTTGTGCAGCAAAGGCATCCCAAACAGCCTTCTCTTTTTCTTCTGCCACCTTCTTATTCTCTGTTAGTAGTTTGGTCAATTTCTTAGTTTTGAAACTGTCCAGTTGGTCTATAGGAACAAATTGTAAAGGGTCCCACTGTGCTGTTTGTAGGGTCACGAGCCTTTCTTGCAATTTTTGCACCTCTGCTTTAGCGTGCTTGGCCCTCATCTCTTTTAAGACCAACTTTCCTTTGGTGGAAATGAGGTCTAATTGAATTACTATCACATCCTACGGGATGTCAAACAAGGACATCATAACTTATCTATTTGTAGCAATCAATCAAGTACATCCTCATGTTCCGCAGGAGTCATTGAGGTTTTGACCAAAGTTTGAGCATCCCATGCTCCTGTGAGATCTACCAGTAACAGGTACATTGAACAATTCTTTAATGTGGTTTGCAACCACATCTATGGCTCCCACTACATCCTGGTGTTGCATGACCATCACTGTGGCCCCTTCACCAGTTTCTAATTGCACTTGGAAAGATGTAGCATTCCTTGAGATCTGTTGTGACCAAGTTCTCTCCCCTCCTCCTGTATGGATGGACACTTCACCCCTTGCATGATCCAAAGAAACTCTGGGCTGTATGGCATCGTCGATAACGTGAAAGAGATTTGCACCATCATGACTTCCCCAACTAACCATCTCAGCGATGGCCCTAACATGGCTCATTGATAGTCTATAATCTTACGATGGCGGTGGTTGGTCTTGGCCCATGCTAGACCCTACTTCTTTTTGTTGGCTAGGCTCCGTACTTGGAAGTTGGCTGGGTCCTATAAGTTGAGTTGCAGTTGGCCCTACTATCTATTCTTTTTCCTTGTTCTAGTCCCAGTGTCTCACTAGTGATTTTCCTTGCAGCTGGTGGCTTTAGCAATTCCTCATATCAAGCATTCTAGGCTTTTCAGAGGACATCATTAGTGTATCCTCTGATACCATCACATCGGCACAACTTCTTGATAAGGCAAGGGAAGGGCAACGCCATCTTCCCTATCNAGCACAACTTCTTGATAAGGCAAGGGAAGGGCAACGCCATCTTCCCTATCTTCCGTTCTTTGAACTGCCTCAAGATCTCCGTAAAGTATAGATGAGGCAGGTTAACATTAATCTTTCCCATCAACACTGCACATCCCCTAGCTACATATGTTGAAATCCTTTTTAAGCCCTTCATGGGGAAGAGGTGATACATTCCAATTCTGAAATAGATCCTCTCTTCCATCATCGACTCCCCAAATGTCTTATCTTCCTTGCCATATGTCCTTTCCAACCAAACTCATTGCACATCGAGGTCTGAACAGGTAGAGAATTGAGCAACCTTATGCCCTTTATTTAGAAGGTATAATATTTCCGAAATGGCCTGAATAGAGAAGTCAACGGTCACACCACAAATGTTAACCATATTGCCTTGTTCTTTATTGTGCCAAAATTGGTACGTTTCCTCTAAGTACCAAGCACTACTTTCAGAGAGGATAGGCCATAATAAGGACCCTATGACGTGATCCCTAACGACCTCTAGAGCAAACTTTGCAAATGATCCAAAGTTTAACTCCACAATCACTGTAGTGAATGTGGGCTTCTCGTGAATGACCTGAACACAATCCTAGGGTAACGTGAGATGTTGTCCCTATTTAGCTATAGCAGCTGCTCCACCTTCTACCTACCTTGATTGTACAGTACCAGGGTCCTCTTGGTGGATGCTAAATGATTGTTCCTCCTACTCTACATGTTGTCCGGTAGGATCTTGTCTTCCTCCTATCCTAGGTCGTTTGCTCCCACCTTGAGTAGGAACTTCCTGTTATCCTTCTTTTGGGGCCATCTGCAATCACATGGGGCCAATCGTTAGTAGGGTTGTTACCAAAGTTAGATTATACCTTACTGCTTGCCTTAATAAATTTACTTTATTTCCATGTGATGTTAATTATTGGAAGAAAATGTCCCTGAAAGATTATAATGTTGAGTCTTCTTTGCTTAGGTGGTTTCCAAATTTAATTTTCTGGTATAGCTAAGGGGATGAAATTTTTTTTTGACACATTTTATTCTTAATTTTACAACTAATTACCCTTAAAGGTTTCCTTCGGGCAATGATGAATTTCAAAAAAATTTGCACTATTCGGCATGTGCCCCTCCCCCACGACTAAGTTGAACACTCTAGGTTCAGGTAGGTTCAGAAGATATGAAAATCGGACTACCACTAAGCGAGTTATGAGTATGAAAGCAAGGGTTGCGCAATCACAAGTCATAGAGAGAAAATTGTAAAACTCCCCCACGTGAACAGTTGAAAATGAGGTGAAGTGGCACAGGGGTCACGTTTATATAGCTTGAAGGGACATGATATCGCGTACAATACATCGCATACATGATATCGCATTTGTTCTGATATCACGTACGCAATATCGTGTTTGCTGCAATATCACGTACGCAATATCTCAGCTTTATTGATATTGGGCACAATGAAAGATACCAAATTTTTTAATATTTTCTTGAAATTGATGTTGTAAACTTAGGACATTGGGCTATTATTGAGGGGTTCTAGGTAATTCAATTAGTTCAAAAGGCACAAATAATTATGATGGTATGGAATTTATCAATAAGGATCTCAGATGAGAGAAAAAGGCTATGTGATGGTTCGTAGGAACGTTGAATCAAAGGGATAGTAATAAGGGAAAGAAAATCATTGGCAATACACTAGGGGTAATAGATGGTGTGTAGAAGATGTGTTATGAGTGTAAATTACAAAAATTATGCAAGTGGGTCCTCCCCAAAGCAGGTTCCAACCTATAATGCCCTTGCATAACCACACTTAAAAGTGTCTGTGGGCACTCGAAGGGTTAAATGTAATCCACACTAGTTCTACAAAACACACACATGTAAGTATCATAGGGATGAGATAAGAATTCTATGCTATACGAGACACCAGCAACAATTACATGGACAGCAAGATGAGATGGACTACAGAAGGGATTGTAGAGATTGGGACATGAGGTAACTGACCTAGGGCACAATAAATCCTAAGTGTAAAGCATGATTACTGTGTCATTAACTCGTCATTCCAAGATCAGGACCAAGTCCATTCCTCTGATCAGTGACACCGCATTATTTCATCCCATGATGAGCAACTATGAGAGTACCAAAACAACAAGGTGTACGATCACTTGGCCTTTTGTTCAAGGGAGGAGTGATTTTTGCTTTGTGGCACTTTCTTTGTTTTGTTTTTTTCTCTCTCTTTTTTTTGACTACTGAATCCAGAGAAGCCGCCAACCTTCAAGCATGGGTGCGTCTCTTTCCAGTCAAACCCCCTAGAACAACATTGGATTTTTAAGTGCCTTTTGATTACTCTTACTCCCATTTTGCATTAGATCTACAAGGATCTTAGTACAACCACGTTGCTTGATAACTCTCACAAATGTCACCAAATAGAATCCGCAAGTCCCCTTAATGTCACACCCTAATCATTCCCTCTTGATCCATCCTTCTTCATTCTGGGTACAATGAACACAAAATTAATTTTAGGTTTTAAGAATGTCAAGAATATCACTGTACCCTTGAACAGAACCTCTTATTTGTAGAATGGATGAGTGGGTGTAATGGGCTCACTATCCAAATAATTGATCGTTTGAGATTCGATAACATAGAACACACCTCAACCAACAAGCCACATGAGTGTTTTATTCGTAGATGAGATTACTTGTAAAAAGATAAAAAGATAAAAAGACAAAAAAATAAAACAAGAAATTAAAAGATAAAATCCTGGAAAACAAAAATTGTAAAATTAAAGAAAATGAAAAATAGTTATTAATCCTGCTTGTTATTAAAATGGGGGATATCCCCCATAACTAAATGGTTGAGCATGGCAAGGATTAATAAATGATAGATGAGGATCCTTGCATGTTCGAAACATTGACACTTGGTCATACTTACCCCATTAGGGTTCACACACTAGATTATAGTAACCATAGTGGGGCAATTTATAAGATGTGGTTCCTTGGTAAAGAGTTGATCCACTATGATCAGGATGCATGCAAGGATCAGGATGTCGCTCTCCATGGTTGTATTCGTTAGGCTATATGGTTGTTGGAGTGTTAATTGGTGGCCTTCTTGAAGTGACACGAGGCGTTAGGTTCGAAGAGAAGGATGCACCATAGTGTTGGACTTGTGCTAAGTTGGAGGATGTAGTGGCCTTGGAATTGTGTTGTTCCTTTGTATGGTTATGTCTAAAGAAGTAACGCCTTCAATGTTGAGGAGGTCTCTCACTGCTATTAGTAATAGTAGCACAAGTGACATTCATGGGTTGTCACCATGGTGCAGACACTTCAGGAACAATTGGTGGCGATGTAGAAGGAGGGAAAGGATGAGAATGTTGAAATTTAGGAGGAGTGTAAGGTACATAAAGTGGTGATTGTGTTGAGGACATGGGTTGATAGTATTGAGGAGAATGATAATGCGGCGAGATAGAGTATGTTGACCTAGTTGGGAAAATAGAACGTTGAACATGATAAGCATTTGGATTCGTAGGATACAAAGGGTGTCTCTAGTTTAGGGATGGCTTCCTCCATGACTAGGATTTTTACCACTATGATCGAACACGATATCTCTATATGAACTTTGNCTCCACACTTTTTATATGTCCATTCCAACATCTTATTGATCTTTTCCTCGACTTATTCTAGTGATTTTTGTGTTGGCAAATATGGTTTTTTCTCCTTGAGATAGGTTGATTTCTCCTTTTTGTGATTATGGACCTTTGTTAAGTTGAGATTCTGGTCCCGTTGATGTTTTTCAACACTCTCCCATCTAGCCATTTCTCCTTCTTCTTTTGCTACCTACTTAATAAGCTCTTGGACTTAATGGATTCATAGTTTGTATAGTTTACCTTGGGCATACATCCCTAGGGTTTTTCTTGTTGCATCACGAAGCCCATCAATGTTATGGTACATTAGCCTTTCCTCGGAGAACACATGGCTTGGACAGTTGTTTAATAGTGCATAATATCTTTCTAAGGCCATGTCCAAGGGTTCATGTTGTGCTTGTTTCCACCCTTGGATTTGTTTCCTCAAGGTTGACACTCTTGCGTAGGTTTGATATCTTTCATTAAAGAGTTCTACCATTGTTGGCCAACATCATATTGAATTTGGTTTTAACAACTGATACCATACTTTTGCTTGGCCAACGAGTGTCATAGAAAAGAGCTTGAGTTTTGCCAACCATTATTCAATGTTTTTCCATGCACAAGCATCGTAGAAGGCTTGTAAATGTTTTTGTGAATCTAAGTCATAGCCTCCTAAAAAATTGGGAAAGTTTTTTTAATCGAGCCTAGGTAGGTGACTCTCTTTACAATGCCTACAGGAGATTTGAATAGCCTCTTGTATTTGCGTTAAACTTGTAGTGGCCAGTGGCGGTTCATCGTCATTGGGTAAGTTATGCTTTTGTGCGTTGGGACGATGTTGCCTTCGTTTATGCTTATAAGAAACTCCCACCTAAGGTTGCGTACTCTAATGAATTGCCTCACTAGATGTGGCATTACTATAGTCTTGTAGGAGAGGCATGGTTGTGAAATTGTTTGTGAATTTATATGTGACTTTTTATAATTATTTCTTTGTAAAAGATATATAGTTAATTCCTGTACAATGACCTTGTATGATATAACTAATGTAGCTAACTATCATTGTCCCCGGCAACGGCGCCAATGATAAGCAACGAGGTACCCCTACACTCAACCATATGAATATGAGCATTTCACACATGACCCAGTCGAACTCCATGGACAAACTAGTTGTGGTATCTAGACAGTTATTCTTAGGTCGCAATTCGATGTCTTCCCATCTAGACTAGTGTTAACTTGTCACGTATGGTTTAGAACAGAGTGAGGTGTATGATGTGTTCCTATACTAATGCTACTCCTGGGTGTAATTGAAGATGATATTAATTAAGCTAAGGGAGAGAGGGTGAGAGAGAATCTANTGAGAGAAGGTGAGAGAGAATCTAAGCTAGCCTAAGTGCGATGAGCATCCGTTCCTCAATCATCCGTACACATCTTGGACCTCATGCATGACTACCACTGGGATTACCAAGTGCAGATCCTAGGTACACTATTGGGTTACCAAGTAATCACACTTAAATGCTCGTAATCAAGTTGTACTCATTCCGCATTTAATAGGAGTTTAGGGTGAAGAGATATTAACTAAGGAATCAGTAAATAACAATTAAATAAATAATTAAACTAAGTGAATGCTGCAATGATGAAGTAATCTCAATCTTTATTTTTGATCATGTGTGTGTCCAAGTACGTCACACTCGAATAAGGATGCCATACAATTACAATCACCACACTACGGGCATACACTGGGAGAGAAGTGTTAAGAGAAGAACTACTTAAAACTAAATACTTAAAGCTAAGAACTAATTCCCCCTGACTCTATTTGTCTACCTCTTATTTATAGATGAGGAGAACGAAATGATAACTCATCAGATTCTATAAGTAATATTGGATGCTAGCTATCTCTTGTTGATAAATTTCTAAAAAATTGCTTAAATTGTTAGCAAATTATTTAGTTGATTTTGAATCCAAATTAATGATTCAAAATCATCATTTTAGAATTTGCTATGCTACTATCTTACAAAGTGAAATAGTAAAAAGTAAAGATAAAATTTAGAAATTTGGGTTACTGCAAGATCAAAATAGAGAATGCTATTGCAAGAGAAGAGAGATCCTATTATAACATAGGTAAGAAAATCATTTAATTAAGAAAAGGAAAATAGTCACAAATCTAGATTGATGGTAGCTGCGATTCCTAACAAAAAAAATGTATTTGGCCTTCTTAGTTAAGCCTACTATGATGGCATACAATGGAGCAATGATCTTCCTCCTAGTCAACAAATGAGTGAAAAACAAAGGCATATCTTTGATGATGAATTCCTATGCACTATTAGCAAAAATTAAAAATGGATTTTGCATTGTAATCTCCAACAACGATGGATATCATTGATTTTTTACTCTATACTAGTGTAGGACAAACCAACAACAACAATCCCAATCGCACATTTAAATTTGAGCCTTCTCAACACTAGAACCTCGTGGCTAATTCCAACGTAGATACAAATCATGTTAGTGCTCGAATCTAATCTGTTTGCAGAGGCAAGGATTATGGTTTAGTTAAAGAATGCTTTCATGGCTTGCACTTTTCTCTATCACTTGCTGCCATTCTTCTAGATGTTTTCTACATTAATGCTTTGTCATTTTCACCTGGTAGTTGCCATTGTAGGTGTGCCATTGCAGATCTCCTTGAACTTATGTGGGAACCACAAGCTTGAGCATGTTGCCTTAAATTTGGAAAAATTGATCATGCAAGAAGTTGAAGACATCAAATTTTCATAAATGTCACTTCCATTGTTGGTGTGAAAAAGTTACCAGTTTCCGTAATGATGTTTACACCTTTAAAACTATTAGACCTAGCATAATTTTATTAAAACAAATGTTTCACCAGGCTTGAAAGTCGATCTTATTACTATGAGGATTAGTTGTTGCATGGATGAGCTACCCAGACGAAACCACTTAATCTCATCGTCAATTGGGATGTTTTGGTGTATTATAAAGGAGATTAATTTAACAATGGAGTAACACTTTTAAAAGATATCCATATTATGATTTTGAAAAAAAAGGAAGATTTATTAACGTTTAATAAATATTAGTTTATTTTATATGAGAACTGAAACTTCCCATGGAAGTTGTAACTTCATGATAGTTACAACCAACACTCCAAGATATTTGTAGCTAATTTTGATTTTTTCATTACCAAGAAGACACTAGCCAAATGTCACTTAAAAATCTCATAACTTCCCATGGAAGTTGTAACTCCTTAGGTGGTTAAAATTAAAACTTTTAGATATTTGTTACTCACCCTTAACCTCTCATGATTATTGTAACTACCCCAAGCCACTATAAAAAGGCTTCAAAGGTAGAATTAGAGGGAGAAGGAATTAGGGAAAAGACATTTGAAGAATTCTTATAAGATGGCTTGCTAAAGACATTAATTCAAGTACTTTGTTATAATCTTGTGAGTTCTCTTTATCCCATTTTGTTTTAATTGCTTAGCTAATAGTTTAGATAGTATCATGCTTGGCATTTAATTTTGGGATTTGTCCTAGGTTGCTTTTATAGCTTTTCCATAGATTGTTATTAAGATTTTCCATAGAAGAGCTCATGTTGTTGAAAGCCTCTAGAGCAATTTAACAGTACTATCTTAACAAAATTGCCTGTTTTGAGCATAGAGGATTGAGGAAAATCTTTGATATTTTCATGGGACCAAAATAGCTTATTCATTTTTAAAGTGCATTGCCTTGGTATTTCAATCAAGAAATTATCAAATTTTTTGAAAACTCTATTGAATGCAATCTTGGACAACTATTAACTAGCCAAAATGGACATTCATACTTTGTTGTTTATGCAGTGATATTTGGTAGTATAATAAGATTGTATTTTGTGAAATTGCTTATTGAGCTTAGAAAGTTTAGACAATTTATAGTTATTGAATTAGAAATAGCTTTAATATGAAGTGTTTACTGATATCAATTTATCTTGCTTAAATATTTGAGGTTTCACATGAATTTACTTTCTTTTCTTTCTCTTTCTAAGTCCATTGAATCTCATTCTATTTCTAGTTTTCTTGTGGAACTTTCTCTCTATGGAAAATTAAAAGTAGATTGGTAGAATTGTGCTTAAATGTTTTTATAAAATTGTATTTGTTGCAAGTAGGTAATATAAGGACTATATAGACTAGGTGCCTTGAAAAATAGGAATCTCCAACAACTCATAGTATTTGATAAAGTTAGCCAAATCTCTCTTATGATAGTCAATTATAGTTTCATACACAACCCAACCATTCCAACATTCACAACAACAAACACATACTCATGTCTAGTATCTTTTATAACTACTAAGTCTATTTGGAGGTATCTAGGCCTTAGTGTTGTCAATGACCAATAAGCACTTAAACCTTGTTTGAATAACACCTTCAATCATGTGACTTGCCAAGGTCACAAGACCATGAGGCACCCCACATTGACGGTCGCATTCCAAATGGTCACCAACACATGATGAATCTTGGTGTATAAATGTTTTAATTCATTGTGCATCAAGGAAATTCTATGATTCTCATCAAGAAGGTTGAGGTTAATCAATCTTTCTTTTTGCACAGAATCTAATGTCATATCAAAATTAGCTACACTACCCAATGTTTTCATTTCAAAATTAACAGAGAATCATGAAACCTATCCATATGCCAACTCAAACTATGTATAGCTAACAGGATCCTTCCATGCCATTTAATAGTCCAAAAGAGCATCATTAAGCTTGTTAGCCTAGTCTCTTTTATATTTGCTATTGATTTTCTAGAGTATTCTAATAATCTCATGGTTAGTCACCTCCTCTTAACTATTAGCTTGTTGGTGATATGGGGAAGTCAATTTTTAATTACCTATAAAATTCTTAAATTCTTACTAGTAAAGTACATACTATTATCAAAGCTCAAGATCCTAAGAACATCGAACCCATGAAGTACATTGTTGTAAAGGAAGATTACTACAGTAAATGCTAAAAAGTCTATCACAATAGCTACTTTCACCAACTTCATGCAATAATCCATACATATAAATATACATTTTTTCCATTGTAGGTTGGAGAAATTACATTAACAAAGTGAATCCCCCATACGTTAAAGGTTCAAGGGGTTGAATCCATTATTGCAAATCTTTCATATGTGAAGACTTGCCTCTCTTGGATTGGTAGTTTTGATAGTAGCGCATGAACTATTGAGCATTGCAAAACATATTAGGCTAAACATAGCCCACAAGAAACAACTTCATCATGATTCTATTTTTCTAGCATAACACCCACCACACATACCATGATGCGCATGAGCTAAGATAGTGTCTTAATCCTCTTTTTCCAACATAGTGTCCACCTAGTGTTGGAATCATTGGATCTTTTCTTTATCTAACCTAGAAGGAATCTTCTAGGCCACTAAGTAATTAAGGATGTCCATTTATCATGGAAATCATGTTTGTACCTTTTACTAAACATTGCCTTCTAAATGTAGTCATTAAGGAGCACACCTTCCCCTTTGTTGTCAATTTGCAACATAGACAAATGATCCACTACCACATTCTTGGCTCCTTTGCAATCAATCATGTGGATATCAAATTAAATCATATGTGGACTAACATCTAGCTTATTCTTAAGGAAGCAGATGATACTATGATTAGTGTGAATGAAGATTTTACACCCCAAGACATAAAGTCTAAATTTTTTAAATGCAAGAATGATGATCATAAGGTTTTTTTTTTCAATGATCATCTAATTTAATTGTGGATCCACTATGCCCTAACTAGCATAGTGAATGTAGTAGGATCTTTTTTTATCATCAAGTTACATGAGGACTACACCCAATGCAAACTCAGACACATTTGACATTATGTAAAAGGATTAAGTCCTATTAGGACTTTATAACACTAGGGTTTATGTTAACCTTTTCTTCAAACATTGAAAGACATCTTTACATAAGTTGTTTCATAGGAATGAAACATCTTTATTTGCTAGTTCAAATAATGGCATGATTATTCTAGAATAATCTTTAATGAATTTATACTAATAAGCTATATGACCAAGGAAAAATTTCATCTCTTTAACTATCATAAGGACTTGTATCATGTTCTCAATGATGTGGATCTTTTCATAGTCAACTTCGATTTTCCTCTTAGAGACTTTATGGCCAAGGCTAATATACTTAGTCATCATTAGCAATCTTTTCTTCCACTTTAGCTATACGTTCACCTTGTAATAGTGATACAAAATTGCTTCAAGCTAGTCCAAGACATCTTGAAAGTTTTCCTATATGTGGAAAAGTCTTCTGATGAGTGGCGAGGTACCCCTACACTCAACCATACGAATATGAGCGTAGCACGCGCCATTCAGTCGAACTCTGCAGACTAAGTGCCTACACACCTCATGGAACACTTAAGGTGAATCATTCGTTGTCTTCTTAGACTTACTTGTAGTTGTCACGGTTGTATGGTTAAGCAAGTCTGAGGTATATGATTTTTATAGTGATTATGTTTTATCTCCTATGCTAACAAGGTGAAGGGTGGAGAAAACTAATTGACTAACTTCAACTAACTAACTAAGTCTAAATTAAGCTAGCGTCAACATCCATTCCCACTTACTGTTCACACCTTGAACCGATGCAACCTTGGCTACCAAACGCTAATCGTTGCTGGGATCACCAAGCATAACACACATGCTTGAAGTGGTCGTACTTGAAACACCGTGAAAATTACAAGTCAGCCTCATGCGAAGATTCGTAATTTGAGCGAGAACGCACCTCGAATTTGTCTAAGGACAAGTTTACGCTCTATCACGCACGGTAGCGTGATGAGCGTAATAAGTTCCGAGACAGTTAAAGGCGAATTTGTTCAAAGGACAAGTTTACGCTCTATCACGCACGGCAGCGTGATGAGCGTAATAGGCTCCAGGACAGTTAAAGGCGAATTTTGTCTAAGGACAAGTTTACGCTCCATCACNTGCCAGAGTTTCACTATGGTGTAGGCCTAGATTGGAAAACAAGTGAGAGCCACCTCTTATTTATAGATTTGACGGTGCACCGCGATATCGCGGCCCATGCGATATCGCATCCCATCATCTTCCATGAAGACTTTCACATTCTTGCCTATGTAATCCTAAAACACTAACATTGCAAACCATTGAAATGTTGCTCGTATGTTGCACAACTCAAATGGCATGCACTTGAAAGCTAAGGTTACTCATTAATAAATGAAGATAGTATTTGTCTAATCCTTTGGCACAATGTTAATCTGATTGTAACTAGAGTGTCCATCAAGGAAGTTGTAATGCTCCTAGTCAAAGATGTTCACTATCACCTCATCCCTGAATGGTAACAGAAATTTTGTTATATAGAATATTGTGTTTCCTTTCCTAATATTACTAATAAAATAGAACATAATGTAACACTATTTTCAACCAAAAACAATTTGAACACATGTCACCAAATTGAATGAGGATTTTTTGGTCATATCAATGTCATGAACTAACAATAAAAGTATTGCTAAAGCTAAGAGAAAGCAATTTGTAAATTAAATGTAGTGAAAAGAAAAGAATATGATTTTCTAGACAATATGAGAGCTCTAAAAATGCAATATGACTGGGTAAAGATCTTAGATCAAAGAGAGATGAGATGCCCCAAAATGCTATTTCGAGTCTTTTTTTAAAAGACTAAAAAAATGCTTTGTAGGTCATGAATAATTAGTGCACTATGGTCCATGTAGAAGACATTGAAAGCTTCTAGATGTTGAGCTATTAATTCAATAATCAAAATGATGCCACACATCGAAAGAGATGTAAAAACAAAATGAGGTAAAGATGATGCCAAAAATAATATATCAAATGTTGCAAAAAGGCTCAATGATGTTGTCAAGTTGGTAGGCAACTTCTAAGGATATGTATATTACACCCAAGTTTTCAAATGGCTTAAATAAAGATAGGTATGAATACAACCAAGTCATCCTTCAATGATGCAACATTAGATAAACTGTAGTCAACACAAACTTTTAATTCATTTCCTTTCTTTGGTATGACCACAATTGGATTGACCCACACATTATCAAAATGGTTGCAATTAAGCCAACCTACAAGAGACTGACAGTCTTATTCTTCACCATGTCCTACATATTAGGATTAAGTCTCTATTATAGTATCTGTCAAGGCCTTTCGCTTAGGTTCCTATATATGTGGTAATGATAGATAGAGGAGCCAATTCTTATAAGTTCATTATGGGACCAAATAAAGGATTTTCTCTATATGACAACTATCTTTTTAAGCTTAAGCTTCTCGATGGTTGTTAAAGTCAAGTTGATGATAATGGGATAATCATTAAAGAGGCGCATGTATTCCAAGCCTTTTGGAAGTGACTTGAACTTTAACAATGATGTAGGTACATTTTGGCATAAGTTGAGAGTACTTTACAATTTAGGACTGTATTGAACCTCTACAACAATGTATAATGTATTTTTCTTTTCTAAGGTGGATGATTCAACATCAGATAAGGCAAGAGAGTTTATTGCACCTTTCATGATGTGATTGGTGATTTCATGGACTAGATGCTCTTCAAGGTAATTGACATCTCTAATCACATAGACACATTTGGTGATACAACAATTATAACTATGCTTACTCCATGGTCAAGAATGATTAGAAGATATTAGTTTGTAATGCATCATTTTTCTCTCATACTTCTTACCAATTTCAAGGTGAAGGTCTTGGAAGACCAGTCTGGCATGAATGGCGCTCAACCAAGCTCTTTCTATAATGATTAGAAAGCTATCTTCCACCGTCTTCTCTAGTTTAATCACTAAGAAATTAGCTAGATATGACCTACCTGCTAAGCTTGTTTTGATACCATGTACTTGTACCATATGGTATGCATAGGATTGATTAGCTAGCTCTTAGAAAATGTTGGTACTTTTGAGAGGAGGGAGCCCCCACTCCAGGGACTATTACATTAACATTATATTAATCCCTAATTTGGATTCATGAAGAGCTAAGTAATGAATTTATTCCATAATATGAATTTCAACCATGGGACTATTAAGATGTAATTGCTTTTTAGGTAGATGTCCTTCTTTAACTTCCTATGTAACTACTTTAAACATA
Organism: Gnetum montanum; assembly: GCA_015680685.1. Classification (NCBI taxonomy): domain Eukaryota; kingdom Viridiplantae; phylum Streptophyta; class Gnetopsida; order Gnetales; family Gnetaceae; genus Gnetum; species Gnetum montanum. Next base: position 234,252 of record MNCI01010247.1, read on the forward strand.
GAAATGGTAATGAGATTACTACCATTAGGTGTCATATTGTTTAACTTACCAAACATTGTTGAAGAACTTCTTCCTAAAGTTGATAGTTTGCTTTGACAACATTCAAAGAATAGTACTAGGATCTCTTCAATATGTATCCCTATCTTTCTAATGATGTTATCCTTCCCATGGAATCAAGAAGATGATGTGGATACTATTTGATGATGTTCACATCTATACTTATGGTAGAATTTTTGACCATGAGACCTTAAATCTCTAACCAAAACCAAATTAGTAGATGTTTAATAGTACTACCCAATAGCATACACGACTAAAGGATCAACATAGTAGGCAATATCATGAAATTTGACTTTCCTTGGTTGTGGTTAACTATGAATCCCACCCTACATGAGACTAGAAAGTAGAAGTTGTTGAGGCTATTGTTATTGAGAAGCCAATTGGACATGGACACTTGATGCAAGTAGGTATTGTTCTAGAGTAATCTAATACATCTAATAGGTATTTTCCTAGGTACCCTGAAAAAAGGAATTAATAGGAAGCACCATTTATTATTGCATTAGAGCAAGAAGATTCCATGTAGTAGCACCCCAAAGATTTGAAGTTTGTCATTGTTAGTACTCCTACATTGTAACACCCTACTTTTATATTAATGTATAATATGAATGTAATAGCACATATCTTAGCCAAGTAGTACCTTGAATATTTAAAGTATCTTGAATGTATTTGGAATGCTTAATAAATAACTAATTTTGAATGTTTTATGGATGATAAAGTCAATTTTAATCTGCAATGATATCGTAACTATGATATTGTATCTACGATGTCATTTGTCTGATATCGTAGCACATGCTACATCATTGTAGATATGATATCGTGGGATGTGTGTAGCCTATAAATACAACACTTAGATGCACAAATCCACATATAAGTTTTTATTCTACTAGTAGCAGAACTCTTACAGTTTCATTCTTTAGTTAGCGATAGAGTGTATGCCCTAGTGTGATGTTGAGATATTGTACAGTGTCTTTATTTAAGTAAATTGTACTTGGACATAGTTCATGACTAGCAATAAAGATTGAGATTTCTTACCATCATTACAACATCCACTTAGTTTTCTTATGTTTACTTAGAATAAGTTTTTCTATTTTCATAGTTAATCATTTACTTTACAAGAATTTTATTTTACATGTTAAAAGTAAGCGGCATGGATACATTTAGTTTCGAGCACTAAGTGTAGTTATTTGGTAACCCAGTAGTGATGTTGCTTGATTTGCTTAGTAGTAATACCACTTGGTAATCCTAGTGATGACTACATGAGTCCAAGGCATGTATAGTAGACCAAGAACGAATATCCATCGCATTAGGCTCAGTTAGATTTACTCTCTTGCAATTACTTAGACTTAGGATTAGAAACTATTTTTATCTCATTATGTTTACTAGGAACAATAATGGCCAAATAACATTAGATATCATATACCACATGATGAACTAAATCATACACATAGACTTCACTAACTCCACATGGAAAGACAACGATCTCAAACTTAAACCAATTGCTAGCATATTAACATTACCTCCTCCACGGATTATGATCTAGTCATGTGTGAACACTTGTAACTTGTATGGTTGGGTGTTGAATTGCCCCAGTGCTCATCATTGGTGTCATTGCTAGGGACAAGTCGATGTATGCTAAGTAATTGATTTCATAAAGTCCATTGTATCAAGAACTCAAAGTTAAAATTAAAAATATTCTAATAACTCTAAAGTAAGCACACTTAACCAAACATCCTAAACCACAACATGGCTTCAAACAAAGATACATCATCACCTACCAAAGAGACAAAAAGGGGCAATGGCAGAATCGATGATGATGAAAATGGAGAATACCAATGCAAGTAAGGATCTCATATGCTCATCACAATCCTTATTATTTTGATGTTACTTTCATCTTTCACTAAGACGAGTAGCTGATGTGGAAAGATCTTCAAGGTAACATTATTCTACCTCTATAGCACTTAGTACCCATCATGCTTCAAACAACCCTAAGGGACATGAATCTAAGTAAGACACTTAATGGGTATCATGTGACCAAACACATGACACGACCCTATTAGCCACTGAGGAGCAAGTAAAGAGAGATGTTGCCATAAAAATTAAACATGTCCATAATAAAGAAAAGAAAGTCAACTCTCCTATTGTCTTAGAAGAGCTTGATGGTGATACATTCATCGGTAAGCAACTCCATCAAAACCATGAAGTCCATTTGCAAACACCTATCATCTGATTAGAGGAACCTATTGAAGTCCAACTACATTCCACCTAAGCAAAGTCATCTAAGAGGGAGGTGACTAACTCAAAGTATAAGCAAGACTCAAGGCCAAGAGTATCTACTGAATCCTACAAAGAAGAATACTAGAGTCATGAAAGGAGGACAAGCTGGCACTCTTCTCCTATTGCCTCATTCTCATCTTTACGATCATCAATGAACTCTAATAGGAGGAGGCTAAGGTACTAAGACCATTATAGAGAGGAGAGAAGGACTCATGATCACCATGAATATTGCATGAGGCATTTAGATGAGGAAGATGAAGATTATGAATAAAGAAGATCTAGGGATAGGAGAGAAGACCGAGAATGACATGAGCACCAAAGGGGATATCACTACAATAGAGTCAATGAACCTGATTATGATGATGAACCCCTATTGGCTACTTGAAGTATGATCAACATTAGGAAAGCTATTTATATTCCAACCAACACATCAGAGATAGCCATATCAAATAGCTACATATGAATAACATCCCTAGATTTGAGGGTGGTTCTAATGCTAGGCCTCAACACCACCTTCAAGTATGCCACGATGCTTTCATCCTAAAAAATATTAAAACTGATTGACAAAAATCAAAGTTGTTCCCACAAATATTTGTGAAAGAAGTTAAGAGCTAGTATAGATCACTTAAACTAGAATCAATCAAAAGATGGAGTACCATGCTAGAGCTCTTCAATGATAAATATATAACTTATTCACAAGTGTCCAATTTGAGGAAAAAATCCAAGGATGGAAGTAAGAGATCCATGAATCCCTTGATGTAGCAATGGGTAGGTATTATTCACTATTGCACAGATGCCCAAGCCATGGATTCTCTCAATGAGAATAACTAAGGCACATAGTAGATGGATTACAAAACAAGACTAAAGAGACCCTTGGAGTTTATGCCTAATGACGATTGTCAGAGATGTCTACTCATCATATATAGAGATTGATTAATCAAGTGGCAAAGAAGGAAGGTAAGTTACAAAATAGAGAATCAATAGAAGAATATACTAGAGACTCATCTATTAGGAAAAGAGATGTAAGGGTTTGTGATACCCAAGAGGAAGAAACCTTAGATTAGGTAATTTAGAAGAAGACTCTACCAATTTAGAAATTTTTATCTGACATCACAGTAAAGGTAGAGAAAATGTGGGACTTAGTTGATGAAAAATTTGCAATAGCATTGAATATTATGGAAGAGAGAATAGAGCAAGTCTTCGATAAAGGCAAGGACAAAAAGAAGAAGAAATATTTTAAACAAAAGGATAAAGTAGCGTCAATGGCTAAGTGTTCAAAGACAAGCTCCAAAGATGAGAAAGGATGTGTCATATGCTAATACAAACATCCCAAAGGATGTTGTTCAGTAATGGCACACTTACTAGATATGGGAGCATATGCACTTAATCCTAGATTTATTAAGAAACAAATGCCCAAAAGGTTACCTTATCCTCAAGGTAACTATAGGTAATCCTTCCAACAAATATACTATCCTAGTGGAGCCTACCCATAGCCACAAGAGCAGTACCATTAGTAATGGCAACAACCCCAATCATGGGTCATGCCACCACCACATCAACAGTATTCATATCAACAACCATACCCATATAGATACTACGTGCAACGTCCAATATCTCCTAGTAATGCTAATGTTCAGATTCCACAATATTATCCCATTGAGTACCATAGACCAACACTGCCAAGGATAGATTCAAAGTTGTACATGCATCCATCCATAAACGGTTCTTCCAATCAACATCCGAATCCTACCTCGCCAATGACACCTCTAGTCAAGCAAGGGGAACTATTGTCACAATTGCAATAGAAAAGTATAATAAGGGCAGTTAACATATGAGAGAAAGTAATCACACATGAACCACAAACTAGGAAAAGATCATTATTCTAAATGAGTCCAGAGAAGGTTTGAAGGATGAGAACCACATCTACTTTAGCCCCATTCACATCAAACCCTTCTAGAAATAACGAGCTTCCATCATCATCAAATACTAATGTAGTATCAAATTAGCTAAAGGTAGGATCATTCCCTAAGAAATGAATCAATCTGGGAATTCATTTGATTTATATACATGTAGCTAGAAATTTGTCATGCAAAGCCTTATTAGACTTAGGTTCTAGTGTAAATTTGACCTCTTATGAAACATATTAAGCATGAAACCTACCAACCTTAAAGAAGTACAATATAAGGTTGGAACTTGCATATTAGTTTGTTGCCATTCCTTTGGGACAAATAGAGGATGTGGTGACCACCATCAATGGCTGGTCTTATCTAGCAAACTTTATTGTAATCAATGTAAAAAATGAGGACAAGGAGTTTCCTATTATTTTGGGGAGAGCATGGCTTAGCACAATTGATGCTAAGTTAAACATGAGAGATTTATCCATGGAGATCTTTAAGGAAGAAATGCATGGATCCATACATATGCAATGAATTCCATACTTTGCTACTGATAAAAAAGGGTGTAGTTGTGGATCAACCTTCCAGAATGATGACATAGTCATTACACTAGTCCACAACAAATGTGAAAAATAGGTGTGTGCATAAGAGAGAGCAAGGACCACTCACCCAAAGGACACATCATGGCCAATAATTGAGAACTTTTAGTTGTCCAAAACATGCATGGAATAATCTAAAGCACTTATTAATTCCCATTCTAAGAAAATGGCCCCAACTAAGAACTTACAAATGGAAACACTAAACCACAATCATACATGAACAAAAAGGTGAACTAAGGACTTCGATGACAAAAATTCAATTACCATCATGATTATATGGGATGATAATAGAAAAACTAAATCATTAAGGATGGTAAGTGAGAAACCTCAAGTGTATGATCCAGGGATCTAGGGTCCATTTTCCAAACACTCATCCATGAGTTCAATCATGGGGGAGATGCCTTATCCTAATCAAGGAATTAATAAGTACTTTTTAACTTTTTTGTTTTCTATTTCTTGTGATTTATAATTTTTTTATACCTTTTTCTTTTCTTAATACTTTTTCACATTCTTTAATATCTTTCCATTCTCTTACACTTCTCAATTTCTTAATTCTTTAACATTTTTCTATTCTTTGATGATTTTCATTCTTTTAACATTTTTCATTGTTTTTCATGCTTTTCATACTTTGTTTTCATTTTGTTTGTAAATATTTTTTATTACTAATAAAACACACCAAGAATAAGGCAAGATGTAGTCCAATAAGGTAAAGATTTCCCTATGTTATCAAGTCATAAGGGATTAATTTTACGTACAGTGATGAGTGGCGAGGTACCCCTATGCCCAACCATATGAATCACAAGTGTTCATGTACGATTTGGTCAAACTCTATAGACCTTAAGTCCTTAAGTGCACTAGTTCTAAGACATGAAATCTAATTAGAACTATCATTGCCTTCTCAATTCCACTCATGAGGTACAAGTATATGGTTAATTGCAACTGAGGTATATGATTACTATCATTTTGTATTTTATAAGTTTAATCCCCTAAAACAACAATGAAAGGTAGAGGAATTTAATATCTAATTAATCTACTACCTAGCTAGCCTAACACAAGTACCCATTCCCACTTCCCAGACACATCCTAAATGCATGTAGTGCTGTTGGGTTACCAAATGTTAAGCGTTTCTAGGTTACCAAATGCTACACGTATGCTCGAAGTGGTCATGCTTTTGTTCATTAACAACTGGAAATTAATTTCTTAATTAAAGTGCATGAATAATAAATGCATTAAAGAAAACATTAATCTATTTTTAATGCTACAAGAATTATCAAAAGGGCTCATCTTTATTCCTATCACACTATTGTGCTCAAGTACATCAATGCTCGAATAAAGGTCCATACACAATTAGACTCCTACTACAAGCACTCATAAATATTCTAACTTTGGAATGACTAAACTACAAGAACTTCGTTACTCTATGCAAAAACTAATAAAAAGCTATGAAAACCTATTTGAAAATTATGAGCCTACGCGCTATATTTATAAGCCAGCATATACCCTATGATATCAAATATTCAACGTCACATCTTTCTGATATTGGGTATTTGATATCAGAGTAGATCCAAACATGATTCATCAAAACTCCATGACTGAATGAAAACTCATCCTTGAGTGAAGAAGAGGAGGAACAAGTTTCCTACAAAATATTGGGAAGACATGGGATTATTAATTGATATGCAAACTAACTTAGATGGAACAGATAAACTCTAAGTGCCCAAGTGTATGGATTACAATCTTTTACAAAGTTGGTTGTTCATGACAAGAGAAGAGAACACCCTGGACAAAACTAACATCCAATGCCTTTGATAGCTGAAGAGTGAGGAAGAAGATCCAATGATCATGAACACTCCTCATCACATAGTGTTGCTGCTTATCTGATGGTGAAGACAGTCTTGTTTCCAGTCCATGCTTCCCACTACAATAACAACAAAATCGTGGATTAGTGTCCAATGTATAACACATAGCTATTAAGTACCTTGTCTCGTCAGTGGTTACACTTGGCTAGGTTGTGATTGTGGTAGATTGATTCCTTTAGTAGTGTTAGTGAGAAGACTAACAAATAGGTCAAAATGGATAACCGGTCCATTAGATTTGAAAAAATTCAAATGGGATGAAATGCTTGAAAATGATTTAAGAATTCGCAATAGTAACAATAAAAGATTTCACTGAAAAATGTTGTGAAGATGCGCACAATTGGATGTCATTGATGAGGTAAACAAAAGGATTTAATTATAAGGAAGTCTAAGGGTAAAGAACTTAACTAACCCAAACAAAAGGTATGCAAGTGGATCCTCCCCAAAGTAGGCACATGCCTTTTATTACCCTTGCATAACTTCAAACCAAGGAGTATGTGGGCCCATGGATGATTATTGGTTACAGAAAGTAAAGTACAAAAATACAGAAGAAACTACCTAAGAATTTTGACACATCAAACAAGAACATGAAACCAACAGTGAGGTGAGGCATGGAAAGCATAGATGGATGAGAGAAAGTGGAATGGAGTTCTTGATTAAGGTCACATAAAGTTCCTTGTTGATTTTGTGGTTAAATGATCTAATAAAATTCATCCTTACTCTAGACCAAAACCAACCACATTTAATGACTCTACATCATCATTCTAAGACTAGTCCACCTCCTTGAGACATAAAAGTGCTTCCAAAAAATAAACATCATTCCTTATTAGAGAAGAAAAGAGAAGTAGAAAGTGAGGAAGGGCCTTAGTTAGAGGGGATCTTCAGGCATGGGTAACATGTATTTCTAGTCCCATAACCTATGCTTGTAGCCCGTTTATTTTATCTAAAGGGTGTGCTTTGAATTTCCATCAATTTTTTTGGATGACAACCACACCATGCAAAGACTTATTTAGCTTTCTTTTATTGGTCAACACAGAATGGTAAGAAATCCATGAAAACACACATGCACCTAGGTAAGCAGAAAGGTACAAAGAATGTTAAATCCTCTTAAAGTCACACCCTATTCAAACCTTTGAATCCTTTCCAAATTTGAAAACTACCAAAGTCACAAATTCATTATAATTTGATTAATGAAAAAGGAACTGCATATTTCCAGAATAAGGAAAACCATAGAGTTTGTGAATGGATGGATGTTGTGGACTCACTACCTATTACATGAAAAAAAACCATATCATAATCATCAATAATAAAATTTAAAGCTAGAATCCAAACACAAACAATCAAATAACTGAATAGTACATACCACCATCAAGCAACAAATTACCACTTTGCCTGGCACTTATTAACAAAAAGTTAGAAAATCACATAAGAATAAAAGAAAATATAAAAGAAAGTGTAAAATACTCAAGAAATAGCAAATGTACTAATGATGTTGTAAAACAAAAATTAGAAAAGATTAATAACATAAAAATAAGAAGATGTAAAATAAAGAATGTGTAAAGCAGAAAGTTGTAAAGGTAACAACGTGTAAAAAAAAAGATGAAAAACTAAGGAGCTGATTATATAGTTAGCATGGATGGCCATCTCCCTCATGAGTAAGTTGAAAGAAGAAGATCTGAAATATTTAGTGTGGTTGTCCATCCAATGAGAAGTGTGTTGTACTAGCTGGCTTAGGTTCGTGAAAAGGTTTGACTTGTTGTATGTTGATCAATTGCTTCTCATTTGGGCTTTCATGTTTATAAATCATCATGGTCCCAAAAGGAAAAGTTTCATAAATTATATAAGGTCCTTCCCACAATGTCTAGAACTTAGTTCATTGAGGTACATGTGTGGGATTCTAGTAGAGGACCTTATCTTCCAGTTGAAATTTGACTTTCCTGATTTTAAGGTCATGGCACTTTTTGTCGAATGTCTTATGCAACTCATTATATGATAGGGCCACCAATTGATTTTCATCTAGCAATTTGAGATTTATTAATCTTTCTTTTTATGCTAAACTCAAGTCAAGGTCAAGGTCACTGGCTATTGAAAGTGTATGAATGGCAAATTGTAAAGGAAGTGTTGGTAATATTCTATACACTAGCTCATAGGGAGAATAGCCTATAGAAGTTTCCATGTTGAATAGTAGGCCCAAAGGGCATTGTTGCATTTTGTGCTCTAGTCTTTCTTATATTTGCTGAGAATTATTATTAGAATCTTTGTGATTTTCCTATTGATAACCTTAGCTTGACCATTAGCTTGGAGTGGTAGGATGTTGTGAGTTTATGTTTAAAGTTAAAAGTAGTGCTTGGAAAGTGAGTTCCATTATCAAAAATTAATGCACATATTTTGTTGTACAAACTAAGCAACAATAGAAGATGTATAGTTAGTGATGGTTGTTGCTTCTACCTATTTTGTACAAGAGTCAATAGCAACTATGATGTACACCTTTCCATCTAACATGGGTGTGATGGGACCCATGAAATCAATGCCCCATATGTTAAAGGGTTTCAATAGTTGGATCCACTATTGAGGTCCCTCCATTCAAGTAGTCATTCCACCATCTCATTGGCAGCATTCACAAGAGTGAACATATTGATAAGCACCCCTGAAGATTGTTGGTCCATAGTACCCTACCGTCAGGATATTAATGGCCATGTGTCTCTTAGCATAGTGGGCCCCACAAGGACCTTCATAAGTGTCCTAGAGAATGTGCAGTTGATTAGCATCAGGGACACACCATCAAACTAGGTCATCAATGCACACCTTGTAGAGGTGTCCATTGATCTCCATGAAGCATTTCACTTCATGAAAAAATTGTTGTTTCTTCTGATGGTCCAACCCTTGTGGCATCTTCTGAGTGAGAAGATAGGTGAGAATGCAATTATACCATTTAGCCATATTTGGAAATTATTCAATTAGAGCCCTAGTAAAGAGGAGTTTATCAGGAAACATATCAAATAATGGGCATTCTTCCTCTTTGTTGTTCCATCGTAACTAAGACAAGTGGTCAGCGACCACATTCTCAATACCCTTTCAATCTACCATCATAAAATCAAATTCCTATAAGCTCACTAGCAACTATATGAAATGAGGGCTCACCATTGGCTTGTTCATTAGGAAGTAAATGACACTATGGTCTGTGTGCACAAACACTTAGTATCCAAGCACATAATGCCTAAACTTCTCTAGAGCAAACACCATAGCCATCGATTCTTTTTCTATGGTGGTGTAGTTCAATTGTGCATCCACAATGCTTTAGCTTGTGCAGTGGATGTAATATGGATGTTTCTTATCATCCATCTACATAAGCATAACTCCCAAGCCATAATTTGATGTGTCCATCATAACATGAAATGATCTAGAGTAGTTAGGTGCCTATAGAATTGGAGTTTCTACAAGTTTTTCCTTTAATTGTTAGAACGCTTTTTCACATTCATTAGTCTAGATAAATGAAACATCCTTCATTGTTAGATCAACGAATGGTTTGTGATCTTAGAGAAATTTTCTATGAATCTCTAGTAATAGCCAATATGTCCAAGGAATGACTGAACATCTTTGACAATTTCTAATTGGTGGGTTATTTCTTGGATAATCCTTATTTTTTTCGTGGATGACCTTAATTCTTGCTTGTGATATTCGTTGGCCCAATACAATGCCTTCCTAAACTATCAAATGACTCTTTTTTCAATTGATCTGCAGATTTGTTTCAACACATCATTTTAGTACTTGCTCAAGATGATCTAGGGCTTGCTCAAATGTAGCTCTATAAGTGGAGAAGTCATCCATGAAGACTTCCACGCTACTTCCAATCTGCTATTGAAAAATGCTTAGGACCAGGTATTGGAAAGTATCAAGGGCATTACACAAACCAAAACACATCTTGCAATATGCAAAATTCCCCTAGGAACTTGTGAATGTTGTCTTGGCCTAGTCCTATGGTGCAATCTAAATTTGGTTATAGCCACTATAACCATCTAGAAAACTATAGTAACAATGCCTAGATATTGTGTCTAACACCTTATCAACAAATGGAAATGGGAAATGGTCCTTGAATATTGCCATATTCAACAGCCAAAAATCAATACAAACCTGCCACTTACCATCTTTCTTATGCACAATAATGAGTGGACTAATCCACTCACTATTTGCAATTGGATAGATAAACCCCACCTTGAGGAGTTGTTCGATTTCCTCCTTAACAATCTACTTTAGTTTGGGGTTTAATCACCTTTGTGGCTAGCTCTTTGAATTCATGGCTAGATCAATGTAGATATGATGCTGGCACATCTTAGGATCACTCCCCATTAATTCAATATATGACTAGGCAAAGGCTACTGACCATTTTTCAACCACATTTAACGGCATCAATTTCTATTCTAGAGCAAGATTGGCATGGATTATTATCGACTTTCCATTTTTTAAGAACACATATTCCATGCGAGCCAGTAGACTTTTTAATTCAATGGGCTCTTACTTGAAATTTTCAGGAATTTCCAACTCTCCCTAGTAGATAACATCATTTTCATCATCAGAAAGTTGGTAATGGCCTTACTCTAGTTCATCCATGCCTGTGACATATCCACATGTCAGGCTTCCTTGCACCTCCTACACTCACGATCACTACCTTGTTCCTTGGATTCTTCAGCAATTTTTAGGACAGCTTGAAATTTGTTATCCATGGAGTCTCGTAATTGATCAACCTTGGCCATAATTTCAAATTCAAATTTTTTAAGTAGCAAGGTTTTCCTATTCACCACCTCATCAAGTGCTAATTCCTCCTCACTATCACAAAATCAAACCTCCCTCTTACGAATGGAAGGATCATGATTATATTCTTCTACACTTTCTCTTTTCCTTAATTGTCCTTCCTCTTTAGCTACCTACTTAATCAATCTTTAGATCTAATGGGTACTTATTTCTATCAATGGGCATAGACATCAAGGGTTCTCCTTGTTTTAGATCAAATCCCATCATCAGTGTGGTAAAGTTGGTCCAATTAAGAGTAACCATGGCCAGGATATTTGTGCATCAAGTAATAGGATTAACTGATGGTAGCATCTAAGGGTTCATGTGTCCCTTGTTTCCATCCTTGGATCTCCCTTCTCAAGTTGGACACTCAAAAGTATGTCTAATATTTGTCATTAAAAATTCAAGCATTATACTCCATCGTCTGATAAATTCTGGTTCTAAGGACCAGTACAAGTTCTATGCTTCTTTAATGAGTGTCCTTGGGAATAACTTAAGTTTTTTCCACTCATTTTCTATATTCTACAAGGCACATGCATATTGAAAAGCTTGGAGATGGTTTTGTGGATATGAGTTATATCCCCCTTTGAACCTAGGGATATTATGCATGTCTAGGTTTGATCTAACTATCCCTAATGTGCCTTGTAGGGATTCTCACTACCTCTACAATGTTTAGCATACTCCAAATAGCAAGCAAAGGCTCATCAAGGCCATGATTTTGGTGCCTATGATGTACTCTACTACCCTTTCATTCATGGCAATGAGTCTCTCTTGAATGCTCGCATCCTTGGTCTTGACTTGCCCAATGATCCCTTCAATCATTTTGGTCCCATTGGTCACCTCCATTATGATCATGCTTCTTACAGTTATGATTAGAGCTAGAAGAAGATGATCATAATGAAGGCGAAGAGGAAGGATAAATATCACCATCACGATGCCTATTACCCCCTCTTCGGTGATCACAGCCATGATCACGATCTTGTTTCTTATCCCCATCCTTGGCTTGACTTGCCTCTTTTAATCCTTCTTTGTCATTAGATCCATTCTTAACAAAACCAGCATTGTGAATCGTGGACTACAAGTTCTGGTTTTGACCTCTTTCACTGAAGTCAAAGAGAGGAATTTCACTAAATGGAAAACCCCCATAGAAGGGTTCTCCACCATCTTTCGTACAGTAGGAATGGGGAATCATTAAATCCTTTTTCCTTTACAAATTCATGATGTTGTTCTAGATGTCGATTCCTCAAATTTTGTGCCTCAGTGGAATGATAATTCCTAGCATCACTATCCTGCACAATGTACTCAACATGAAGTCCTTGCAGAACCCATCATATAAGCATTTGTTGGAGCACTGCAAGAACAAATCAATCGGGCGGTAACACGATGTTACCCTCCATGTCACACCACCATAGCTATTCATCCTAATGTAAGATGAAGGTGAAATTCAGTACATACTCATTAGGGTGAGCATATACCACTTGATATTGTTGGAACACCTACTGATATACTCTATCAGACTTGGGCAGAGAATCACTCCTGTGAGAAGGAAACATCTTATGTTAGAAAATAAAAATGCAGTGTGCTTCTAAATGTTGTTGTTGTTATTTTAAAGTATGATATGATGCTATGGTTCATTCCAATGATTTTGAATAACTTTTACTAGATCCTAGATAGCATACATAATAATGAAAAGGTCCCTAGTAACGACGCCAATGATGAGCAGTGAAGTACCACTACACCCAACCATATAAATCATAAGCATTCACCTGCAGTCTGATCAAACTCTGTAGACCTGACATCCTTAAGTACACTAGTTCTAAGATGTAAAATCTAATCAAAATGATCATTGTCTCCTCAGTTCCACTTGTGAGACATAAGTATATGGTTAAGTGTAATTGGGGTATATGATTTTTATCATTTTCTATTTTATAAGTGTAATCACCTAGAACAAGAATGAAAGGTCGAGGAATTTAATATTTACTTAATCTACTACCTAGCTAGCCTAACACAAGTACCCATTCCCACTTCCTAGACACATCCTAAATGCACGTGGTGCTGCTGGGTTACCAAACATTAAGCGTTTCTAGGTTACCAAGTGCTACACGTATGCTCAAAGTGGTCGTGCTTGTGTTCATTAATAACTAGAAATTAATTGCTTAATTAAAGTGCATTAAAGTAAAGTGCATAAATAATAAATGCATTAAAGGAAACATTAATCTATTCTTAGTGCCATAAGGATTATAAAAAGGGCTCATCTTTATTCCTGTCACACTACTGTGCTCAGGTACATCAGTGCTTGAATAAAGGTCTGTACATACTCAAACTCCTGCTACAGGAACTCAAAAATATTCTAACTCTAGAATGAATAAACTATGAAAACTTCATAACTCTATGCAAAAACTGATGAAAAACTATTTGAAAATTGTGAGCCCAAGTGCTATATTTATAGGCCAGCATATGCCCCGTGATATCGGATATTCGACATCGCATCTTAGGCTCCAATATCAGGTACCCAATATTGAAGCAAATGAAAACATGATTCATCATGCAATGAGGGCATAACATTTATCCATCCATACCATTATAAGAGGTTCTTACCATGGTCATAATGATATTCTTTCCATCATAAAACTAAGAATAAACTTGTCGTCATTATGCTTGGATCGAAAAGTGAAGAACTAATTGGGAATGTGAAGGGTGTGACATCAAGAAAATTTGTGGGTTCTCTTAGATTACTATCGTGAGTTCTATCCTATTACTTAGGCAGTATTATATACTTATAGATCTAACGAAAAATGGGAGTAAGAGTACAATAGGTGCTACCTTATCATGTCACTAAAAAGACATGTTACCCATGCCTAAAGGTAGTCCTTTAGTAAAGTTAACATAGATAAAAATAAAAATCATGCACAAAATTAATTTCTAGGGGTCCCACTAGAAAGACATGTTACCCATGCTTGAAGGTAGGTAGCTTCTCACGAATCTAAAAAAAATCATAAAAGGTGCAATGAATAAACTCCTCCCTTGGATAATATGTTGAGTGGTAATAGCCCTTGCAACAATGATAGTCTTACAATTGTAAATCCAAGAGATGAAACAATGTGATGTCATTGGTTTGAACTTGGTTTGAATCTTAGCAAAAAGGCTAATAATTACTTTAACCACTAATAAAACACAATAATTGACTATGCCTATGGTACAACACCTCACGTCCCAATTTCTACAATCCCTTCTAAGTCCACCTCATCTCATTATATGAATACTTATAGCTTGTGGTTTCATGTAGCGTAGTGTAATTTTCCCAACCTGGAGATACTAACATGTGCATTTTACTAAATAGGTATACATTACATTCAACTTCTTGAGTGCCTAAGGACACTTTTAGGTGTGGTTATACAAGGGCATTAAGGGCTAGAGCCTACTTTGGGAAGGACCCACCTATATAACTATTGTATCTTCAGCCTTCCAAAAATAATAAATATTAACAAAAACTTCCCTTACCAATTCAATACATCCATTCATACATGAAGAATTCACACCTATCTCTTCTCCATCCAAAATAGTTAATGAACTTTCATAACTTGAGATTTCTTTCTTATGTACTTTCTATGATAAATTCTCAAAACATATGCATCATTCATAGCCCAAGATCCTCTAAACATATTTCATATCTTCCAAATAGTCCACCTAACTCATTTTTTATCAAGAAAAAATCACTAAAAATTTTGAAATTTTCCAATGTGATATCATAGCTTTGATATCATATCACCTCCAATATTGTATCTTTGATATCAGATCTATGATATTGTGCATAAAAAAAAAGTCTATATAGTGCAAGGAGTTAGCACAATTTTTCATTTCTCATTTTCTAAGAGGAGAGAGTTTTTGCAATTTTTTCTTTCATGCAAAGCTTTGACATCCAAACTTCTGACACTCATAACTTTGCCGTCATATCTCCAAGTTTCTAAATTTTCAAACCTTATTGATCATGGGACTCTAAACTTAGTCATGGTAGGGGGGGTGTTATGCTTAGTGTGATATTGCTAAAATTTGTGTCCGAATTTTCTAACGCTTGGAAGGTATTATAAAGGTAAGTATGAAAGGAAAAATGAAAATTTTTTAATAAAAATGAATTACACTAAAGCTAGAAATACTTAAATAATCCTCTTAATTAACCGTACTAACTATTATAAACCATAAATAAGAGCAAAAGAGATAACTATGAAGGATTATAAGGAAACAAACACATAAGGGGTTTCTTTTTGAATATTTCTCTAACTCTACAATCATAACAAACTAAGAACTTGATCTAGTAAAGGGTACAAGTAAGAAAAGAGTTGTTAAGAATTGGAGTAAACATTTTAATAATTTCCAAACCCTTAATAATTATAGATGGCCTTGAAAAGAGGACCAACAGGAGGACCTTCACAGCAAGTAGGAAAAAGGCAAAAAGGCCATGGATGAGGCTGAACAAGGAAACATACCCCACAAGAAGAACATATCTTTTGGTCTCTATCAAGAAACTCCTATTACAAGACACTTAGCCCATGCAGAGGCAAAAGATCCACAAGCACCAACAAAATAATAGTGCCTCACACTGTGACTCGATTGCCTCCAAGTCATCCAAGAGAAAACAATCATATCTACCATGATCATAGAGCTCAACTCTGGTCCATTCCTAAAATTTTCTTTGGAAACAATGAAGAAGCAACTCCAAGCATCATTGTTACAGCCTACAGTCACAAATAATGAGAAATGGTATTTGGGGAAGGCATATCAATTCTGGCATAACAAAGGGAAAGATGCAACAGTTAACATCAAGGGAGTCTCAGTATCCTAGTCTATAAAGGCTATAGTTGAAGCCCTTAATGTGTCCAATGAAGGAGCAAGAGTACCACATCTTTCCACTAGATCAGATATGGATATAAGAAAACTATGGTTGCAAAGAGCATATGGCAAAGATGATAAGGATTACAATGAGATAACCCTTGAAGAGAGAATTTACCTCAAAATCAACATAAATCACCTATTTCCCACAAAAATATTGAATAGAATATCAACATATGTGACTAGAAGAAGTGTGATCTTAATGGGAAAATTTAATGTAAACATTACATACCTTTATTTCCTTGAGATTTATTTCAATGTACATGTTGTGCCACTAGCTAATATTTCTACAGCTAAATATGCTCAAATGTTAGCTGGTACCTCAATGAATCCTACTTAACATGAGGGTGTGCTTGATAGACTACTGCAAATAGGACAAGTCATGCAAAATCTTTTTGACATCCCAAGTAATGTCACTACAATGTAGTCAGAACTCATAGCAACCAAGGGCAAGTTGTTCATGGTAGAAACTAGGGTAGAGCATGTAGAAAATAAAATTTGTAGATTACAGGAAGAGCTCATGATCCTAAGAGCTAAACGCATAAATCCAACATAATATGTTGTGCCTAACCAGCTAGAGCAGTTTAGAATAGAACAGATAAATCACCTAATAAAGCATACCAAGCACATGAAGGAAGAAAAGGAGAAAGCAGTTTAGAATGCCTCAGTAGTAGAAGCACAAACATACGCACATGCTAAGGCACTCACTACATTACATGAAGAAAATAAGCAACTCACTGCAAACAATACCAAGTTGACCAATGTGGAAAAGTAGAAAAATGTTCTTGAAGAGAGCATCCATCAATTTAAGAGAATAATTAATGAGGGTCAACCAAGATATGAGTTTTATAGCATGAAAGAATAGAACCCTCTCAATAAAGGCGCTACGTACCACTCGATGGAAATCAACTGTTGAAATAAATTCATGGAAAAATAAGGCAAAAAGTCATGAAAGGCTCAAGGAACACTTCCATGATCAAGTGAGCATGTATAAATAGATTAATGAGAAGGAAAATCCAAATGATGAAGGCACAAATCAATTCAATTTTAGCATAAAATCTAGATTGGTAGCCCATCTTGGATAGCATTACCCATGTCCATCAAGTAGAGATTAAAAATTAAGACTTGCAGATAGAAGATTTGACAGAATACATGGGGTTAGCTAACCTTCATTATGTTAACTTGGCCATGTTGATAGCAGATAGGCCTAGAAATAAGCTTAAACAAGAAGTAGCAGCCATGTATGCATTGTATGACAAGGAGTTTGCAGATAGGAAGGATGCCCTACAAAAGCTACATGTGGCAAACTCTAAATTATAAGAAATTAAGGTTGGCTACCAAGGGCAAAAAGATGTTGTAGCAAACCTAGCCAAAAGAATGTTTAACTATTAGGAATTAAGAATCAAGGCTAGGGCATTTGAAGAGGAAAGAAGGCAATTTGTAGCATGGTATGTCAAGGTAAACAAAATGTTCTCGCAGTTGCCATGTCCATGGGACGTACCAACTCCATCACACATTACTCACATAACATGGATGATACATGATCCTAGAATGGAGGAGGAGAAACTTTAGGTGCTCCTAAATAGATACAAATATCAAAAGCTTGACGACAAGGGAAAGTAGCTAATGGAAGAACCACCACCATTGGGATCACTTAAGCTACATCAAGTTGTCTCAAATTTTTGTTTTGTGTTTTTTTGTTATGTTTTCATGTAATTATGTCAATTTTGTAAACACCATAATGGCATTTAGTGTCATCTAAATCTAAATTCCAATTTTGTAAGAAACTCTATCCTCATTTTTTTTAACTTGAGGACAAATTTTTAATTAGTAGTGGGGGTATGATAAAGTCAATTTTAGTTTACAACAATATCTTAACTATGATATTGTATCTACGATGTTGATTATCTAATATCATAGCACATGCTATGTCATTGTATATACAATATCACAAGATGTGTGTAGCCTATAAATACAACACTTAGGTGCACAAATCTGCATAAGTTTTCATTCTACTTGTAGCGGAACTCTTGCAGTTTCATTCTATAGTTAGCAATAAAGTGTATTCCTACAATATGGTATTGAGCGATTATACAGTGTCTTTATTCAAGTGAATTGTACTTGGACACAGTTCATGACCAGCAATAAAGATCAAGATTGCTTATCATCATTTCAACATCCACTTAGTCTTCTTATGTTTACTTAGAATAATTTTTCTTATTTTTATAGTTAATCATTTACTTTACAAGCATTTTATTTTACATGTTGAAAGTAAGCAGTATGGATACAACTGTTCTCAAGTGCTAAGTGTAATTATTTGGTAACCCAACAGTGGCATTGCTTGATTCGCTTAGTAATAATACCACTTGGTAATCCCAGTGATGACTACATGAGTCCAACACATGTATGGTAGACTAGGACCAGATATCCATCATATTAGGCTAAGTTAGATTTACTTTCTTATAATTACTTAGACTTAGGATTAGAAAATATTTTCATTTCATTATGTTTGCTAGGAACAAGAATGGCCAAAAAATATCAAATATCATATACCTCATGGTGAGATAAACCATACACATAGACTTCACTAGCTCCACGTGGAAAGACAATGGTCTTGAACTTAAACCAATTACTAGCATATTAACATTGTGTTGTCCACGAACTACGATCTCGTTGCGCCTGAATGCCTGTGATTTGTATGGTTGGGTGTTGGATTGCTCCATCGCACATCAATGGAGCAAAAGTACTTATTTCAATTTCTGATAGTACATGGCTCTAAGAGCTAAGAAAATATGAACTTAGAAAGAACTACAAATATCATGGCAAAATACAGTAAATGAATAGTAACTTTGGTAAAAGATGGTAAATGAATAGTAAACTAGTTAAAATATGGTAAACAAATAGTAACTATGGTAAAGTAAATAGTAATTAGCATAGGGTTTGATGAGACGCGGTCTGCGTCGGCCGCGATATCGTGTACGCGATATCGCGTCCGACGCGATATCGCATCCCCCGCGATATCGTGTCCTACCCTGCGATATCGCGTACGCGATATCGCAGTCAGCCGTCATGTCTATAAATAAGAGGTGGCTCTCCCTTATTCGGGATCCCAGTTTTAGTGTAGCGAAGCTCTGGCAGTTTGATCCCTCCAGAGTTAGAATTTTCCTATGTCTACCCGCAGTGTGGTGAATGT
>MNCI01010247.1:259664-276797 GCA_015680685.1 Gnetum montanum
AACAACCTTCAGTTGACTTCTGTGGAGAAACAAAAGAATGTTCTCGATGAGCACTTTCATCGGCTTCGGGAACAATTCATTCGAGTCAACCAAGACGTAAGCCGTTTAGCCAGAGAAAATAGAACCCTCTCAATGGAGGAGGTGCGCGCTATTCGACAGAAATCAGCCATCGAGATTAGCGCGTGGCAGAATGAGGCTAAACGACACGAGAAGCTGAAGGAGCACTTCCGTGACCAGGTGGGGATGTACAAACAGATCCTGGAGAAGGAGATCCATATGGCAAAAGCCCAAATCAACAACATCAGTGCCCAGCACACTGATTGGGGGGCCATATTGGACACTTATGCCTATGCCCACCAGGCGGAAATTAAGAACCGGGACCTGCAGATCCAAAACTTAACTGAATACATGGAGTTGGCCAACCTTCGATATGCCAACCTGGCCATGTTAACAGCAGGACGCCCGAGGTCAGAGCTCGAGCAGCAGGTAGCTTCCACCTATATCAAATATGAGGCAGAGTTTGCAGAACGAAAGAAGTTGGCTGAAAAATTGGATGTTGCAAATTCTAAGCTCGCGGTGGTAAAAGAGAGCTACCAGGGGCAGAACTATGTGGCAACCGACTTGGCTCGACGGCTAACAGAACTTCACGAATACAAAGACAAAGCTAGAGCCTTTGAAGAGGAACGACGGGTGTTTGCGGCGTGGTATGTCAAAGCTAATCAGATGTTCCCGCAACTACCCTGTCCGTGGGAAGTGCCGACTCCATCAGACATTGGAGCATCAACATGGACGGCACAAGACCCTCGGACTGAAGAGGAGAAGCTCCAGGCTATTCTCCAGCGTCATCAATCTTCAAAACTTGGAGCACGTGACAAAGGGAAAGCACCCATGGAGGAGCCACCGCCACCTGGAACTACATGAGTTCCACATTTTTGTAGTTGTAGTAGTTTTTTTTATCTATGTTGTATCTTCCCACACTGCGGCATTAGTCCATTTCCTTTTCCAGTAATAATCCCATACCTATCCACTGTGTAATCACTGAAGCTTGTTCTCCTTGTAACTCAAGGACGAGTTTTTATTCAGTCGTGGGGGTATGATGAGACGCGGTCTGCATCGGCTGCGATATCGCGTACACGATATCGACGCGATATCGCATCCCCCGCGATATCACGTACGCGATATCGCGTCCTTCGCTGCGATATCGCATACGCAATATCGCAGGCAGCCGTAATTTCTATAAATAAGAGGCGGCTCTCCCTTATTCGACATCCCAGTTTTAGTGTAGCGAAGCTCTAGCAGTTTGATCCCTCCAGAGTTAGAATTTTCCCGTGTCTGCCCGCAGTGTGGTGAATGTGATTGTACGGTGTCTTTATTCGAGTGTGCTGTACTTGGACATGCACATGACCGGCAATAAAGATCGAGATTACTTCATCATTGCAGCATTCACTTAGTTTATTTATTGTTATTTATTTCTTGTTATTTATTGTTTTTATAGCGCGGTGTAAGTACGACTTAGCTACGAGCATCCACGGGTGTGTACGGCTAGTTAAGGAATCGGTTGCTCGTCGCACTTAGGCTAGATTAGATTTCTTCCCCTTTTCCTCTTAGGTTAGAATTAGTTAATCTTATTTTCCACTGCCATCAGGAGTAGCATTAGATTAGAACACATCAAACACCTCATCTAGACTAAACCATACGTGACATATGCAAAACTAGTCTAGATGGGAAGACAGCGAACTGCGAGCTAAGGCTAACTATCTAGGTGCCACAACTAGTCCATCTGCGGAGTTCGACCGGATCGCGCGTGCGACGCTCGTTTCGTATGGTTGAGTGTAGGGGTACCTCGCCACTCATCAGGGTTAATGTACAAGGGTGAAATAAGTGGTAGGTGAGGTGAAGAAGATACTAGAGAAAGAAGATTCTCCTATAAAATTTCAATGGAGGTGACATCTTTCAGCTGCTAAATAAAGAACTTTCTAAAACTCAAGAAATCTCTCCCATTTTAAATCTATAAATACACTTCTACCCATGTCCCTTGGAACACATCAAGCAAGAGGAGGTAGAGCCGCTAGGAAGAGGAAAAGAGCATAAGGACTAGAACTGTAAGAGAAGTAAAGAAGAATTTCTCTAAGAGGATTCCTAACGTTCATGTAATTTTATCTCCTACTTTGTTGTAATATAACTAATCCCTTATTAATGTGTGTGTGTGTGTGTGTGTTGCATGCATATGTAGGGATATGTTTGTGCATAACATAAGATTATTTTATTTGTAATGTGATGATACTTATCTCTTATATCAAGATACTACTACTTTGTTCATTATCTAATTGATAGACATAGAAGCTTTATTTAGGTGTGACTTTTGAATATATAATTCTTGAGTAATAAAACCATAATACTCTCTTTTAAGGTCCTTTTATCATGTGAAATGGGATTGTTGGGAATAATTAATTATACATTAATAATTGTGATCATCTATTCATGTGTGTATGTGTATGATGATTTACCTTGTAATTTAAGAACTTTGTTTCCTTGATTCCTTGTTAACTCTATATGAGTATGTAGGTAACCAAGGCCATGACCTTTGGTATAGGCATCCTTCCTCTTTTGTGGAAGAGGGTTTTGGAAATAGTTTGATTCATTTGTGAATACTCTATAGAGTGCGAAGTATAATTAGTTATTGTAAATGTAATTTTTGATTTGCTACACACTTTATAAATATGATTTTGCTTGAAGCTTAATTATTATTATGTTGTTGAGTACCTCTTATAGTGGTGGGAATCTCATTATATAATGTGCCTACCATTGACCTCTATGGTTGCATCGATGGAGATGGGCTCCCACATGGCACACAGATTTGTGGCCAATGGATTATGAGCTTACCATTAGGTTCTATAGTTACCTTGGTTTGGTGGACACCCAATAAGGTACATAGAGTGTATACCAATGGGGTTGATGAGTTATATGGTGTGCAATGCGCAAATGGATTTACTCTTGTATTTTCTTCATATAATAGTTCTATTATTGATTCTCGTTTGGTTGTACACATGGTTTTGCATTAGCTTTATTATCTTCTCTTAAAAAAGCTCCAACGGAGGGTTCAAATTATGCAAGATGTGTGTGCATGTGAAGGTTGTGTTGTATACTAATTTATGAATTAAGAATAACTTTGTGTATATATATTCTAAGACTTAATATTAGTGTTATATCATCTTGGCTACTTTTGCTTGTGAAAAGAAATCATGATTGAAAAGCCAATTGAATAAGTTATTCTTAAGAAGCTATCCTAATTCTCATGTTAATAGCAAACTACTATAAGAACATTAATGATTGTTTAAATGCTTTGCTATCATTTTTCTTAGTTACATCCCTATTATATTTCTATCATTATATTACTCTTAGTCATAGTTCTCTCTCTCTTACATATAGTAGAAGTATTTATTAATGTATTTAGCTTTCATCTTTAGTTTTAGTTTTTTAAATTTTATTCTATATGTTAAATATCTTATTTACTTTCACAAAATACATTATTAAGGACATGATTTGTGTAAATTGAAAGTTAGGTTGGGTTAGGTTTTTATATGCATGGACTATAGATACACATCTCCAAGATAGTACGATTTGCTAGAGTAAGGAGTTCTTCTTGTTTGCCTCTTGCTAAAATTTAGATTCTCCTTTTGTTTACCAATTATGTGAGCCATGGTTGGGTAATATTAGGGTTCATGAGGTTTTTCACAGTACTTACAAAGACCCTCATTATCAGAGAATGAATAAGCCTTATTTGGATCTTCTTCGTTGTTCATGGAATGTGAGAGCTCGCCCCTATCCCTATAATCATGCTTCTTTCTATGTTTAGGTGATGCAATAGCTTTTACTACAACTTTAACTACATTGCTCAATATTCTTAAAGGTGATGATAATCATTTCATGCACTGCATCTCAAACTTAGTACACCTTACAAGCCAAGTTTGTCAAGACCTTTGATGAGCAACAAGGTACCCCTACACTCAACCATACAAATACAAGCATTCACGTGCAATTTGGTTGAACTCTAAGGACTAAGTGCTTATGTGCCTTTACAGAACAAAGATGGGTTAGTTGATCGTTGTCTTCCCAAGCTTACTTGTATGGCACAATTGTATGGTTAAGTAAACTTGAGGTATATGATTTTTATACTTTTTATGTTTTATGTCCTGGTGCTAAAAAGGGAGAAGTGAAATAATTAAGTAACTAATTTAATTTAACTAGTCAACTATGATTTAACTAGTCCTAACACCAACATCTATTCCCACTCTTCGCACACATCATGAACCAGTGTAACACTACTGGGATTACCAAATGCTAGTCATTACTGGGTTACCAAGTGTTCCACGTATGCTCAAAGTCATCGTACTGAGTGTGCTTACTCGTGAAAATTAACAAGTCAATAAGAGCAAATCAATTAACTAATGAAAGCATTAAATAACTATAAATAACATTAAATGCAATAAATAAGCTATCCTAAATGTTGCAAGGATTATCACAAAGTTCGCCTTTATTTCTGGCCACAAGGTGTGCTCAGGTACACAATGCTTGATCAAAGATCTATTCACTTTATGACTTGTACTACGAACACCCAGAAATAATTCTAACCCTAGAAAAGGAAAACTGCAAGAGTTCGAGTAAGGGACTAACTAAATTATTTCCAAACCAAGTGTGCCTGCCTCTTTTTTGTAGGTGATGAGACAGGTTCCAACATCAAATGTCCGATATTGCTTGGCAGGCTCCGATACATGGACCTAATATCGTAGACCTAATATCGTGGTTCATCATACCCCCACGACTGAATGAAAACTCATCCTTGAGTTCCTTAAAAAATATTGCGAAGGTATGGGATTATTTATTGAATGATAATTAATGGTGACATGGGATGACAAACTCAAAGTGCTCGGTGAATAGATCAACGAACATATTACAGCATTGGTATTCATAAAAATTGTGGTAAACACTGTACATAGATGACATCCATACCTTCATTTGACAGCTTGAAGAGAGAGAGAGAGGAAAGAAAATGAGGTGCGTTGCTGCTGATGTCAAAAAATGTGCATACCATTGTTTCTCCATGGTCACAAGATTAAGCATGTTCCTTGCGTAAATGCTCCAAGTCCAATCCATCCCTAGTGCTCCCTCCTATCCCAATCCATTATTCATGTGACTGCCATCTACACACACAACACAGTCACGAATTAGCGAGGATAGATAAGACATAATTCCATTGATACCTTGCCTCGATATGAAGCACATTGGCTAGGTTGTGGGTATGGCAGATACTGGGTTAGAGGTTTAGAACTGATGACTAGCTAAGGTGTAGGGGTGAGATAAGTAATGGAATGGAAAAATTTGTGACAGGACCCCTATGACTAAGAGCGAACCTCTAGTAGCAATATGGTGGAAAAACTTAAAGAACAAGAAATATGAGAGAAATAACAATGGTGAAGCCAATAAAACAAAGCAAAAATAGATGTTATTGATTAGGTGAAATGAGAAATAGTTGATTGCAAGAAATGTTTAAGGAAAAGAACTTAATAAGTGCATCACAAATGAATGCTAGTGCGTCCTCCCCAAAGCAAGCTCATGCCCTTTATGCCCTAACAAACCCACAAACTAAGAGTCCATAGGCTATAGGAATGACATATGGAAAAAATGGTTAAGAAATTACCCACAAGAGTTTACCAAAGAATAACAATGCATCAACCAGGATATAGACTATGCATAAAATTGGCAATGAGGTGTCATATGGGAAGAAATATGGAAAGAGAAGAGAAAATGGAATGAAATCCCGAAATCAAGGTTGTGTAAAGTCCCCTATGTATTATGTGGTTAAGGTAACTTAATAGAATTCATTCCAAATCCAAATCAAAACTAACCACATTCAGTGACCTCGCATCAACACACTTCACCAACCTAGCCTCCTAAAGCAACAAGAATGCATCCACAGAGCCACCACCATTCCAACAATTGAAAGATAGAGAAGTAGGAAGTGAGAAAGGGCCTTAGTTAGAGGGAACCTTTAGGCATCGGTAACATGTCTTTTCAGTGCCATAACCAATGCTTGTAGCTCATGTTTCTTTATTAGGTCTAAGGGGTGTGCTTTGAATTCTCACCAGGTTTTCATTTTTTTTTATTTTTTATTTTTTTTGTGTGAGAACCATACCATGCAAAGACTTATTTGATTTATTCAACTTCCTAATATTTGATTAATGGTGGAATAGTGGAAAACTTATGAAAAACATCCAAGTACCTAAGAGAATAGCCAACACAAATGTGTCAAATCCCCTTGAAGCCACACCCTTTTCAATCCATTTGAGTCTTTCCTTGATTTGAAGAATACCAAGCCACAAGTTCATTGATAAGTTTACTTAGAAAAAGGGACAGTACATTTCCAAAACAAGGAAGACCATAGAGTTGAATGAATGAATGGATGACATGGAATCATTGCCTGTTTTATCAAAAGAAACCATATCTTAGCATTAACATTGAAAGTTAAAGGGAAAAACCAAACATTAGCAATCAACATCAATATAGTCTAATCCACCACCATGAGCACTTATTATGTGATGAGTAAGAATAAATCAAACAAAGAAATAGTAAAATTGTTAACGATTGTGTGAAACAAAAATAAGTAAATATGAAAAGATGTGTAAACCAAGAATACAAAAGGAACTAAGGGCCTAGAATGATTAGCATTGGTGGCCATCTCCCCCATGACTGAGTTGTAAGGAGGAGATCCAAAATAATGAGTAGGGTTGTCCACCAACAAAGGTAGTATTAGTACTGGCTGTTTTAGGCTCATGGAAGGGTTTGGTTTGCTAGATGTTAACTAGTAATTTCTTATTTAGGCTTTCAAGTTTATAGATCATCATGGCCCTTGAAGAAAATGTTTCATGAATAGTATAAGGTCCTTCCCACAGCGTTTGCAATTTAGTCTGTTGTGGCACATGTGTGAGATTCCAATACAAAACCTTATCTCTTGGTTGGTATTTGACTTTCCTAATCCTTAGGTCATGATGTTGTTTGTTAAAGGCTTTGTGCAATTCATTGGATGACAAGGCGGCTAATCAATTTTCATCTAACAAGTTAAGGTTCATCAACCATTCTTTGTGTGCTAGACTGAGGTCAAGGTTGAGGTCACATGTTGTTGATAGTGTACGGAGCTCAGCTTGGATAGGAAGTGTTGGAAGTTTACCATACACTAACTCATACGGAGAGTAACCTATAGGGAGTTTCCATGTGGAGCAATATGCCCAAAGAGCATCGTTTAGTTTGGTGCTCTAGTCTCTCCTGTATTTGCTAATGGTTCATGTTAATATTTTTGTGATCTCCCTATTGGTGACTTTGACTTAACCATTTTCTTGAGGATGATATGGTGTAGTCATTTAATGCTCAACTCCTAAGCGTTGCATCAACTTCTAAAAAGTTGCACCTGCAAAATGTGTACCATTGTCAGAAATAAGTGCACGAGGCACACCAAACCTATTTATGATTTGTTGTTGAACAATTTGTGTAGCGGTAGATGATGTACAGTTTGTAACAGTGGTTGCTTCTACCCACTTTGTAAAATAGTCAACAGCAACAACAATGTAGGCTTTTCCATTGGACATTGGTGTAATAGGCCCCATAAAATCAATTCCCCATATGTCAAATAGTTCTAAAGGTTGAATCCATTGTTGTGGCCCTCTATTCTAACAGTCATTCCCCCATTGCATTGGCAACGCTCATAAGATTGGACGAAGTGATGAGCGTCTCAGAACAATGTAGGCCAATAATATCCTGCAAGCAAGATTTTAATGGTTGTTTGTCTCCCAATGTAATGACCCCCACAAGGGCCTTCATGAGCTTCTTGGAGAACTCTTAAGTGATTTACATCAGGAACACATCATCGGACCAAGCCATCGGAACATACTTTATAAAGTTATCTGTTAATTTCCATGAATTATTTGGCTTAGTGAAGAAATTGTTGTTTCTTTTTAACATCTAATCCTTCAAATGTTTCTTATATAACGCGATAGGTAAGAATGCTACTATACCAATTTATCTCTATGGTTAATTGATTATTTACTACACCTGCAAAGAGGAGTTCATCAAGAAAGCAGTCAGAAATTGGATACTCATCCTCTTTGTTGTCCCATCATAACTAAGATAAATGATTAGCAACAGCATTCTTGGTGCCTTTATGATTAATCATCATAAGATCAAACTCTTGTAAGATTATGAACCATTGTATGATGCGAGGGCTCACCATTGGTTTATTCAGTAGGATCCATATTGCACTATGATTCATATGTACAAATATCTTATAGCC
The DNA here is from genome assembly GCA_015680685.1 of Gnetum montanum. Taxonomy (NCBI): domain Eukaryota; kingdom Viridiplantae; phylum Streptophyta; class Gnetopsida; order Gnetales; family Gnetaceae; genus Gnetum; species Gnetum montanum. The sequence continues at coordinate 268,006 of MNCI01010247.1, forward strand.
CAATACATAGTGCCTAAATTTCTCTAGTGCAAACACCACAGCCATCAACTCTTTTTCTGTTGTGGTGTAACTAAGTTGTGCACCAACAATACTTTGACTTACACAGTGAATGTAGTAGTGTTGTTTCTGGTCATCTAACTGTGTAAGTATGGCTCCTAAAGCATAGTTGGATGCATCAGTCATTATGTGGAATGGTCCGGACCAATTAGGAGCATGTAGAATTAGTGTTTCTATGAGCTTCTATTTCAAGGTTTGAAAAGCTATTTCACATTCTTTGGTCCATTTGAAAGGTACATCCTTCTTCGTTAATTCTACCAATGATTTTGCAACCTTTGAAAAGTTCGTTATGAATCTTCTATAATAGCTAGTATGTCCAAGGAATGATCGGATGTCCTTTATCATTTCAAGTTGATGAGTGATTCCTTGGATGACTTTAATCTTTTCAGGATCTACCTCTATCCCTGTTTGTGAAATCTTATGCCCTAATACTACACCTTCTTGGACCATTAAATGGCTTTTTTGCCACTTGAGCCTTAAGTTGGTTTAAACACATCATTTAGTACCTGCTCTAATTGGTCTAGTGCTTGTTCAAAGTCTACTCCAAAGGTAGAGAAATCATCCATAAAGACCTCCACACCATTTTCTATTTGTTGTTAAAAGATACTTAGAACCAAATGTTGAAACATTGTTGGGGCATTGCACAAGCCAAATAGCATCTGCCTATATGCAAATGTTCCCCAAGGACTTGTGAATGTGGTCTTGGCTTGGTCTTCTGGTGCTATTTGAATTTGATTGTATCCACTGCAACCATCCAGAAAACTATAGTAGCGATGCCCTACAATGGTATCTAAGACCTGGTCAATGAATGGCAATGGGAAGTGGTCTTTGAATGTTGCCATGTTTAGTAGCCTAAAGTCTAGACACACCCTCCATTTACCTCCCTTTTTGGGCACAATGACTAATGCACTAACCCATTCACTATCAGCAATAGGGTAGATGAACCTAGCTTTTCGAAGTTGTTCAATTTCTTCTTTAATCACTTGCTTAAGCTTTAGGTTCAATCATCTCTATGGTTTTTGTCGAGATTTCATGGAGGGGTTAGTGTAAATTCTATCTTGGCATATCCTACAATCTATTCTAGTTAATTCGAGATATGACCAAGCAAAGGCTTTCAACCATTTGTTTACTATTTTCAGCAGTTTTTCTTTTTGTTGAGGAGCAAGCTTAGCGTTAATAATTACCGATTTTCCATTTTTGAGAAATATGTACTCATACTGGTGGGCAATGATTTTAACCCAAGGGGCTCTTACTTAAACTTGTCAAGGATTTCCAACTTCCTCTAGTTGGTATTTTCGATGTTAGGACTTGGAAGTTGGCGATGGACTTGCTCTAATGTGTCTATGCTATTGATGTAGGCACAAGTTGAGCTCTCAGTTGGTTCCATGCATAGAGTTGAATTTCTCTCTTAGTCAGTTTTCAACCACTAGGTGCCTTCTTGTCTTGTGCCTACTGCATACAGGCATCTTTGTATGTTAGTTATTTGTGTACACTGGTTGCATCCAGGCAATGTTAAGCGTTGTACAAACCAGGACTTCTACACGCAATTACACCTTGTGTCACTATATGCGATGCATGGAACTTTCTTTTTCTTGATCTTTCCAAACATATTTTCCTTTGATATTTCTAGGGAAAGATCATGTATTCCTAGGCACACATCAATTATGCTTAGCCATGCTCTTCCCATAATGATTGGGAAGTCCCCCTTGTAGTTGTTTACTTGGATTACTAGGAAATTAGCTAGATACAACCACCCACAGATAGTGGTGACAATGTCCTCCACTAGTCCTAGTGGGATAGTGATAGACTGGTCGAATGTTACTCTTTTTTAGTGGAGGTAGGTTCCAAGCTTTATACATTTCTTTAGAAATTAATTTGACACCAGAACTTGAATCTAAAAGAGTGTTGCAAGGCTCATTCCCAGTGATTTGTAAATATATAAGAGGACTTCTAGAATCAAATAATTTCCTAGGAAGATGGCCAACTTTAATCCAATTGGTAATAGCATGAGTTAACATAACCGTATGCATTAAGTACGGTCTTTGGTTTGAAGGAAGCTCCAAAGATTTGAATGATGGTGAGGTCTTTGGAGAATCAGCTGCTTGTGAGTGTAAGGACTTAGTTGGACTATTGGTTCTAAAGAAAGGTCTCTTCTTTATGTGGTTCTCTAAACCAACAGTAGGTTGAGGGTTGATAGCCCTTGTAGCGTTACATTGTTGTGGCTGGGTAGGGAGCTCACCCTACATAGTTGGAGTAGGTGGTAATGGAGCTAAGGTTAGAAGAGTTGTAGTTAGATGAGAAGGATAGCATGTTTGTGGAACATCTCCCTTAGGAGAAGAAGTTCTACAGTACTCATGGGTTTGGTAGTGACGCTGAGGGGCCACATGACTAGTGGAGTCACGTGGAGAGATCGGCTACTGCACGTAATATCCGTACAGGTCAGGTTGACGGTAAGGGTATTGTTGACATGGTAATGACATTCCTTATAATTGTGGGTGTTTTCATTGTTAATACTATTCAATTAGTTGTAATGGAGTTCCACTCAAATAATATGTCAAAGATTGGTGGAACTACCTTGGGTTACCATGAGGATAAGGTAACCTTTTGGGTGCTTGCCGTCTGTTTAATTGTGGGTGTAGTGCATACACCCTAGACTCTTGTAGATGTGAGATTACTGGGCAACATCCCTTAGGATGGTCATATTAGCATATCTCACATCTGCCATCATTGTCTATGTCCAAATTCACAACCTCGTCAATGACGGAAACTTTGCCCTTACCCATGTTACGTGCATATTTACCTTCTTTCTTTTTCCTCCTCTCTCGATCACTACTTTGTTCCCTAGACTCCTCTACTATTTTTAAAATGGTTTGCAATTTATTATCTAGGGAGTTCCACATTTGGTCTACCTTTGCTGATACATCTGATGCAAACTTTTGAATGGGCAAAGTCTTCCTACTCACCATCTCTTCAAGTGGTGACTCTTCTTCATCCTTACAAAATATAACTTCCTTCTTTCAGATGGAAGGGTCTCTATTATATTCTTCTACACTTTCTCTTTTCTTTAGCTCACCTTCCTCCTTGGTAACTTGCTCCAACAATCTTTGTATTTGATGGGCTCTAAGCTCGGATAGCCTTCCTTGGGCATAAGTCCTAAGGGTTCTTCGTGTTTCGTACCTAAGCCCATCTATGAGATGGCATAGTTGTTCCCTCTATGAGTAACCATGGTTGGGGCAACAATGTAATAATGCATAATATCGGTCCATGGTAGCATCCAAGGGTTTTTGTCCTCCTTGTTTCCATCCCTGGATTTGCCTATGTAGGTTGGACACTCGGGAGTACGTTTGATACTTATTGTTGAATAACTCTAACATGGTACTCCATCGACGAATGGATTCTAGTTCTAAGAACCGGTACCAACTTTCCGCTTCCTTGACCAGTGTTCATGGAAACAACTTTAGTTTTTGCCAATCATTTTCTATATTTTGCAAGGCACATGTGTCATAGAACGCTTGTAAATGATTTTGAGGATCAACGTTGTATCCCCCTTCAAATCATGGGATATTATTCATATCTAATATTTTGATCCTATTGTCCTTTTGGTGCCTTGTTGGGATCCTAACGGCCTCAGTTATATCTAGCATACTTCGGGTAGTGAGTATGGGTTTGTTATGATCGTATTGTTTATGGCGTCTATGATGCCCATGCTGTTCCCTACTCTCCCTCCTTTCATGATGTGTTTCTCTAGAATGCCCTCATCCCCTTTCTCAACTGTTTCGTCTATGATCTCTATTTTGGTTACGATTATCCTTAGGGTCTTTTCCTTTGCGATTACATCCAGATCTTGAAGGAGAGGATGAAGGAGATGACGAAGGTGAAGAGGAAGGAAGGCTGGCATCATGACAATGTCTGCTACCCTCTCTTCGATGGTCACAGCCTCGATCATAGTTACAATCAGAATGTCCATCTTTATCATGCGTTCGTGTTCCTTTTTCAGACCCTTTGTGTCCATTGGTATCAAAACCTGGGTTATGGATAGTTGAGTGAAGATTCTAATACACAACCCCTTGACCTAAGTCAATGGAAGGAACATCGTTTTGTGGAAAATCTCCTGAGGCAAGTTCACCACCCTCATTTTCACTTAGGACATATGGGGCATTTTGAGGCCACTTTTTTCTTCATAGTTTTGTAATGTCTCTCCTATTGTAGGTCCCTTTGATGTTGTGCCTCCATGGGTTGATACTCTCTGAGTCGTGTTCAAGCACAACGTATTCTATCTATAAGTGCTACATACCAATTTGTGTGAGAGCACTAAGAAGCATGCTTGGGATTGAGCACATATCCTCTAAATCATGCCAACACAGTTGTTCATCCTGGTGGAGGAAAAAAGGTGAAGTCTAGTACATACTCATCAAGATGAGCATATACCAAGTGAAACTATTAGGGCACTTGCGAATCATCATGTGTACTCTACCTTCGATTGTTCATGGTGTCAGACCTAGATGGTGAAGCACTCTCGTAAGAAGAAGGAGACATGATTAGTTATTCAATGTGCAATACTCTTCTCATTTTGATGATTGTAGGGTCACTAACCCTAAGGGTTTGTTCCAATGATGGGAAAATTCCTAAGTTCTAATTAGTGCACAAACAACAAAGTCCCTGGCAACGGTGCTAATGATGAGTGGCAAGGTACCCTTACACTCAACCATATGAATATGAGCATTCACGCATGATCTGGTCAAACTCCAAGGACTAAGTGCTTATGCACCTTCATAGAACAAGGAAGGGTTAGTTGATCGTTGTCTTCCCAAGCTTACTTGTATGGCATGATTGTATAGTTAAGTAAACTTGAGGTATATGATTTTTATACTTTTTATGTTTTATGTCCTAGTGTTAAAAAGGGAGAAGTGAAATAATTAAGTAACTAATTTAATTTACCTAATCAAATATGCTTTAACTAGTCCTAACACTAGCATCCATTCCCACTCTCTGTACACATCCTGAACCAGTGTAACACTACTGGGACTACCAAACACTAGTCATTACTGGGTTACCAAGGTTCCACGTATGCTCAAAGTCATCGTATTGAGTGTGCTTACTCGTGAAAATTAACAAGTCGATAAAAGCAACATCAATTAACTAATGAAAGCATTAAATAACTATAAATAACATTAAATGCAATAAATAAGCTATTCTAAATGTTGCAAGGTTTATCACAAAGTTCGTCTTTATTTCTAGCCACAAGGTGTGCTCAGGTACACAGTGCTCGAATAAAGATCTGTTCACATTATGACTCCTACTGTAGACACTCAGAAATAATTCTAACTCTGGAAAGGAAAAAATACAAGAGTTCAGGTAAGGGTCTAACTAACTTATTACCAAACCAAGTGCGCCCACCTCTTATTTATAGGCGACAAGATAGGTTACGACATTGAATGTCCGATATCACTTGGCAAGCTTCGATATCACAGACCTGATATCGTAGACCTAATATTACGGCCCCAATATTGTGGTTCATCAACCTTCTTGATTCAAACTTAGTCTTTTTCCAAGGTCTTAAGTATAGTGGGAGGTTCAGCTATACCTATAACATTTTCATCTTTCTCTAACATGTTGTATCATGATTGTACTCATCATCTAATCATTGCTTTTATCCTTTGGCTTCCATTATTATAATGGTATCCAAGGATGCTTTGATTTTAGTCATAGACTTTTGGTGTACATGGTCCATTGTGTACATGCCAACATACTCCTTTATCATCTATCAAAGATCTTCCATGATGTACAATAATTATTCTCTTTGGCTACAACCAAGGTTTGAGCAATGATGAGTAGTTTTCATGTATTGTTTCATGCTAATGTCCAATGGTTCCTGAGCTTCATGCCTTCATTTGGCCTTCTTTTTTGAAATGTTAGAAATGTAGGCATAGCTTTGAAGGTTGTTATAGATGACTTTGACCATAATTTTCCACTATTAAAATTAATTTTAGAGGCAAGGATTTGTACCAAGTTTTTGCACTCAATGAAGATGAAAAAAACAACTATAACTTTTACTAATCACTAACGATCCCTTGAAAGTAACAAGCATTATCAAATGCTTGCATGTGTATTGAATAATCATCATTGGTAAGCTCTATGTAAGTTATAATATTAGTCATGTTGATACACTTAATACAACTATCACAATCATGCTCCCTTGAAAGGTAAACAACTTCATTAAGTTCATGATAATCACCCCAGTCAAATAGTGGGTCATCCTCATCATCAAAGGGTCCAAAATAGTGCAAATGCTAGAACATGGAGAGTAGGTTTGTATCATGGGTCCTTGCTATACTTCAATATGTTGTACTTGATCATGGACCTTCATGATGAATTTGCCCTTATCATTTTTTGTTAGCTTCATTGTCCTCCCCCTTTGAATGTTTAGATGGAATGACATGATGTGCTTCCTCCTTAGCCAATTGATCTAAAATTTTTTATTATTGATGGGATTCATATTCACTATATATTGGCTTCAATGCAACATAAAATGTGTAATGATCTTCTAGGCTAAGATTAATCATGGCATCCTTAAGATCATGTTGTGCAATATTAGTCAACTGCATTGAGAGCTGTTCATGAGCATCGTATCACCTCCCCTTCTTGTCTTGGTGATATGTCAAGATAACTAGTGGTTGAGAAACATCATTGGAATGTTTGAAGATAACTTGGTGCCTCCTTCACTTTGTCTTATTTCCTCTACTAAAGGTGCTTCATGGGCTTTGAGCGTCATCTACCATTTTTCTTGTTATATATTCTAATTGAACAAATGTTAAACCAAGAATGTACAAATATTTCCAAGTAATTCACCAATGCCTTTCTGAGTAATGGCACCAATGATAGTGGTCCCAACAACCATGACTAATGGAATTATTTCATATGGAACATAATGTGATCTAGTCATTAACTTTGGAGATGATGTTTAGTGGATTACTAAAAATACTTATGTAAGTCATTATATTTAATACTTTGAGCATGCGTGTAACACTTAGTAACCTAGTAAAGATTAGTGTTTGATAATCCCAATAGTGTTGCGCTGGTTTAGGATGTGTATGGCAAGTGAGAATGGATACTAGTGTTAGGATTAGTTTAAAGCCTAGTTAATCAGTAGTTAAGTTAAATTAGTCACTTAGTTATCTCTCTCTCTCCTCCCTTATTAGTAGTAAGACATAAAAATATAAAAGCTATAAAAATTATATACCTCAAGCTTACTTAACCATACAATCCCGACATACAAGTAAGTTTGGGAAGACAACGATCAATCAACCTGTCCTTGTTCCACAAAGGCGCATAGGCACTTAGTCCTTGGAATTTAACTGGATCGTGCATGAAACACTTGTATTCATATGGTTGAGCATAGGGGTACTTCGCCACTCATCATTGGCACCGTTGTCAGGGACTTAGTTGTTTATGCGCTAACTAGAACATAGGAAATGATTCACATCGTTGGAATGAACTCTTAGGGTTGATTGAGGAAATAATAAACAAGAATACATTGCACAATGAATAGACAATCATGTCTCCCTCTTCATATGAAAGTGTCTCACCACCTAGGTCTAAAATAGGAAACAATTGGTGGTGTAATACACATGATGTTAATCTGCCAGTCCCTCAACAAGTTCAAGTGGTATATATTCATCCTTATGAGTATATACTAGAATTTACCTTTATCCTCCATCAAGATGAATAACTACATTGGCGAGACTTAGAGGGTAACATAGTGTTACCTCCCGATCGTTCAGTTCTAAGCATGCTTCTTCGTGCCCTCACACGAATTAGCATGCCACACTTATATGCAAAATATGTTGTGCAAGACCATAACTTGAGAGAACACCGTCCCATAGAGGCACAACATCAAAGGGACTTGCAACAAGAGAGACATCATAAGTCTTTGAAGGATAAGTGGTCACAAGATGTCCCATATGTCTTAAGAAAAAATAAGGGTGGTGAACTTGCCTCAGGCAGTCACCCACACAACAATGTTCCTCCCCTTAACTTTGGCCAAGGGGTTGTGTGTCAGAACCTTTATTCCACTATTCATAACCTAGGTTCTGATACCCACAGGCACAAAGGGTTAGAAAAAGGAACACAAACTCATGATAAAGGTGGACATTCTAATCGCAATCACGATTAAGGCTAAGACCGCAAAAGAGAAGGTAACAGACACCATCATGGTGATCATTCTCCTTCTTCTTCACCTTCACCCTCTCCTTCAATATCCAGATGCATTCATAAGGAAAAAGATCATGGGGATAAAGGTAGGCAAAGTGGAAGTCATAGACATAACAACTAGGAAAGGGGACAAGGGCACTCTAGAGAATCACAACATAAAAGAAGGGAGAGTAGAAAACAACGTAGGCATCATAGACNCTTTTGCAAGTTAGACACTCGGGAGTACGTTTGGTACTTGTCATTAAATAGTTCTAACATAGTACTCCACCTATGAATGGATTCTAGTTCTAAGGACTAGTACTAGTGTTCCGCTTCTTTAACTCGTGTTCACTAGAACAACTTAAGTTTTTGCCATTCATTCTCTATGTTTTGTAAGGCACACACATCATGGAATGCTTGTAAATGATATTGAGGATCAGTGTTGTATCCGCCTTCAAATTGTGGGATATTGTTCATATCTAATCTCTTGATCCTACTATCTTTCTAGTGCCTTGTTGGAATTCTAACAGCCTTAGTTATGTCTA
>MNCI01010247.1:287854-310494 GCA_015680685.1 Gnetum montanum
CTTTATTTATAGAGTGGATGAGTGAGTGTAGTGGGCTCACTGTTTCAAATAATTGATCACTCATGACTTAATAACATAAAACACATCTCAACCAACGATCCACATGAGTGTTTTATTCGTAGATGAGATTACTTACAAAAACATGAAAATACAAACACACAAAAAGATAAAACAAAAAAGTTAAAAGATGAAAAACTGGAAAACAAAAAGTTGCAAAATTAAAGAAAATTAAAAACATTTATTAATCCTGCTTGTTACTGAAATGGGGGATATCCCCCATAACTAAACGGTTGAGTATGGCAAGGATTAATAAATGAAGAATGAGGATCCTTGCATATTGGAATTATTGACACCGGTCCAAACTTATCCCCTTGGATTTTACGCACTTTGTAATAAACACAGTGGGGCACTTCATACGATGTAGTTCCCGGATAACGAGTTGACCCACTATGATGTTTAGGACCGTTAGATGGTATGCAAGGATTGGGCTGATGCCTCCCATGGTTGTGTTCATTGGGCCTTGTGGTTGTTGGAGTGTTAGTTGGTGGCCCTGATGAAGGTACATGAGGCGCTGGGTTCGAAGGTAAGGATGCACCACATTGTTGGACTTGTGCTGGGTTGGAAGATGCAGTGGCCTCAGAGTTATGTTGTCCCTTCCTACGGCCGTGTTTAAAGAAAGGACGTCTTTGATGTTGAGGAGGCTCTTCACCGTAGTTAGTAGCAGCAGCACAAGTGTTGTTCATGGGTTGCGGTGGTACAAACACCTGAGGAACAGTTGGTGGCATTGTGGAAGGAGGGAAAGGATAAGAATGTTGAAAGTTAGGAGGAGGATAAGGTGCACAAGGTGGTGGTTGTGTTGGAGGTATGGGTTGATGGTATTGTGAAGAATGGTATTGTGGTGAGATAAAGTGTGGTGGCCCAGTTGAAGAAACAGGATGTTGAACGTTATAAGCATTTGGATTCGGAAAATGTGAAGGGTGCCTCCAGTCTAAGGGTGGATTCCCCCACGACTGGGATTGTTGCCACTGTGGTCTAACACAGTATCTCTGTACGAACTCTGGATGTAACGTGTTTCCCCAATGCTCATGTAGATGTAACAATATTGGGCATTGGCCTTTGGGGTGATCATACAGGCATATGTTGCATTCATACGTATGATTGGCAGTTGAGCGCTTATTCCCTTCATTCTTTTTTTCCGAATGTCTACTATTTTGTCCTGCTTCTTGGGTTGTGAAAACTCTATCTCCAATGTTGTTGATATATTCTCCACACTTTTGATTCATCCATTCCAACATCTTATTGATCTTTGCCTCGGCTTCTTCTAACAATTGTTGTATTGGCAAAGATGATGTTTCCACCTTGGAATTTGTTGATCTCTCCTTGTTATGATCATGGACCTTTGTTGAGTTAAGATTTTGGTCCCGTTGATGTTTTTCAACACTCTCCCATGTAGCTATTTCTCCTTCTTCTTTTGCTACCCGCTTAATAAGCTCTTGGATTTGATGGGTTCGTAGGTTGTATAGTTGACCTCGGGCATACGTTCCTAAGGTCTCTCTTGTTTCATTACGTAGCCCATCAATGATATGGTACATTAGCCTTTCCTCGGAAAACCCATGGCCTGGACAGTTGTTTAACAGTGAATAATATCTTTCTAAGGCCATGTCCAAGGGTTCATGTTTTTCTTGTTTCCATCCTTGGATTTGTTTCCTCAAGGCTGACACTCTTGCGTAGGTTTGATATTTTTCGTTAAAGACTTCTACCATTGTTGACCAGCGTCGTATCGAATTTGGTTTTAACGATCTATACCATACTTTAGCTTGGTCAACGAGTGTCATAGGAAAGAGCTTCAGTTTTTGCCAACTGTTATCAATGTTATTCCATGTGCAGGCATCGTAGAAGGCTAGTAAATGTTGATGCGGATCTAAGTCATAGCCTCCTGAAAATTTAGGAAAGTTATTTAAATCGAGCCTGGGTAGTCGGCTCTCTTTACGATGCCTACGTGAGATTCGAACAGCCTCTTGTATTTGCGTGAAGCTTGTAGTGGCCAGTGGGGGTTCATCGTCATCAGGTAAGTTATGTCTTCTTGTGTTATGATGACGTTGTTTTTGTTCATTCTTATAGGAAACTCCCACTTCAGGTTGTATACTCCAACTTTCATCGTCATATAGCTCATTGGTTCTCCAATGAACATCCTCACTAAGTGTGGCGTTATTATCATCTTGTCGGAGAGACATTGTTGTGTGCGAATTTATGTGACTTTTAATAATTTCTTCTTTTTAAGAGATATATCGTTAAGTTCTTTACAGCGACCTTGTATGATATAACTAATCTAGATAACTAGCACCATCCCCGGCAACGGCGCCAATGATGAGTGGCGAGGTACCCCTACACTCAACCATACGAAACGAGCGTCGCACGCGCGATCCGGTCGAACTCCGCAGATGGACTAGTTGTGGCATCTAGATAGTTAGCCTTAGGTCGCAGTTCGCTGTCTTCCCATCTAGACTAGTTTTGCATATGTCACGTATGGTTTAGTCTAGATGAGGTGTATGATGTGTTTCCTAATCTACGCTACTCTTGAAGGCAGTGGAAAATAATTTTTAACTAAATCTAAGCTAAGAGGAAAAGGGTAAGAAAATCTAATCTAGCCTAAGTGCGACGAGCAACCGATTCCTTGATCAACCGTACACATCTTGGACTTCGTGCACGACTGCCACTGGGACTACCAAGCATAGGCCTAGGTACGCCACTGGGATTACCAAGCGCAGACCCCAAATACGCCACTGGGTTACCAAGCGTAGATCCCCCTAGCTACACCACTGGGCTACCAAGCAGTCACACTTAAATGCTCGTAATCAAGTCGAACTCGTTCCGCTTCTAGGAGTTTAGGGTTGAGAGACTAATCGCGATAAGTAACCGATTCCTTAACTAGCCGTACACACCCGTAGATGCTCGTAGTCAAGTCGTACTTACACCGCGCTATGAAAGCAATAAATAACATGAAATAAATAACAATAAATAAACTAAGTGAATGCTGCAATGATGAAGTAATCTCGATCTTTATTGCCGGTCATGTGCGTGTCCAAGTACGGCACACTCGAATAAAGACACCGTACAATCACATTCACCACACTGCGGGCAGACACGGGAAAATTCTAACTCTGGAGGGATCAAACTGCCAGAGCTTCGCTACACTAAAACTGGGATCCCCAAACAAGGAAGAACCGCCTCTTATTTATAGACATGGCGGCTGACTGCGATATCGCGGCCGACGCAAACCGCGTCTCATCAATTTTTTATGTATTTTATGAAGATAATAAGAAAATAACAAACAACACATGTCTTGCAATCCCTTATGGAATAAGTTGAAATGCTCAGATATGCGCATATTCATGGGTTGCAATATCATAAGGAACAAGTGCAACACCTCACACAAAAGGCATGAAATGGATCCTAACACCATACCATATAGTTATGACATCCTTGATAAGGATGAATCATCAAATCTTAATGAATAAATAAATAAATTGGTTGATTAATATGTATAATAAGTGCAAGGTTTGTATTTTTGGTGTTTTTATAGTTTAAGGCATCCATAACATATAACATCACAATATCATAAGCTTTATTCACAATACATAACATTGGAATCCACATTGACCAAATCATTTTGGGCTACATAAGCAAGGTAGCACTCTGATAAAGTCTAGTTGTACTTGTAAAGGTGACAACTTAAAACACATACAAAATGAAAATGAAATCAACTTACCCAAAGGAGAAGGATCTCTTCACTCAAAATCAAATGCCAAAGCATAAGAGAATATAAAATGACCAAAGATATCAAATGAGAGCTTAACTAACATATTTATAGTTTTCATCATGCAAAGGTTTAGATTTATCACCACCCATGGGGTCAACGAAGGTCTCTTTATGCAGCCTACCAATTTTGGATCATACTTTGGGAAAAGTGAGACAATTGAGGCCAAGCAGGAGGTGCATCAACAACCCTATGGTAATATAGAGGATGTGCTAACATAGGGATGTTAGTGCATACTTCCTTCTATGAGCACCATGTCACCAATCTTGGGTGAAAGTTGGAACCTAAAGAGACATGTTGTAAGACCCTTAAAACACTTGAAATATGACAGAAACATTCTAAAAAATTCAAAATATATCCACAGTCTAAAGTTGTAATATTAGAAATAAGGGTGCATCCCTAGGAGACATGAACCTTAACCACATATGCTATGACTAAAAACACAAGGCATAATTGATACTTCCCAAGTCTAGGGCTTACAATTGATGTACAAAATGCCACTAGATAACTCATCACTTGCTTGTAATACTCATTCATTTTTACAATTGCTTGCTTGACTTTTTTTTTTTTTATTAATTCTTTTGGGAGGAGTCGAGAACATATAATTCTATTTACTAATAGGATATAGAATGAATACAAACTTTCATTAAACATCAAAACATATAATAATTAGGTGTTAGCCTAGTGGTAAAACTCTTAATGTAAAAGTTATAAGTTACGGGTTTGATTATGGTGGGCAATGTTAAGTTATAGCATTCTAATTGGACTCTATATCTTGGGATGTATCTATATTACAATTATTTCAAGGATTCAATACTCATTCTTCCCTTCTCCCACTGCTCCCCACACCCCTCCTCCCAATGCCTACCCCCCTCCTCCCACCACTCCCCTTGATCCCCCCCTCCAACCAATTATTTTAGAGTACATTAAATTAGTGAAGAAAAAGTCCAAAGAAAAAGCCTAACATTTTTAGGGATGCCTTTTCATTTTTTTTTATCCTTATAACCAATCCTAAAAAACCTTTTCTCTAGAGTAGGAAAAGGATCAAGCCTTTTACTTCTTACTAAAGGGCTTATTGTAAAGAGATGAAGAAAACTCTCTCTATCTCTCTCTCTCTCTCTCTCTCTCTCTCTCTCTCTCTTAAAAAAAAAATACATTAATTAGAAATAAACAAAAAATAGCAACAAAAGTTAAAAGCTTCCTATCATTGAACCTCAAAAAAAAAAAGAAGACATTAATACTATAAAAAACAAATTAATTGTTCAGCTTTCACTACAAGATTTTTTGCTTGAGGTTGTAGTTAAAAAGTGACATCTTTGAGAATTTGGTATTTGACTCCTAAAGAAATGTTATAGTTATGTTCTTGCTAATGGAAAATAATTGCACACTCAAGCTTAATAGAGTAGAGAATACGTTATCAAATATACTTTCAAATGCAAAGAAAGAAAAGAGACAAAGCTAGCTAATCACTAATAATGACTTCATCGATGCTTAGTTGAAAGTTGTTAAACATTCTGGATGTTAATGTCCAAGCATGTTGGGCAACATGACACTAAAAAAAACCATAAAAAATTAAGCATTCACTTCTACAAAGAGGACATTAAGGAGATACATTTCTCATATGTTTAATATGAGTGCTGATAGGAAGACTTGGATGAATAAGATACCATAAAAATTATGAATTTTAGGAAATGTATGAGCTCTCAAAATATCTTTCATTAATGTGATGATAATTGCATTTCCTGGGTCTTATTAACTTTGTTATGAATAAAATCATTGTTGGTACTAATCTCCAAAGCAACTTTGAAATAAAAAGGAAAAACATATTTTTCATCATTTTAAAAAATATCTAGAAAAGCTTGATGCAAGATGTCATATTTTTTCTAAAAATTATTGTTTATTTTCCTTATGAATAACTTTTTTATCAAGAATAGGATAGATTTTAATAACATGGCCACCATGACAATAATAGCTGTAACATCCTCACAAATTATAATATGTATTTTTTTTTTGGGAAAAAATACTAATTACTTTTAATGAACCACTTCTTCTTGAGTTTTCATATTAATGATTGTAATAGTCTTTCTTTGTGTTTGTGTGCATGTTTTGTTGTGAGTTTGTGTGTGTGCTTTGCTTGGACATTGATGGAAGTGATTGATTGGAATAGTAATAAATTTGTTGGCCTAATTTTTATACATGTTATGATTAAATATTTAAATTCTTAATGCATAAGAAATATGATTTAAAAAACATGCTCAAAATGTTTTAAAAATAATAATAAATATATGGGACAACAAAATATTTTCTATTCTATTTCAACAAAGAGGCTAAGAAACAAAAGAAAAAGAGAGGACAATACTCTAAGGTGTGCTTCAAGAGCTAAAATAGTTATGTTAAGATATAAATGATTTAAAAAAGGAAATGCAAAAGAATGCTTATTAAAAAAGAATGCAAAAGAATAGCTAAAAAGAATGCTTTGTATTTTATTTTTATAAGCATATGAAATATTTCATCTAATTGTGATGCATTGTTCTTTTTAGTTTAAAATAGTAGAGTATAAGTACCCCCTCCATGGCTATAGAAAGGTCACGTGATATCTTTTAAGGCTCATAACACAATGGAACAATTCACATCTCTAATGGCTTAAAAAAGAAGGTGTATTATTTCATTATGTATCTTAAACTTGCCCTCATCTTGATTCTAATTTGAAAACTCTTTTTTTGCATCTTATGACAATCCTAAAAGGTACAAAGAGGGATATTATACTTGAATGTTTTGTAATTATCAAGAGGAATTGAACGTGAGATCTAGCAAAATCTAAATTCTGAAATATCAAAAAGTGTTAATTTAGGAATTCAATCTACAACCTATAAATATACATATTTTATTGATTCTTGATAGTGATCATGAAAAGAATTGAACTCATGACTCACTGGTATGAGGGAAAAAAAGAGCTTTATAAAGAAAAAAAAAATAGTTTTTAAGAAAGAGTCAATTACAAGAAATAACCCATTATTGTTTATTCCACCAACAAATAGGAAGAGGATGAGAGGGAAAAAAACCACACAAGGCAAAAGTAATTGAGCATGACAAACAAAGAGATAAGCAACATGAAGTGTGGTTGGGAAGGGAGAGAAGACTGTGAAAAAACAATTAGTGCTACATAGTAATCCAACATTTCAATAATACCTCATAACAAGCAAGAAATCTAGGCAAGGAGGTAAAATAATCCATCTTTTTTATGTTTGATAATGGCTAGCAAGGGATGACTTTCTCAACTTATCTTCTTGCTTGCCTAATTACATAATGCTTGTATAAAATTATTAAGATTGTTGCTATAAGCTTAGATTGTTGAATCCATTACTTCTTTTTTAAATCTCTCCACATGTCCTTTGCACTCTCACACCTAAATGTCTCTAATGAGAGTTGTTTTTGTAATTATTCAAAAACACTCATAAAAAAGAAGGTGTATTATTTTATTATGTATCTTAAACTTTGACAAATTCTTGTTAATGTGTGTCAAATGAGCATATGTGCCAGAATCAAACCTGTAACTTGCAAGTCATAAGTTGCATGCTCTAATCAACTAAGCAATGTTGTAGTTGACATATAACCAATATGATGATGCATTACAATAATTATAAAGAAATATAACGATAAGTCAAGCATGATTGGATTTGACAACCCCCTTCCTAACAAAAATAATGAGCTAACAAGTGTGACTCAAATTAGCAACTACTTATCTAGTAGAACAATGAGCTAACTTCTTGTATCATTGTAAGAGGTTATATAGTGTATTGGAACTTAAAATAATTATAATATAGGTACACCCCAAGATATATTGTCCACTTAGACCTTTATAACTTAGCATTGCCCACCAAAACCGAATCCATGACTTGGAGCTTCAAAATCAAGAACCTTACCACCAGGCTAACACCTCATTGCTATTATTAGAGGTTATATGATTGGGTAACTTTGTCTTGCAAATAACAATGAGGTGTTAGCTTAGTGGTACAGGTCTTGGCTTGATAACCTTAGTTCACAGGTTCAACTCTACTAGGTAGCACAAACTTATAAACTTCTATAAATCTTGGGATTGTACCTATGTTTCAATTATTTCAGAAACCACCCACCCTCCCTCAAAAGAAAAAAAAAAAAAAACCCTAGAAATTTGAACTCTTGTAAGATCCAAGTCGCCGGCGGCCGGTTCAATGTTGGTGTTCAATTTTGGTGGGCAATAGTGAGTTACAAAATTCTAACAAGAACTTATCCCTCAAATTTGGCATTATAGGCGCGAAGCTTACGCTATCTGTAAATACATCCAAAACGTCGATTGGAATTCGAATGCATTTACCACACGGAACGGGCCGACGCGTTGGACCGTTGCAGCGCAAAGAAAAACGAGTGAGAGATGTCGGAGCGGGGTCCACAGTGGAGCAATCCGCCGTCGATGGTGATCCGATCAACGGCCCCGGAACTGCACCGGCAACCGAAGTTTCTGGAACCGTCTTGACGGTCGGGAGAATTAGGGTTAGGGTTCGTGAGGAGTCCTATATATGCGCGAGGAAGTCGGGAAACAAAGAACTGTCTGGAACAGAGGAGAGTTTTTTCTTTTTCTGTTGTTCCTCTCTCCTGTGATTTGCCTTCTTTTGCTTGTTGTTCTTCTTGCGCTTCCGAGGAGAAGTGTGTTTCTGCGATCTGCATTGCCTTTGTTGTTAGTTCGTTGTTGTTGTTGCTTTGAGAAATGGCGGGCAAAGGCGAAGGTCCTGCCATCGGAATCGATCTGGGAACAACGTATTCTTGCGTTGGCGTTTGGCAGCATGACAGAGTGGAGATCATTGCCAATGATCAGGGCAACCGCACCACGCCGTCGTATGTTGCCTTCACTGATACCGAGCGTCTCATCGGAGATGCTGCCAAGAACCAGGTCGCCATGAATCCGACCAACACCGTTTTCGGTATGTATGCGTGAGTACGTTTTGTTGTGATGCTTTTGGGGTTCTTTTTTGTTTTGTTTGTGGACTTTCTTTCATGAAGTTGGTAGATTTGTTCTTGTTTGGGGTTTGTTTCCTCCGGATCTGTCACATTCCTCGTGGGATCTTTGGATCTGTTTTTTGTGGAAGTAGTGGGGTTTAGAATTCTTGCAATGTTTCCGGAGATTGTGCTTTGTGTGTCAAAGATTCGGTGTCTGCGTAGCTTGTGAGATATGTCACTGGAGCTTTCGTGATCAAGGGTTTAGATGCTTACGTTGCGCTTTGTTTGCGTTTGGTGAAATTACTAGGCATTAGGTTCCCTGGAATGTGTCGAGAAATTGTGTTTCGTGTTTTAATGATCCGGTGTTTACCTGCTTTCTGAGATTCCTCACTATGGTTTACGTGATTAGGTTTTAGGGTTTTGCGTTGCGCCTTGTTTGCCTTTGCTTTTATGCAGTAGTGAAGATCATATCTTTCTGAATTGCCCTTTCTTGTTTCTCTTTGACTGCTATATAGCATTTAGGCAACAACTTTGATATGTTTATGTTGGACTTGTCAACTTTGGGTCCATTTCTTGAGGAAGTGTTGAAGATCTATTATAATCTCGTGAAAATTTTTTATGTTCTCATGTGTGGTTTACGTAATTAAGCATTTACATTTCAATTTCAGTAGGACGTAATTAAGCATTTCCATTTCTATTTCCCATTTGCTTTTGATTATTAAGAATTTTTGTTTTATGGTGTTGTCTATGCAGTTTTCGTGGTTATGGGTTTAGATGTCCACTTTGTGCTTCTTTTAGGCCTTTATGATTTTAAAGAATATTTTTCTGTTATTTTTCTTTGTAGGGTCGTATGATTGTTTTATATGCAGATATGAGATTGCGTAAGATTATTTGTCTATGTGTAAGATTTCGTCCAACATAAAATGCGGAGCAACGCTCTTTCAAAAAAGCATGTGCGAAGATTTCAAGCAAGCTGGTGTTTGTCTGTCTGTTAGAAAGTTTAGATGTTTAGGTTGTGATTTGGTTAAAGTAATATTTCGGTCTCCTAGGGGCGTTAGGGTATCTGCTAGAAAGGGTAAATCTTTCGACCTGTGGTAATGTTGTTGATGTCCTTATGCGCTGGCTAAAATGATATTGCATAGTTGCATGCTGTTCATTTTCAAACTGAGTCTGCGATTAGTAAAAAATTTATAGTTTTTTCGTCAGATTTCGCCTCAGGTTTTAGGGTCATTAATAACGTTATCAATGTTCTGTGGTGGTTAAAATGGCATTGCATTAATGTGTTGTTGATTTTCAAAATGAATCGGTGATTGAACAAATATTCATATTATTTGTTCAAATTACACCATTTGAAAATTGTATGCTGTCGATTTTCCATTGAATCTGGGATTAGTGAAATATTTATACTATTCGGTCGATTTCGGGTGCAGATGCCAAGCGTTTGATTGGAAGACGTTTCTCCGATGCCTCTGTCCAAAGTGACATCAAGCTATGGCCTTTCAAGGTTATTGCTGGTCCTGCGGACAAGCCCATGATTATTGTGAACTACAAAGGCGAGGAGAAGCAGTTCGCTGCGGAGGAGGTCTCTTCAATGGTGTTGATGAAGATGAAGGAGATTGCCGAGGCATACTTGGGCAGCACAATTAAAAACGCCGTCGTTACCGTGCCTGCCTACTTCAATGATTCGCAGAGACAGGCTACCAAGGATGCAGGAGTTATCTCAGGTCTGAATGTTATGAGAATCATCAATGAGCCCACCGCTGCTGCCATTGCTTATGGTTTGGACAAGAAAGCCACCAGTGTTGGGGAGAAGAATGTGTTGATCTTTGATCTTGGTGGTGGTACCTTTGATGTTTCTCTGCTCACCATTGAAGAAGGCATTTTCGAGGTGAAGGCAACAGCAGGAGACACTCATCTGGGAGGTGAGGACTTTGATAACAGAATGGTGAACCACTTCGTCCAAGAATTCAAGAGGAAGTTCAAGAAGGACATCAGTGGAAATGCCAGGGCTCTGAGGAGATTGAGAACATCTTGTGAAAGGGCTAAGAGAACCCTCTCGTCCACTGCCCAGACCACCATTGAGATTGATTCCCTCTATGAGGGTATCGACTTCTACTCAACCATCACGAGGGCTCGTTTTGAGGAATTGAACATGGATCTGTTCAGAAAGTGTATGGAGCCAGTTGAGAAATGTCTGAGGGACGCCAAGATGGACAAGAGTTCGATTCATGACGTTGTTCTTGTTGGTGGGTCCACAAGAATTCCCAAGGTTCAGCAACTGTTGCAGGATTTCTTCAATGGAAAGGAGCTCTGCAAGAGCATTAACCCTGATGAAGCTGTTGCTTACGGTGCTGCTGTTCAGGCTGCCATTCTCAGTGGCGAGGGTAATGAGAAGGTTCAGGACCTGCTGCTCCTTGATGTTACCCCTCTCTCACTTGGTCTTGAGACAGCCGGAGGTGTCATGACTGTGTTGATTCCCAGGAACACAACCATTCCAACCAAAAAAGAGCAAGTGTTCTCGACATACTCTGATAATCAGCCCGGTGTGCTCATTCAGGTGTATGAGGGTGAAAGAACAAGAACAAGGGACAACAACCTCTTGGGTAAATTTGAGTTGTCTGGAATCCCACCTGCTCCAAGAGGTGTTCCTCAGATCACTGTGTGTTTCGACATTGATGCCAACGGTATTCTGAATGTTTCTGCTGAAGATAAAACAACTGGTCAGAAGAACAAGATCACTATCACTAATGACAAGGGCAGGTTGAGCAAGGAGGAGATTGAGAAGATGGTTCAGGATGCCGAGAAGTACAAGTCTGAGGATGAGGAGCACAAGAGGAAAGTTGAGTCAAAGAACTCGTTGGAGAACTATGCCTACAACATGAGGAACACAATCAGGGATGACAAAATCTCAGCCAAGCTGGACCCTGCTGATAAGAAGAAGATTGAGGATGCCATTGAGCAAGCTATCCAGTGGCTTGACAACAATCAGCTTGCTGAGGCTGATGAATTTGATGACAAGATGAAGGAGCTTGAAAGCATCTGCAACCCCATCATTGCTAAGATGTACCAGGGTGCAGGTGCTGATATTCCTGAGGGTGGCTTTGCTGGTGCTGCTGAATCTGGCCCGTCCAGCGGTGGCCCTGGTCCTAAGATTGAAGAAGTCGATTAAGCTGTTTGAAATTCCCTTCCGTGCAGTTTTTGTGGAAGCTTTGAACTATTTATGTTTTGATGGAGAACTCGTTTTCTGTTATGTCAATTTAGATTTTAAATGAATTGTCATGTGCGTTGGATTTTTTCATGGCGCACGTTACTATCGCAATATGAACTTGAAATATTTGTTTTGAATGAAACTGCAAATTGAAGTATTGAGATTTCTCTATCTTGTGCTTTTTCTGATATTCAGATTAATGTTTCGTTTCTCTTTAATATTAAAGTACGTAGGTATTGGTTTTACCTTGTTAGGTGGCTGTCAAGGGGGCGAATTTCAAACTTTGATCGTTGGTTTTGTGTGTAGTTCAGTGGGTATGCAATTTCAAATATTCTAATGTCATTACATCCAAATTTGATGTTGTTAATTATTATGCATAATATATGTCCGTTGGATACACATAGGCATATCTCTGCATATCTTCTATTTCAGCTGAGTTAGTTGGATACACATCTAGGTATCTCTTTGCTTAGGCTTCCATTTCAGCGTATCTTCTGGGCTCTCATAATGGTGTTCTTTATCTGGTTTAGTAGCAGGGGGTTCAATTTCAGCAGTGGTGGTTCTTCGCCACAATGAGTCTGGCAGTAGATAACAGCCGCAGGTTGTCCTACTTACGGTTCATGAGAGGCACTTGTGTTCGAAGAATTCTAGGCCTTTGGTTGCCAGAATTCTCTGTTGGCCAAAAACCTAGACATTGGTTAGAGTAATCTCTGCTTTCCCAGAGGTATTTCTGAAATAAGCCTTAGAGAATTTTGGAAGTAGCATGATCCAAAATCCTTCTGTGTTTTCCTTTTCTTAAGTAGACCTGATCCTGCGTGGCTTTTGTGTGATATGATTTGGGTAGGTCCCCATGCAAGGTTTCCTGGACAATTTGTGGAAATATGATTTGTGTAGCTTTTCTTCTGACTATGTTCTGATGGATATGGTTTGTACACGTTCATTCACAAGGTCTTTTATACAATCTTGTCTTTCAAGTTTTGACTTTTAGATGGGTACGCTTAGAAGTCTTGATTTTTACACAAGTTTTGAGAATATCCATAAAAGATTACGGAAGTTCTTTTATACAACTCTAGGCACATAGTCTTGATTTGTACACGTTCATGTGGGTTCAGGTTATGATTCATGATTTTGAAAAAACAGTTTTAAGAGTTTCATGATTTTGGTAAATGAAATTGAAACTGAGTTTATGTATGTTTACATTTGCGATCTTCTTGAGAACAAAATTGTTCCGTAAAGTGTAATATTCCTTTGGTCAATCGATTTTGTTCTTTTTTTTATCAATTTTGTTAAAATAAAAATCAATTTCGTCTGCTTCAAAATCAATGTTGTTTAGTAATTTTAATTTTGTTTAAAATTTAAATCAATTTTACTTGTTTTCTAAATCGTTTATAACATTCTCTAAATGTGTCAATTTAGTCAAAATAAAAACCAATTTTAACATCTTACCCAACAATTTTTGGTGGGCTAAACAATGACTATTTTTAGTTTTTAACATAAACATTTGTAATTGAAAGTAAACATTTGCAAATAACTATCAATGTAATTGAAAGTAAACATTTGTAAATAAAGGGGGACTTTGTATAATTTTGGCTTTGCAATTGTAAATGAATATCAATATATGGTACTTGTATAATCCATTTGATGGTCTTGTTTTTGAAATTCTTTTACATAACCCCAACGTACAATGTACCAATGGATTATAATTTTTTTCTGCAAAAGTATAAAGCAGTAACAAAAAAACACTGATGAAGGATACAATATATAAATGTGATTATAATTTTTTTCTTCAAACACTGAAGGTTTTATGCTGCAGCTTCTGTAACTACACAGTGATACAATATATAAATGTCATTAGTAGAATGAACAAACTGCTGCTATACATACCAAATCAAGGTATCTCAGTTTTTGATAGGTCATGACATTATAGAAGGTATTTCAAATGATACTCTTTATAGTTGCAATTGGGCTTCTTGGGTGGAGATGGAGATGCAAATGGAGATAATGTCAACAAGACTATGTTCTTATGGGCTGTTGTAACTCTTTACTCAATCCATTGTAAACATTAGTTAAGAAGCTAATTGTACATCTTCTTGTGAATATATTTTAACAAATTCAAGGAAAGAAGGGCAATACCATTAAAGGCAAGGGAAACTACAAGAGAAAAGGATGTAAAAGGTATGAGGATCTAATGCATTGAAGTGAACAAGGATTAACAAGATGAATATATTAACACATGAATATAGTCTTAATTAATGAGGTGTTAGCCTAGTAGCAAGACTCTTGATTTGGTAATTCCAAGTTATGGGTTGGATTTTGGAGGGTAATATTGAGTTAGAAAATTCTAATTTGAATATGTCTTAGAAATAAATATTGTTAAAAAAATGTTTCGGGTTTCAAGCCATCCCATGTGTACTCCTTTGATTGATGTATTATATTTTTAAAGCTAAAGTAAGGAATTTTGTATAGGAACATAATTCCATCCATCTAAATGTATGTATGTGTATTTTAATGTTTTAAATGCATGCATGAAAGAGGTGGGACTAGAAAATGTGGTTTCTATGATCACTCCCTAAAGATGGGCTTAGCCTTGTCTTAGGAACAATTCTTGAAGCAAGATGGGCTTAGCCTTGTCTCAAGAAAAATTCCCAAAGTTATCCATTTTTGCTACACCCATGAGTGTAGGTAGGAATTGAACATATAACCTTCCAATTGAGAGAAGAGTGTCTTGACCACTATGCTACACATTTGGGTACATTTTTTCTGAGTTAGTTGAACAATATATTGATGTTTTAATTGAAATTTCTACTTATATCCATTAAGACCTCTGGATATTTGAACAATGAAGTGTTAGCCTAGTGGTATGACGAAGTAGTTTAAACCTTCTTCCATCTCCTTTAACCTTCTAAAAGGATCCCATCATTGCGAGCCCAGGAAATGGTGGTATCCTTTCCTATCAAAAATGTTAATAATAATTTTATCGCAAAAATTTCCAACAAATTCTAGTAGCTTAATGATAACACGATTTTGTTTTTTTGTAAAATAAGGGGTTGGGTTTAATGTTAATGTTTCAAACTTGATGAGTAGCAAGTAGTCCTTATGCCCAACCATATGAATCACAAGTGTTGCACTAGTGATCCCATCAAATTTTATGGACTTAGCCCCTACATGCACCAATGGGCAAAGATAGTGACTTAGAGATGTGATTGTTGTCTTCTTGGCTTCACTTGTGTAAGTTCATTGGTATGGTTAAGTGTAAGCTAAGGTACATGATATATATATATATATATTTTATGTTTTATTTGATTTAATTTAAGTGTAAAACAAAGGTACTTAATTGTAAATTAACTAATTAACTATCTAATGCCTTAATCTAACTATCCTAACATAAGCATTCAGGTCCACCTTCTATGCACATCTTGAACTTGTTATAAATGCTACTGGGTTACCAAGTGTTTGGTTACTGGGCAAACCAAGTGATAACACCAATGGGATTACTAAGCGTTAACGGTATGTTTGAGGTGGTTGTACTTATGTGTTATTATTAAGTGTATTAATTAATTAAGAACATGAATGTGAAATGCATAAATAATAAAGTACATGGAAGTAAACATTAATATATTCTAAGTGCTGCAAGGAGTTCTAAGAATTTCATCTTTATTGTTGTCACATCAAAGTGTCCAAGTACATTGATGCTCGAATAAGGATCTAGACAATCCTTAAAGTCCTACTACGGGCACTTAGAAAATATTCTAACTATGGTGAAAGAAAACTACAAGAACTTAGCTGCATTATTGACTTAACGTGCCATAAATGCAGTGGGTGCGCGCATTTATATAGGCAAGACTAGACATTACGTAACCAGGGCTATGTTGAGGGGCATGCACCTATTGAATAATTCATCATACCCCCACAACTAAGTGAAAACTCATCCTCGAGTGAATAAAGTAGGATTGAGCTTCTTAAAAAATTGGAAAGGTACGAGATTATTGACTGATTGACTTTGAGTGTTGAATTGTACGAAATTACAAAAATTACAAAAATGGATGTCCTTATCAAAAAAATTGAACACCCTTATAAAAAGACAACAAGAATCCTCTGATTGCCAAAGACAAAGTGAGGATTAGACAGTATTGGGAGCTAGAGGCTCCTCAGGTGATGAAGGAACTTCACCAACCGTCGATGCTTGTGGTGGTGGCGGTGGCTAAGGTTGAGGTTGTTCTACTGTGGCTGTTACTTTTGGTGGAAGCCAAAAAGCATTTAGTAATGCTTTCATCTTTTTCTCCTTACTCTGTGGATTGTACACAGTCCATGCGACTTCACCAATGTGGGCTAGTACGGGGATGTCCCACGAACAGGGCATTGCTAAGAACAACTTCTTGACATTGATAAACGACGGTGTAAATTATTAACATTCAACATCAAACATCTTTACTAGGTTTTACAATTCATGATAGTCATTCATTTGTTTGGTCAGGTTCTCAGCAATCGATTGTTGATGTCTGAAATGAATCTTGAGAACTTCAAGCTTGGCATTGGTTGTTTCTAGCTTCTACTTGGTATCCTTGTGATAATTAAACTCAACCTCATAGAGGAGGTATGAGTTGGTCATCTGCTTCTCTAGTTCAAACTTTGGCCTACCACCTATTAGCATTGCCAAGTGATGAGTGGCGAGGTACCCCTACACTCAACCATACGAAACGAGCGTAGCACGCGTGATCCGGTCGAACTCCGCAGACTAAATGCCTACACGCCCCATGGAACACTTGGGGTTAATCATTCGTTGTCTTCCCAGGCTTACTTGTAGTTGTCACGGTGTATGGTTAAGTAAGTTCGAGGTATATGATTTTTATAGTCTTTTCTAGTTTTATCTCCTATGCTGTCGAGGTGAAGGGTTGAGAAACTAATTAACTCTAACTAATGAACTAAGTCTAAATTAACTAGCGTCAGCATCCGTTCCCACTTACCGTACACACCTTGAACTATGCAACTGTGGCTACCAAACGCTAATCATTATTGGGATCACCACACATAACACACGTGCTCGAAGTGGTTGTACTGAGGCACTTAACTAGCCTAAACGTAATGAGCAGCCGATTCCTTGACTAGTCGTACACATCCGTAAATGCTTGCAATCAAGTCGTACTCATTCCGCATTCTAGGAGTTGAGGGTGAGAAAATCTAATCGCGATGAGCAGCCGATTCCTTGATTAGCCGTACACATTCGTCAATGCTCGTAATCAAGTCGTACTCATGCCGCGCTACTGCAGGTAATAAATAACATGTAAGAAACCTATTCCATGCATTACAAGGTTTATCCACAAAGCTCGTCTTTATTGCCGTACACAACTTGCGTTCAGGTATAAAGTTGCTTGAATAAAGATCCGTTCACTTGGGGACTCCTATTGCGGGCACATGGAAAATATTCTATCTCTGGAGTGATCAATCTGCCAGAGTTTCCCTACTTTAAGCCTAGGATGGGAAATAAGGGGAGTGCTGCCTCTTATTTATAGATTTGGCGACGGACCGCGATATCACGTACGCGATATCACATGGGATGCAATATTGTGGCGGCCACGATATCACGTACGTGATATCATGGCTCATGCGAATCACATCTCATCATACCCCCATGATTGAATGAAAACTCGTCCTTGAGTTCCTTACAATAATATTGGGAAGGTATGGAATTATTGAGGGAAATGGAATTAATGGGATGTCATGTGAATGGATCATCATTACAAGACTTGACAAAAATGGTGTTCATGACAACAAGGGTGAACACCTTATTACAATGACATCAGGCCTTAGTTGGCAGTTGAGAAAAAAATAGAGAAAGAAGTGTTGCTGCTGCCAACGCCAAGATTGCACCTTTGTTGTCCATCCATAAGCACGCAATCGATCTTGCTCCTTGCATAGCTGCTTCAGTGCTGCTCCATTCCAAGTGTTTGCTCCAGATCCGGTCCGTTATTGTGTGGTCGCCATCTACACACACAACACTATCTTATATTAGCAAGGGTAAATGAATCATCATGTAATTGATACCTTGCTTCGGCATAAGTTCATTGGCTAGGTTGTGGTATGGTTGATACGGATCTAGGGATATCTTAATAATGACTACCGAAGGTGTAGGGGTTAGGAAGAAAATCAAAATTTTGGGGCTAGGAGAAAATCGAAAAAATTGAGCCTCGTACCCCCATGACTAATCGCGAACCTCCAGTAGTGTTAGAATGGAGAAAGAAAAGGAGTAAGAAGGATAGATAACAAAGGGACAACTATGACATCAATGAAATGGATGTCAAGATGGTAATGAAAATAATAATAATTAATTATAAAAATGTTAGGGAAAAGAAGTTAACTGGTGCACCAAATAGGAATGTCAGTGGGTCCTCCCCAAAGCAGGCTCATGCCCTTAATGCCTTGACAAACCCACATTCAAAGAGTCCGTAGGAGCTGGGAATGTCATTTGGAACAAGGGTTAAAGTCTTAACCGTAAGAATTTACCAAAAAGAAAACAATGCATCAACCAAAATATATACACTAATGATACAACCGACAATGAGGTGAATAATGGAGAGAAGGGTGGAGAGAAGAGGATGGAATGGAATCCCAAGGACAAGGTGGTGTACAACCCCTTGTGTGTTTCATGATTAATGTGACTTGGCAGATCTCATTCCAACTCCGGCCTCAAACCAACCACATCCAGTGACTTCGCATCAATGCATTCGGCCAAACCATCCACTTGGATAACAAGGATGCATCTCCAAAGAGCCACCACCATTCCAACGAAAAAAATGAGAGAATGGGAAGCGAGAAGGACCTTAGTTAGAGGGAACACTTTTGGTTCCATAACTAGTGCTTATAGCCAAAGTTTTATTTCATCTAAGGGGTGTGCTTTGAATTCTCACTTAGTTTTTTTTGTTTTGTGTTTTTATGCGTGAGAACCACACCATGCAAAGACTTTTTATTTTTATTGTCTCATCTTCCGATAGTTGGGTAACATCGGAACGACAAGAAAACTCAAGAAGAAAACATCCAAGCACCCAAGAGAACGGCCAACACAGAAGCATCAAGTTCCCTTGAAGTCACACCCTTTTCAATCCTTGAGTCCTTAGTTTGAGAAATACCCGGTCACCGATTCGTTAAAGTTCTTATTAGAAGGGGACTATACATTTCCAAGCTGAGAGAGACCATAGAACTTGGTGGATGGATGGATGGAGTGAACTCATTGCCTGCAATATCAAAAGAAACATACTTTAGTATCAACATTGTGACTTAAAGGTAAAAACCAAACATTAGCAATCAATATGAAAATAGTTCATACCATCATTCCGAACACTTATTGGGTGACAAACTTAAGGGGTGGATCACACACACACACACAAAATGGAAAAAGTATAACGATGTTGTAAAAAAAAAACTAGAAAAGCTAAAGAAAGTTGTAAAACAAAAACTAGAAAAGTTAAAGAAATTTGTAAAACAAAAATGTGTAAGAAAAAAATGTAAAAAGAACTGAGGGCCCCATATGATTAGCATAAGTGGCCATCTCCCCCATGACTGAGTTGTAAGGGAGAGATCCAAAATAATGAGCGTCTATTTGAATTTCTAAGAAGTGCCCAACTTCTCCCAATTGATGATCTTAGATTAAGGGGTGGAAGTTGGTGACGCTCATATTCCAATGTGTATATGCTTTCGTTATGGGCATGGGTTTCCTCAGTTCGTTCCATGCATATTTTTTTGCTCCTTCGAGTAGCTGTCAACCACAGGGTGTCTACTACTGGTTGTGTGGTTGCTACATACAGGCATCTTTGTTTCAAAGTTTCAAGGGCACACCTGTTACATGGAGGCATTTCCTCCATGTCGTCACCCGATGAATCACTGTATGTGATGCATAGAACTTTCCTCTTCTCGATCTTTCCACATATGTTTATCTTAGAAATTTCCAAGGAAAGATCGTGGATCCTAAGGCATGCATCTACTGTACTTAGCCATGCCCTTCCCATTATAATTGGGAAGTCCCTTTCGTTGTTGTTCACTTTAATCACCAGAAAATTAGTTGGGTAAGACCAACCACACATAGTGGTGATGATGTCCTCCACCAATCCTAAGGGAATGGTGGTGGATTGGTCTGCCAGCTCTAGTTGAATGTTACTCTTCTTAAGTTGGGGAAGGTTCCAGGTATGATACATCTTTTGTGAAATTAAGTTAACTCCGGAACCTGAGTCAAGAAGAGCCCTATGTGGTTTATTTCCAGCGATCTGTAAATAGATTAAGGGACTCCCAAGGTCAGTTAGTTTCCTAGGAAGGTGGCCTACCTTAATCCAGTCGGTTACGGTATGCGTTAACATAACCATATGCATTAAGCTCTGATTTTGGACGAAAGGGTGCTCCGAAGTGTTAGATGGTGGAGGAGTGTACATGGGCTTTTGGTTCTGAAGTAGGGTCTTCTCTTTTTATAGTTATCAGAACCAACAGCAGGTTGGATATTTACAACTCTCACAGCGTGATGTTGCTGCGATTGAGGAGGAAGTTCCCTTTGCATTGTTGGAGTAGGAGGTGTTATGGGAACTACTACTAGTGGAAGAGGTGCAGATGGATTAGGAGGATAGTGTTGGTATGGAGTGTCTCCCGGAGGAGAAGGAGTCCTTCTGAAGTACTCCCGAACTTGGTAGTGACGGTTGGGGGTTGTGTGNGCCATTGCTGATGCTGTTTGATGGGCTGTGGTGGAGTTCCACTTGGATAATACGTTAAGGGTTGGTGGAACTGCCTTGGGTTACCTTGTGGATAAGGTAACCTTCGGGGTGTTTGCCGTTAGTTGAGTCTTGGATTAAGCGTATACACCCCAGACTCTTGTAGATGTGAGATGATGGGGCAACATCCCTTAGGATGGTCATAGTGGCAGATCTCACATCCATCGTCATCTTCTATGTCTGATTCCACAACCACATCGGAGTTAGTGATTTTTCCCTTACCCTTGTTATGTGCAGGGCTTAAATCTCTCCACTTTTTCTTACCTATGTTACTACTTTGTTCTACCTTAGACTCTTCTACAATTTTTAAGACAGTTTCAATTTTAGAGTCTAAGGAACTCCATACATAGTCTACCTTAGCTGCTATTTCTGTTGTTAATTTTTGGATCGGCAAGGTTTTTCGGTTCACCAACTCTTCGAGTGATCTCGGTTGTTAATTTCACTCGCTTTTTTCGAAGGGAGGGATCTCGGTTGTATTCTTCCGCACTTTCCCTTTTGCATAGCTAACCTTCTTCTTTTGCTACTTGTTCCAACAAGCTATGCACTTCATGGGCTCTAAGTTGTGAGAGTCTCCATTGGGTGTAAGTCCCAAGGGTTCTTCTAGTTTCATGCCTTAGCCCATCCACGATGTGGCGAAGTTGATCCCGCTGAGCATACCCATGGCCTGGGCAATGAAGTAACAATGTGTAATAGCGGGCCATGGCAGCATCCAAGGGTTCATGAGTACCTTGCTTCTAGCCTTGGATCTGCTTATGCAAATTGGACACTTTGGAGTATGTCTGATACTTTTTGTTGAATAGTTCTAGCATCGTACTCCATCTCCTGATGGTTTTCGGTTCGAAGGACTGGTACCAGCTCTATGCTTCCTTGGTGAGTGTCCTTGGGGAACAACTTAAGTTTTTTCCATTCATTTTCTATATTCTACAAGGCACAGGCATCGTGGAATGCCTGAAAATGATTTTGCAGATCGACATTGTATCCCCCTTCAAATCGTGGGATATTGTTCATGTCTAATTGTTTGATCTGATTATCTTTTAAATGCCTTGTGGGAATCCTAACTGCCTCCATTATGTCAAGCATACTTCAGGTTACGAGTAGGGGCTCGTCATGATCATCTCTTTCATGACGCCTGTGATGTCTGCGTTGTTTCCTACTCTCCCTACGTCCTTGCCCTTGTCCTCTCTCTCGACTTTCCCATCGAGGTCTCTTATTTTTCTTACCTTTATTCTCACCTTTATGTTCATGGTGGCTGCGCCCAGATGTGGAAGGAGAGGATGAGTGATGTGAAGAAGGGGAAGAAGAAGGGGAACCATCGTCATGATGATGTTTCTTGCCTTCTCTTTAGCTGTTACGGCCCCGATCGTGGTGACGATCTAAGTGCCCATCCTTAGCGTGAGTGGTTGTTCCCTCTGTGAACAGTTGGTGTTCACGGGCATCAGAACCATGGTTATGTATCATTGATCGTAGATTCTGATACCCAACCTCCTCACCATCGTTAGGAGGGGGAACATCATTTGTTAAAGAACCCATGATAAGGGGTTTCTCATCTCCTATTTCGCTAAGGACGTGCAGGGCTTTTCCCTTTAGAAAAGGAAGTTGACTCTCCTACCTTAAGTCCCTCATACGTTGGGCATCTATGGGATAATAATCCCTCATGTCAAAATCTTCCGCAACGTATTCAGCAAATAGTTCTTGCATGCCAATCTATGCCAAGGCATGGAAAAGCATGCGAGAGACTGATCGATCTGGGGGTAACATGATGTTACCTTGCAAATCTCTCCATCGCAGCTGTTCGTCTTGATGGAGAATAAAAGTAAAGTCTGGAATATACTCATCAGGATGAGTATAAACTATCTTGTATTGTTTAGGACTTGGCTGATTTTGGTTATGTGTT
>MNCI01010247.1:310956-371462 GCA_015680685.1 Gnetum montanum
GTACTCATTCCACATTCTAGTAGTTGAGGGTGAGAGAATCTAATCGCGATGAGCAGCCGATTCCTTGATTAGTCGTACACATTCATCAATGCTCGTAATCAAGTTGTACTCATGCCATGCTACTACAGGTAATAAATAACATGTAATAAACTGATTCCATGCACTGCAAGGTTTATCCACAAAGATCGTCTTTATTGCTATACACAACTTGTATTCAGGTACAAAGCTGCTCGAATAAAGATCCGTTCACTTGGGGACTCCTATTGCGGGCACATGGAAAATATTCTATCTCTGTTGTGATGAATCTGCCAGAGTTTCCCTACTTTAAGCCTAGGATGGGAAATAAGGGGAGTGTCGCCTCTTATTTAAAGATTTGGCGACGGACCGCGATATCGCATATGCGATATCGCGTCTCATCACCAAGTTTGCATATTAGAGGTTAGTGAGCTCTATGTATTCTATCATTTCTTCAATCTACAACTCCTTTAGATAGATCTATGCTTTGTTGTAGGCATTCAGGTTGTCAAAAATTAGCTACCATATATTGCCTCTTTACTAGAATTACTGGAGAGCCTCATTCATCTTCACCTTGGCTAGTTGAATTTCCATTTCATTCACCTCCTTGAGGAGCCCTACTTGGTCCTTGTAATGATTTTTAATTCTTTCTAATTTCAGGGCCTCATTTTCGAAGTGGTTAACTTGATGGCCATTGTCTAGTGAAGTGCCCGAACTTCCTCAATTGATGGATTCCTATTCTCAACTGCCAACCTCTTCAAATCCATGTTTACCTTGATGATTGTAACGTCCCTATTCTCAAATAATGCTACTGGATAATGAAGATGGTCCCTCTTCATAACAAGTGTTATCATTATTATAATAAGACTTGAAAGGGCAGTTATAATTGAGACCCAAAAGGGTGCATTGTAATAATAGATGTGTCTCTCGAGGTGATCTTTGGGGATTTGACCTAAGGCATTTATACCCAGGCTTAGAGGTCGTGCCAACATGGAGTTGTAGAGTCGGTGAAAGTGTGTAACAGGTGTTGAGTAAAGCAAGATAGGAAGAGGACTGGCCATCGCTTTTGGCGAGTGATAGGCCTAACCATGGTGGTAGTGCTGGATTGCCTCTAAAGGATAAATGTTGAAGGAAGAAAACCCCAAGAAACACTCTGAGAGCATGATCTTGATACACTATTCCACATCAATAAAGCATTCTTTCCTCTTTTCTTCTGCACATTCTTTGTTATTTTCATTACACATAATGTTGAATGTTACATATATTTAACATTTGGTATATTGTCTTCTTAAGCATAATGTCTAATATAATGTATATTTGACATTTTCCATGACATTTGGGAATAGGATGTTACAATTGGTATTGGAGAAAATCATGACCCAAGGACCTTTTAGAACCATGGGTTGACTACAATGTAAACTTGATAATGAACCATGGAGCCATGACACAAGGAGGGTTATTGATCATCACTGGATGCACCATATGTTTGAGATGTAAGCTAAATGATACCTTTTCATTGATTTCATGAACAATGGATCAAGCATCTACAAAAGAACCATGAAGTGTATCATGTTCAACATGAACCCACCAACCAAGATTCATTTAAGGATGTCAGTGATCAGGAGATTTGACTATGTCTCACCAAGATACATCAATTGCAAGAAACATTGGTAAAACACCGATCAAGCTAACTCTTACACAACTTATAGTGATGTTGGAAATATTAATTGTTTAAGGTCATTGTTAAGTTCTTCTTCAAAGGTTGGAACCATGACTTGAGTTAATTTGGTCTTATTTGAAAATCAGTAGCCTAAATAACTTACCCCTATAAACTTAGCAATACTCATATTATCTAGGACCTATGCATTAGCAAATTTAAGGAATTCAATTTAGCCATAAGATCATCTCATTTCTACTTAACCAATAAGGGTTATTACAATGAGACCCATAGGAAAACTAGTGATGTTGTCATAATCTTCTCCTTAAAACCTCGCTAGGGTATAGAGGATAGATCTATAGCATTTGCAAAATTGTATGTTATATTTGTTACATGCTTATTTGAGGGTCAATATATCAATTATAATTGGAACTAATGTATTTTAAAAGATCTCAAGTTACCAATATGTCAACATAGTAATGTTAGTTCAACAAACAAGGCTCTTTTGGTCCTCTTAATTCCTAGAATTCCAACTTCATTTTGAACTTTAAGATTATGTCCAGTGCATAGTACTCATTAAAACAATTCCAACGGTACAAATTTTGTCTCAATTGGACTTATTGTTTGAGAGATATAGCTATTTTAAGTTTCTTGTTATGCGTGCATTAAAATAATATTAAATTATTATTAAAAAAAGTAAAAATTTTAGTGTTAGGAATCAAACCCAGAATCACCATTTATCCAAACCAAACCCACACCCTGTCATCGAAAAAACCACCATGTCAATTTTTGAGGTGAAGTAGAATAAAATAATAATAAAAATTTTAAATTTTTTTTTGCAAGTTGCGCTAGCCTTACAAGGGCCACGCAAGCCTATGAAGGCTGCGTAGATTTACATAGGGTTACACAACCCCTATTTGCACGGTCGACCATGCTATACCTTCTTAGGGGTGTCACCCTTAGCTGACGCCCATCACCCCACACTACCCAACGTCGTGATACTATGTCTTGCATTCACCTCCACACGTGTTTCCTATTGTGACCCTATTGACATCCCTGCATTACCTATCATCCCTTCATGCCCTACCAGCTGTTGTGCAGTTCTTTGTTGCACCCTACCTGCCATTGTCCTCTTCGCCTAGCTGTGCCACTACCAATACACTACTGCTGCCAAAGAAACCTCACTACAAATTCTACAAAAATCCATGTTTGTGAAATTCATTGCATTTTTCACCATTGCTGCATAGACTGTTTTCATCATAACCTGCGCTATCGTCATCGCCATTATTGCCTACACCACTACCGTTGCCGTTGCCCTTGTCACCGCTGAAAAATCCCTCATAATTTTCCATCGTTCACCAAAATCTCATTTCAACAAAATGTGTGATATCCATAAAGAATAATGGCCTAAAAGAGAATCCAAGAATGAGAATAAAATTTACAACATACAACATGCTTGCAAGATCCCCAACAAGTAAGAAACAACATTTGCTATGTCCACCATGGGCCTTGGATTGGTGTGAGTATCGATACCCATGGATCTTAGCAGAGTTATAAGAATTGGATGCTGATGTCTTATGCCTACAAGAAATGTTGCCATGGGAATTCCTATACCAATTTCAACCAAACTTGAAAAAGATGGGATACAAAGGTGATGAAGCACTAAATAGTCGATGCATTGACTAGGCCACGTATATGAGGCCCCGCATATGCGGCTGTGTCGATGCGGCCTTGTCGACGCATCCCTCCATGCGTTGACGTGGCCCTGTTTACGTAGAGCCTATTTCAGCCTATAAATAAGTGGGCTCTCGCCACACTTAGGTACCTTTTTGGCAGTTGTAGTGAAGCTCTTGCAGTTTGTTTTCGCGAGAGTTAGAATATTTTCCAAGTGCCGCAGTAGGTGTAAGAAAGGTGTTCGGCTCTTTATTCGAGCGTTGATGTACTTGAGCCCATTGGCGTGAACAACAATAAAGACAAGCTTTTCAAGCATTCCTTGTAGCAATTGGACTTAGTCATTTGATGCATTTAATAGTTTAATATTTCTATGCTTTAATAATTCCTTAAGTTTCCATTGTTATTATTTTAATCGCTATTGCTCTTTTATAGTTCGTAGAAACCATAAGTATGACCATCTCGAATGTAAACCTAACACTTGGCAACCCAGCGACGCTTAACATCTAGTAACCCAGTAGTGGTTAGGGGATGCTCAGGATGTGCATGGAAGATTGGATCAGATACTTATGCTAGGAAGAGTTAAGATATAGATTAGGATAATTATAGATTACGTAATATTCCATTCCTTACTTTCCATTCCAAGAATTAGACGCTAGAAGATAAAGTGAAAAAGCCATAAAAATCATTTGCCTCAATCTCACTTAACCATTGCAATTAGAACATCACAAGTGAGGTTGGGAAGACAACGACCATTCTAACTCAAGGTTTTGCTAGTTAGGGTCTAGTGTATGTAAAGTGCTTATAGTCTATGGAATTTGACCGAGTTGTGTGTGAATGCCCGTGATTCGCATGGTTGGGTGTAGGGGTACCTAGCCACTCATCAAAAGGTATTTAGAAGCGAAAATATTTTTATGGAAGTTGATGAGTCATCAATTTTTCTAGCCCTGATGTCGGATACCTGATGTTGGAGCCCTGATGTCAAGGCTAGGATGTGATGTCAGATATCCAATGTCAACTCTTTCATGTTGGCCTATAAATACAACACTTGGGTGCACGATTAAGGAGAAATAAGTAGTAGAGAAGATACTTTTTAGTTTTCAGTTTTTGCTAGCATTTCTTAGAGTTCTATTATTCTCATTGCATGCTCGTAGTGTGATGTTTGTAATTATATGACACCTTTGTTTGAGTGTGATGTACTTGGACATGTTACATGACTAGCAATAAAGATCGAGATTACTCCCATCATTGCAACATCCACTTAGATTATTATTGCTTTTAATTGTTAGCTATTTACTACTTTCTTTAGTTAAATTTTTTTATTTATTGCTATTTACTCTTCTTATCATTAAGTGGAATGCGTATGTCTTAATCACATGTGTTTAAGTGTAAGTACTTGGTAATCTAGCAGTGTATTATTTGGCACACCTAGTGACATATGCTTGACAATCCCAAAAGTAGTCGCACAAAGTCCAAGACATATACAGATGACTAAGAGTAGATACTCATTGCACCTAGGCTAGTTTAGATCTTGTTTTCTATTATTCATTAGCTTAATTAATTTATCTCTTTATCGTCATTAGGAGTAAAGTAGAATTAGACAACATCATATGCCTCACTTTGGACTAAACCATATGTGACAAAGCTACCACTAGTCCAAGTGGGAAGACAGTGAACTACGATCAAAGAATAATGATTTAGATACCATAGCTAGTCCCATTCATGGAATTCGACTGGATCATGTGTGAACACTTGTGATTCGTATGGTTGAGCATAGGGGTACCTCATCGCTCATCATTGGTGCCGTTGCCAGGGATGGTGCTAGTTATTTAGATTAGTTATATTATACATGATCGCTGTAAAGGTATTAACGATATATCTTTTTGAAAATATTAGCTCACACACACCATAAACCAACAACAATGTTTCTTTCACACAAAAGTGATAACACATTGTATAGTAAAAACATTCATTGGAGAACTAATGAGATATACGATGAAGAAAATTGGAGTGACTAATCTTATGTAGGGGTTTCTTATGTTCATGACCATCCTAACAACACTCAAAGAATACATTCACCTAAGGCAAACAATCTTGGAGGAGATGATGTAAGTCCTTAACTAGGGGAGGCCTCAAGGCCTAAGACCTCCTTAAAACCAAGAAACAATAAATTAAGGGACCCTGGGAAACACCATAGAAGCCATGGTAATCCTTCCAGTTCCTTGTCTTCCTCTTTTCCTTCAATGTCTAGTTCTGACAAAGATGAACATAGGTATAGGGATAACGTTTCACTAAACGGCCAAAATAAAAGAAAAAATCGAACCCACAGACACACTCAAGGTCACCAACATGAACATAAGTCTAATCGTCACCATTAACCAAATAGAAATTTTCATCACAACCTATTCGATGATGATGAACCCTTGTTGGCCACTAAGTGCCTAATGCATATCATAAAGGCTGTTAAGATATCTTGCAGGCATCACAAAGAAAGTTGGCTACCTAGCCTTAATATGAATAATATTCCTAAATTTGTGGGAGGCTATGATTCAAATCCGCAACATCATTTATAAGCCTTCTAGGATGCTTGTATCTGTTATAACATTGAAAATGGATGGCAAAATCTTAAGCTCTTTCCTAGGATACTAATTGATAGAGTTGAAGTGTGGTATCGATTGTTGAGATCGAATTCAATCTAGTGATGGTCCATAATGCTAGAACTTTTCAATGAGAAATACCAAACCTATGCAAGAGTGTCCAACTTGAGGAGACAGATCTAGGAATGAAAGCAAGAATACCATGAACCCTTGGACATGGCCTTAGATAGATATTATGCCTTATTGAATAGATGCCCAGGCCATGGTTTCTTCGAGGAAAGGAAATTTTTCCACATCATAGATGGGCTTTATGATGAAATAAGGGAGACCCTTGGGATGTATGCCCTAGGGAAATTATATGAGCTCCAAGCCCATTAGATTCAAGAGCTAATTGAGCATGTGGCAAAAGAAGAAGGAGAGATATGAAAATGGGAGAATGTCGAGAAATATCAACAAGACCCAACTCTTCAATAGAAGGAGGTCCAAATTTATGGTAAGGAGAATGAAACCACTCTTGATAAGGTGGTCTTGCAACAAACCTTGCTGATACAAAAGTTTATTGATGAACTTAAAGCAAAGTTTAATAGGATGTCCAAATGGCTATGTGAAAACATTACAACTCTCATTGAAACAGTTGAGGGAAGGATCATGCAAAATAAGCTAGGCCATCACAATCAACAAAGAATATAGAACCAAGAAATAGCTAGCAACACTTTTCAGAAAATGGGAAAAATGGCTAAAGAAAGTGAGGCTATGGACTCAATGATAGACGAAGAACTGGATGTGACATCTGCATATATGACCATCTGAAGGGCCATTGTCCAGTCTTGTTGCATCTATAGGAGTATTTGGCAGGTGCCTTAAGTCTGAATTTTGTGCAAAAGCACATGCCTAGGAGGTTTCCTCTCCCACAAGGTAATTATAGATAGTCCCACAATCATTCATACCATCCTAAGGGGACTTATTACCAACCTTAACATGGTCATCAACCACAGTGGAAACAACCACAATTGTGGGGAAGGCCACCACCAAATCAACCCTATTCTTCCTACTAGCCAAAAGCACATGGATATTATGTTCAACACCTTGTTTCTCTAACTAGTTCTACATCCTCTACTTCAAATCGTGACTACCACTCTCCTGAGTAGCATCAACCCATGACATCCCCAGAGGGAACACCACCTTACACCTCTTACCGCCCATCCTACCCTCGATATTCTCATACTCCACCTCATTAGAGACCACTGCCAGTGACGTAAGAAGGTTTAGCATCACAATACCAACAAACAAATGCCACTTGTGCTACAAATGTGTAGAGACATGCTAATACTAGTGGGTCTCAACTGCAACATTGAAAACATTCCTTTTGGAGAAAAGGTCATGAATCGAAGCAAACCACGCATGGACCCACCAAATCATTTGAGCCAGCACAATGCTAATCCAGTGTACCACCTTCCTTGTCACAACCAATGTCCTTTGATCCTACACATGGGCCACTGTCCATCATTACTCCAATCCCAAATCCAAACAATGAATCTAACAGTGTGGGGAGACAAATAAATCAATGCATACCATATCATGATTAAGGGTGCAATTGTGGGCTAGGCATCCATAATGTTAACACATCTCATAACCTAATCCACCATACATTTAGCAATCAAGTGTGTGACCAATGATTTTTCTACCCAGCCACCCCCACCACCAATAGACACCTAGTGGCTAGGGCATGAACAATTACCAATGTTTCATACATGCATGGATTCTATTTATCCACTTATTAATCCTTGTCATAGATAAATGTTTAGTCATGGGGGTTATCCCCCATTCTAATCTTCAGGATTCTTAAGTGCTTTTCATCTTTTGGTTTTACAATTTTTTGTCATTTTCCTATTTCTTGATCCAATTTTTCCTATTTCTTCCAATGTTTTCTAGTTGTTATTTTCATTTTCTTTGTTATGTAATTTCACTTGTGAATAAAATGATCATGTAGCCCATTGAGGTGATCTTTTCTCTATGTTATCGAGTCATAAGGGATTGATTATTTGGACATTGAGGCCACAAAAACCATCCACCCATTCCATTAATAACAGTTTCTTGCCCTAGTCATAATGATAATATTTTACATCATCCAACCTAATAATAAATCTATAATTAGTGTGTTTAGGCAGAAGAGTGCAAAACCAAGGTGGAATGTGAAGGGTGTGACATCAAGGGAATTTCTTTGGCCACTTCTATATGTTTTATCATGTTGTTGAGGTTGTAACCATATTCTTGTAGATTAATGAAAAATGGGAGTAAGAGTAACCTAAAACGACACTGAATAAACTTTTGCGGGTCCCACTGGAAAGACATGTACCCATGCCTAAAGATTGGCAACTTATTAGAATTGGTAAAAAAGAGTGAAAAAGAAAAAAATGTATGTGCCATAAATAAAGCTCCTCTCTTGGACAAAATGCCAAGTGATTTTACTTCTTGCAACTATGATAGTCTTATGGTTGTCTGCGAACGGGATGAAACGATGCGATGTCACTGTAATGTGGTGTGGACTTGGCTTAAATCTTCGGAAAAAGGACTCATGATTTATTAACCATTAATAACACACAAGGTTTCATTGTGACCATGGTAAGACACCTCATGTCCCAATTTTTGCAATCCTTTCTATAGTCCATCTCATCTTATGATCCAAGTGATCATAACTTGTGGTTTTGTGTAACATAGAGTTATCATCTTGAATTAGTGGTTTTAACATGTGTGTTTTATTTCATAGGTATGCATTGCATTCAACCCTTTTAGTGCCTACAGACATTTTTAGGTGTGGTTACATAAGGGCATCATAGGCTAGAGCTTACTTTGGGGAGGATCCACTTGTGTAGCTTTTGTAACTTGTACTTGTTTGACATAACCACATCATTATTTATCCTCCAAGTGCTCAACTATTATATTTTATTATTTCCCATTCCATATCATGTGATTTATCCACAACTTCGATTTCAATGCCCTTTTTCTTGTTCATTCTAGTGCTTTTCACCTTGACGACTCCACCTTATCATACTTATGGTGCCTCAAACTGATTTTCCACTTACCTAGAACTATAGACCTAACCCCAAACCTTCCAACAAATCAGAGAGCTTTAGTTTTCATACTCAGCTATCCCATCTGGTAAAAATTCATGGACCTTGACATTATGTACCCGACATCGTGTACTCGATGTCAGGTCATATAAACACTATATATATGATCCCCGTAGTACACAAACTTCATTTTCATCATTTGCAACTAGGGGAGTTGTTGAAATTTTCTCTCACGACTCAGAGCTCTGTGCACATACCTTCCACTTATGATACTTAGCTCTGTATTGCTCCAATTTCCATGTTGTTTGAACCTACCTAAACTTGGAGTGATCAAGTTAGTTGTGGGAGGGTGCTTGTGTGTGAAGCTTGCACCAAATTGCTAAAATTTGCTATCACTCAAAAGGTATTATAAGGGTAAGAGTGTTAAAAACTTTAGGCATCATCATGAATAACCAATCGTATTAATGCCAAAACCTTAATTTTTCCACCCAAGGAACCATAACCATCATTTTTAGCCACACATAGGAAAAAGGGAACTAATTGTAAAGGGTCATAAAAGATGATAGATACTTTTTGGGAATTTTTCTTGAAAATTTTTCTAACTCTACAATTATATGAACTAAGAACTTAATGAACTAAGGTAACAAGTAAGGTATGAACTAATTGATGATAAAGAATACAACCTTGGTAACACTTGATCCTTGTTTGATTACATATGGCCCCAAAAAGAGGTGCACAAGGTAAACCCTTGCAAAGAATAGCTAAGCATCCACAAGGTGGTAGGGGACAATAGGGTGAGTTGGTAGAACATGCAAAGTAGGAAGCCTAGTTTTTAGCATCCATCAAGAGGCTCTTGCAACTAGGTAGTTAGTCCAAGGAGAGGTCATAGAACCACAAGCTTCCAAGGAAGGACAATGTCTCATGTTGCCCCTTGATTATCTTGTCACCATTCATGAAAGGTACACATTGACCTTGGTAATCATAGAGATGAACTTTGGACCATTTGTGGAGTTTGCCCCAGAAGCGACTTAGATGCTACTTAAGGCATCACCCTTGTGGCCCATTCTTACATATAGTGGTGAGTGGTACCTTGGTGAGACTTATCAATTCTAGCACAACAAAGATGAGGATACCACCATCAACATTTGTGGAGTTAATGTTGACTTCTTGATTAAAGTAATTGCAGTAGCTCTCAATTTGCTAAATGAAGGGGCTAAGCTAACACATCTATCTACTAGATCTGACTCTGAGATAAAAAAACTATGGCTGAAACGAGCGTACGTCAAAGAGGATAAAATGTATAATGAAATGACTCTAGAAGAGAGGACATATTTCAAGATAAGTATATACCACCTATTTCCCACCAAAGGGTTCAACTGAATCTCAACATATATGGCTAGGGGAAGTACTACCTTAATGGGTAATGGGACACAATATCGCATGGGCCACGATATTGCGTACGCGATATCGCATTCTGCCACAATGTCTATAAATAAGAAGCAGCTCTCCCTTGTTTGGATAATTAGAGAATAGAAGTAGCAAAGCTCTTGCAGTTTGATCCCTCTAGAGATAGATTATTTTTCCCGTGTCTGCCCACAGTGTGGTGAATGTAATTGTACGACATCGTTTATTCGAGTGTGATGTACTTGGACATGCACATGACCGGCAATAAAGATCGAGATTACTTCATCATTGTAGCATTCACTTTGTTTATTTATTTATTTAATTATTATTTACTGCTTGTCTAGTTAATCTCTCTCTCACACTTATCTCCTAGCAATGAGGAATGAGTACGACTTGATTACGAGCATTTAAGTGTGACTACTTGGGATCCTAGTGGCGTACCTAGGATCTACGCTTGGTAATCCTAGAGGTAGTCGTGCACGAAGTCCAAGATGTGTACGGATGATCAATGAATGGATGCTCATCACACTTAGGCTAGATTAGATTCTCTTACCCTTTCCCTCTTAGCTTAGCTTAGTTAATATTATCTTCCATTGCCTCAGGAGTAGCATTAGATTAGGAACACATCATACACCTCACTCTGGACTAAACCATACGTGAAAAATATAATACTAGTCCAGGTGGGAAGACAACAAACTATGACCTAAGGATAACTGTCTAGGTGCCACAACTAGTCCATTTGCGGAGTTCGACTGGATCGTGGGTGAAAACGTTCATATTCGTATGGTTGAGTGTAGGGGTACCTCGTCACTCATCATTGGCGTTGTTGTCCGGGATGGTGCTAGTTATCTAGATTAGTTATATCATACAAGGTCACTGTATAGGACTTAATAATATATCCCTTAGAAAGAAGTAATTATAAAAAGTCACATAAATTCACACACAACAATGCCTCTCCTACAAGACAATAATAACGCCACACTTAGTGAGGAAGTTCATTGGAGAACCAACGAACTATATAACGATGAAGATTGGAGTATACAACCTGAAGTGGGAGGTTCTTATGAACATGAACGAAAAAAACGTCATCCTAACACATGAAAGCATAACTTACGAGATGATGATGAACCCCCACTAGCCACTACAAGCTTAACACAAATATAAGAGGTCGTTTGAATCTCACGTAGGCATCGTAAAGAGAGCCGTCTACCCAGGCTCGATGTAAACAACTTTCCCAAATTTTTAGGAGGCTATGACTTAGATCCGTATTAACATTTACAAGCCTTCTATGATGCCTACACATGGAATAACATTGATAACAGGTGGAAAAAACCAAAGATCTTTCCTATGACACTCGTTGATTGAGCGAAAGTATAGTATAGATCGTTAAAACCAAATTCGATACGACGTTGGTCAACAATGGTAGAAATTTTTAACGAAAAATATCAAACCTACGCAAGAGTGTCAGCCTTGAGCAAACAAATCCAAGGATGGAAATAAGAAAAACATGAATCCTTGGACATGGCCTTAGAAAGATATTATGCATTGTTAAACAACTTTCCAGGCCATGGGTTTTCCGAGGAAAGGCTAATGTACCATATCATTGATGGGCTACGTAATGAAACAAGAGAGACCTTAGGAATGTATGCCCAAGGTCAACTATATGAACTATGAATCCATCAAGTTGAAGAGCATATTAAGCGGGTAGCAAAAGAAGAAGGAGAAATGGCTAGATGGGAGAGTGTTGAAAAATATCAACGGGACCAAAATCTCAACATAACAAAGGTCCATGATCATAAAAAGGAGAAATCAAGCAATCTCAAGGTGGAAACATCATCTTTTCCAATACAACAAACATTAGAAGAAGCCGAGGCAAAGATCAATAAGATGTTGGAATGGATGAATCGAAAGTGTGGAGAATATATCAACATCATTGGAGATAGAGTTTTGACAACCTTAGAAGCAGGATGAAACAGTAGACAATCGGAAAGAAGGGATAAGGAAAATAAGAGCTCAACTGCCAGTCATACATATGAATGCAACATATGCCTGTACGATCACCCCAAGGGTCAATGCCCAATATTGTTACACTTACATGAGGATTGGGGACACACGTTACATCTAGAGT
Source organism: Gnetum montanum (assembly GCA_015680685.1). NCBI lineage: Eukaryota > Viridiplantae > Streptophyta > Gnetopsida > Gnetales > Gnetaceae > Gnetum > Gnetum montanum. The sequence continues at coordinate 323,500 of MNCI01010247.1, forward strand.
TCGTACAGAGATACTGTGTTCGATCACAGTGGCAACAATCCTAGTCATGGGGGAGACCACCCTTAGACTGGAGGCACCCTTCATATCATCTGAACCCAAATGCTTATCTTGTCCAACATCCTATTTCTCCAATTGGGCCAATGTACTTTATCTCACCACAGTACCATTCTCCTCAATATTATCAACCCATGCCTCCAACACAACCACCACCTTGTGCACCTTATATTCCTTCTAATTTTCAACATTCTCATCCTTTCCCTCCTTCCACATCGCCACCAACTGTTCCTAAGGTGCCTGCACCATGGCAACAACCCATGAATGACACTTATGCTATTGCTACTAATAGCAGTGAAAAGCCTCCTCAACATCAAAAGCGCCCTTTCTTGAAACATGGTTGTAAGAAGGGACAACATAATTCTGAGGCCACTACATCTTCCAACTCAGCACAAGTCCCACACTATGGTGCACCCTTACCTTCGAACCCAACACCTCATGTAACTTCATCAGGGCCACCAACTCACGCTCCAACAACCATACGACCCAATGAACACAGATATGAAGAGCAGAAACCAATCCTTGCATACCATCTAATGGTCCCGAACATCATAGTGGGTCAACTCGTTATTCAGGAACTACATCGTATAAAGTGCCCCACTATGCTTACTACAATCAAGTGTGTGAACCCCAATGGGGTAAGTATGACCAGTTCCAATATTTCCAACATGCAAGGATCCTCACCCTTCATTTATTAATCCTTGCCATGCTCAACTGATTAGTTATGGGGGTTATCACCATTCTAAATAACAAGCAGGATTAATAATTTTTTTTCATTTTCTTTAATTTTCAATTTTTGTTTTATCTTTTTATCTTTTTGTGTTTTTGTCTTTTTATGTTTTTGTAAGTAATCTCATCTATGAATAAAACACTCATGTGGATCGTTGTTGAGGTGTGTTCTATGTGATTAAGTCATGATTGATCAATTATTTTGAACAGTGAGCCCATTACACCCACTCATCCACTCTACAAATAAGAGGTTCTATTCGAGGGTATGGTGATATTCTTGAAATTTTTAAAAACTTAAAATTAATTTTGTGTTCATTGTACCTAGAATGAAGAAGGATGGACCAAGAGGGAATGATTAGGGTGTGACATCAAGGGGACTTGTGAATTCTCTTTGGTGACGCCTATGGGTGTTATCATGCAACATTGTTGTACTAAGATCCTTGTAGATCTAATGAAAAATGGAAGTAAGAGTAATCAAAAGGGCACTCAAAAATTTAATGCGGTTCTAGGGGGTCCCACTGGAAAGACATGCATCCATGCCTGAAGATTGGCGATTTCTCTAGATTTAGTATTCAAAAAGAAAAAGAAAAGAGAAAAGAAAAAGAAAAGAAAAGTGCCATAGAACAAAAATCACTCCTCCCTTGAACAAAATGCCAAGTGATCGTATGCCTTGTTGTTATGGTACTCTCATAGTCGCTCATCATGGGATGAAATAATGCAAGGTCACTGATTAGAGGAATGGACTTGGTCCTGATCTTGGAATGATGGGCTAATGTCACGTTAATCATGCTTTACATGCAGGATTCATTGTGCCCTGGGTCAATTACCTCATGTGCCAATCTCTACGATCCCTTCTATAGTTTGTCTCATCTTACTGTTCATGTAATTGTAGCTCGTGTCCCATGTAGCAGAGAATTTTCATCTCATTTCGGTGATATTTACATGTGTATGTTTTGTGGAGTTAGTGCGGATTACATTTAACCCTTCTAGTGCCCACGGACACTTTAAGTGTGGTTACACAAGGGCATCATAGGTTGAAACCTGCTTTGGGGAGGACCCACTTGTATAATTTTTTGTGATTCTCACTTATGACATTACTCACACATCCCATTTCTTACCCTCAGCTTAATTTCTCAATAATTTTCTTTCCCTTATTATTATCCCTCAAAATTTAACGTTCCAATGTACCATTACATACCCTTTTTTCTTACCACCCAAGGTTTCATTGATAAAATCCACACCGTCATCATTAATGGTGCCTGTGAATCAATGAAATTTCCCTAGAACCCTTGATCATAGTCAATGTCCTCAATTTCCAACGTTAATTTCAAGAAAATCATTCAAATTTTTGGTATTTTTATAGCGTCTCACATCACTAGGGACGAGATATTACGTACGCGATATCGTGTCCCACGTGATATTGCGTACACGATGTATCGTAGGCGATAGGTAACCTCGCTACATCACTTAGCATCATTTTCTCACTCACACGAGGGGATTTTTTTGAAATTTTTCTCTGCGACTTACGATTGAGTGACCCTTGCTTTTATCACTCTATCTCGCTCGTTGGTACTTCGATTTTTCTTCTGTTTGAACCTGCTTGAACCTGTAGTGTTCAGCTTAGTCGTGGGGGAGAGATACTTGTCGAAAAGTGCCTAACTATTTTTGAAATTTATCATCGCCCAAAGGACATAAGTTAGGGTAATTAACTAACACTTAGAATAAATGTGCCTAAAAATCATTTAACCCTTAGGTATACTGGGAAACTAAAATGGAAACCACCTAAGTCACGAGACTTATTATTACAAACTTTCAAGCACGATAACACGTGATAATATAAGATCCTTAACTAAGGCAAGGAGTAAGGTATAACTTAACTTCCAAAATGACCTTACTAATGCTTAACTTGTGTGATTGCAGATGGCCCCGAAACATGGACAATAGGAATGTCCTGCCCAAGGTGGAAGCAAGCGAGCTCGGAGATGTGGAAGACAAAGACCTGCCGTACAACATGCAGAATAGGAGGAGCAATCATTCAGCATCCATCAAGATGAACCTCCTACTGGATGGTCCGGGCAGGTAGAAGGAGGAGCTGCTATAGTACCTGAACTAGGACAACAACTCATGTTGCCCTAAGAATGCGTTTAGGCCATCCACGAGAAGTCCACATTCACTGTGGTGATTGTGGAGTTGAATTTTGAATCATTTGCAAAGTTTGCTCTTGAGGTCGTTAGGGATCACCTCAAGGGATCCCCATTTTGGCCTATCCTCTCTGAAAGCAGTGCCTGGTACCTAGGGGAAACGTACAAGTTTTGGCATAATAGGGAGCAAGGCACCATTGTAAATATTTATGGTGTAACAGTTGACTTCTCTGGACAGGCAATTTCGGAAGTGTTAAACCTTCTGAATACAGGCCCCCATGTTGCTTGGTTATCTACCCATTTAGACCTTGATGTGCGAAAGGATTGGTTAGAAAAGGCTTATAGCAGAGACAAAGCATTTGGTGAATTGATGACAGAAGAGAGGATTTACTTCAAAATCGAAACATATCACCTCTTTCCCACAAAGGGCCTCAAAAGAATATCAATGTATGCAGCTAGAGGATGTGTAGTGTTGATGGGAAAGGTTAACGCTAACCTACCCCATCTATATTTGATGGAGATCTTGAGGCAGTTCGAAGAACGGAAGATAGGGAAGGTGGCGTTGCCTTTTCCCTGTCTTATCAGAAAGCTTTGCCGACGTGCTAGTATTCGGGGATACACTAATGACGTTCTCTAAAAAGCTCAAACTGCTTCATATGTTGAATTGCTAAAGGCGTCAGCTCCAAGAAAGAGCACTAGCGAAGAGCTGAGACCAGAACAAGAAGAATAAGAAGAAGAAAAGGTGGTTGGAACCAGTCAACCTCTAGCCACAGGTCCCAGCCAACAAGAAGGAGTAGGGCCCAGCACAGGCTAGGATCAGCCGTTACCACCGCAAGACTATAGACCATCGATGCACCATCTTAGGACCATCACTGACACGGTTAGTTGGGGAAGTTGTGATGATGCAAACCTCTTCCGCATCATCGATGATGCCAAGAAGCCTACTATTTAATTGGATTACACAAGGGGAGAAATATCCATTCAAATAGGAGGAAGGGAAAGTAGATGGTCACAACAAATCTTAGGAAACGTGACATCTTTCCAGGTGTAGTTAGAGACTGGTGAAGGGGCCACTGTGATGGTCATGCAACACCAGAATGTCATAGGAGCTATCGATGTGGTTGTAGACCACATCAAGGAATCCTTCAACGTACCTGTTGTGCCACCAGCAGATCTTACAGGAGCACGGGATACTTAAAATTTTGCTGGAACATCGATCACTCCTGCGGAACATGAGGATGTGCTTGATAGATTACTTCAAATAGGGCAAGTAATGATGTCCCTATTTGACATCCCTCAGGATGTAACAGCAATTCAATCAGACCTCATTTCCACAAAGGGGAAGCTGGTCTTAACAGAAGTAAGGGTAGAGCATGCTGAAGCTGAAGTGCAGAGACTACAAGAGCAGCTCGTGGCCTTATAAACAACATAGCGGGATCCTTTGCAATTCATTCCCGCAGACTAGTGAGCAAATTTTAGAATGGAGCAACTAACAAAGTTAATTGCAGAGAATAAAAAGGTGGTAGAGGAAAAGGAGATGGCCATGTGGGATGCCTCCGCGGCACAGGCACAAACTCATGCACATCTTAAGGTACTCAAGGCCTTGCAAGAAGAGAATCAACAGCTTGCGATTGATAATCTTCGGTTGACCGCTGTCGAAAAGCAAAAGAATGTTCTCAATGAACACTTTCATCAATTACGAGAACAGTTCATTTGGATCAACCGAGACGTAAGCCATTTAGGTAGATAAAATTAAACCCTCTCGATGGAGGAGGTACACGCTATTTGCCAAAATTCAGCAATTGAGATAAGCGCGTGGTAGAATGAGGCTAAACGACATGAGATGTTGAAGGAGCACTTCCGCGATCAGGTGGGGATGTACAAACAAATCTTGGAGAAGGAGATCGATATAGCCAAGGCTCAAATCAACAATATCAGTGCTCAACACACTGATTGGCGGGCCATATTGGACACATATGCCTTCGCCCACCAAGCAGAAGTTAAGAACCGGGACCTGCAGATCCAAGACTTGATAGAATACATGGAGTTGGCAAACCCTAGATACACCAACCTTGCCATGTTAACAGTAGGGTTCCTGAGGTTAGAGCTCAAGTAGCAGGTAGCTTCCACACATTAAATTTGAAGTAGAATTTGTAGAGTGCAAGAAGCTGGTGGAGAAATTGGATGTTGCAAATTCTAAACTTGAGGTGGTAAAAGCCAGCTACCAAGGACAAAAAGATGTCACAAATGACTTGGCTCGACGGCTAATAGACCTTCATGAATACAAGAACAAAGCCAAAGCCTATGAAGAGGAATGACGGGTGTTCGCGACGTGGTACGTCAAAGCCAACTAGATGTTCCTGCAACTACCCTGTTCGTGGGAAGTGCCAACTCTGTCAAACATTGGAACATTAGCATGGACGGCACAAGACCCTTGGACCAAAGAGGAGAAACTCCAAGCCATACTTCAACGCCATCAAGCCTAAAAAACTAGAGCACAAGATAAAGGGAAGGCACCAATGGAGGAGCCACCGCCACCAGGAACTACATGAGTTCCAAATTTTTGTAGTTGTAGTATATTTTATGTGTTTTGTTTTCTTCCCACACTACGACATCCCATTTCTTTTCCTATCAATAATCCCATACCTATCCACTGTGTAATCACTATAATGCGAGGATGAGTTTTTATTCAGTCGTGGGGGTATGATGGGACACGATATCGCATGGGCTACCATATCGCGTCATCCCCTACAATATTACGTACGTAATATCATAGTCCACCATAATTTCTATAAATAAGAAGCAGCTCTTCCTTGTTTGGAAAATTAGAGAATAGAAGTAGCAAAGCTCTGGCAGTTTGATCCCTCCAGAGATAGATTATTTTTCCGGTGTCTGCCTGCAGTGTGGTGAATGTAATTGTACAACATCCTTTATTCGAGTGTGACGTACTTGGACACGCACATGACCAGAAATAAAGATTGAGATTACTTCATCATTGTAGCATTCACTTTGTTTATTTATTTATTTAATTGTTATTTACTGCTTTCCTAGTTAATCTCTCTCTCACCCTTATCTCCTAGCAACACGGAATGAGTAAGACTTGATTACGAGCATTTAAGTGTGACTACTTGGTATCCCAGTGGCGTACCTAGGATCTGCATTTGGTAATCCTAGTGGTAGTCATGCATGAAGTCCAAGATGCGTATGGATGATCAAGGAACGGATGCTCATTGCACTTAGGCTAGATTAGATTCTCTTACCCTTTCCCTCCTAGCTTAGCTTAGTTAATATTATCTTCCATTGCCTCAGGAGTAGCATTAGATTAGGAACACATCATACACCTCACTCTGGACTAAATCATACATGAAAAATATAATACTAGTCTAGGTGGAAAGACAGCGAACTGTGACCTAAGGATAACTGTCTAGGTGTCATAACTAGTTCGTTTGCGGAGTTCGACTCGATCGCTCGTGAAAATGCTCGTATTCGTATGATTGAGTGTAGGGGTACCTCACCACTCATCAATGAGAAAATTTGTGACTAATCTTTCCCAATTTTACTTCATAAACATTTAGCAGTTGTTTGAAGAGAAAAAGGTAGGGAAACCAACACTCCCATTCCCTTGCCTAATTAGAAAGCTATGCAAACACACTGGAATCCTAGGATATATGAATGATATCCCTAGGAAGGCTCAAAATGCCTCCTTTGCCAAACTCCTCAAATGTACAGCACCAAGAAAAGATCTTGGTGAAGAGCAAGAAGTAGAGAAGGAAGCTGAGCCAAAAGTAGAAACACAACGTGAGCCTAAATAGCATCCACAAATGAAAGCTTTGCCATCACCACCACCACAAGATTACAGGCCCTCAATGAGCCATTTACAAAAGCTTGCTAAAGTTATCAGTTGGTGAAGCAGGGATGAGTCCAATCTCTTTCAAGTGATTGATGATGTTGCATAGCCCACTATTTCAACTGATCCAACAAGGGGGGAGATCTGATTATAGTCAGGAGGAGGATCTTAATGGTCTAGGCAAATATTTGGAAATGCTGCATCCTTCCAAGTAACACTTGAAACTAGAGAAGGTGCCACAGTTGTGGTACTACAACATGAGGATGCAGTAGGCACATCAAAAGTAATCACGGATCATGTTAAAGAATCATTCAACATGCCTATTGTGCCCCCAGTAGATCTTACTGGGACCAGAGATATGTAGATGCTGGCTGAGACTTCAATGCCTCCTGTAGTGCATGAAGATGTTTTGGATCAACTGCTACAGATAGGGCAAGTGATGACCACTTTGTTTAACATCTCTAGTGATGTCATTGCAAGACAATCATACCTCATCACCACAAAAGAAAAGATGGTCATGGTCGAAGTTAGGGCAGAGCATGCAGAAGGAGAAGTACAAAGAGTACAACAAGAGTTGGCTACCTTGAAAGCTAAAGGACAGGACCCTACCGATTTTTTTGCACCTGACTAGCTACAACAATTCAGGATGGAGTAGTTGGTCAAGCTAACTAAGGAGAGAGCCGCTATAGAACTAGAAAAAGAGACAATGATTTGGAATGCCTCTGCTATTGATGCACAATCCCATGGGTAAAAAAAGGCATTGATCACTTCACAAAAGGAAAATAAGTAGCTTGCCATTGAGAATTCAAGGTTGACCATAGTTGAGAAGCAAAAGAATATCTTAAAAGAAAGTGCCCACTTGTTGAGAGAACAACTGGTGAGGGTTAACCAAGATATTAATATATTAGCCAAAGATAACAGAACCATCTCAATGGAGGAGGTCCAAGTTATTCATCAGAAATTAGCAATTGAAATTAGTGTGTGGAAAAATGAGGCCAAGAAGCACAAGAAATTGAAGGATCACTTTTGTGACCAAGTAGGCATGTACAAGTAGATAAATGAAAAAAAGATCCTGATGGCTAAAGCCCACATTAGCTCTCTGTCAACAAAAAATCCTGAGTGGTAGCCAATCTTGGATAGCTATGCCTTAGTCCACCAAGTGAAAGTAAAGAATAATGACCTATAGATTGAAGATTTGAAAGAATACATGGCGTTGGCTAACCTCAGATATGCCAACCTTTCCATGTTAACAGCAAGTCAACCTAGCAACGTGTTGGAGAAGCAGGTAGCAACCACTTATGCATTGTATGAAAAATAGTTTGCAGATTGGAAGGATACTTTGTAGAATTTGCATGTGGTAAACGTAGAATTGACAGTGGTTAAAGCTAGCTACCAGGGACAAAAGGAGATCACCTAAAACTTAGCTAGAAGATTAATAGATTATCATGAACTTAGAGAAAAATCTAGGGCCTTTGAGGAGGAACGACGATAGTTTGTGGCTTGGTATGCGAAGGCTAATCAGATGTTCCTACAACTACCATGTTCTTGGGATGTATCGGCATTAGCACACATGGGCTCAATAGCCTAGATGGTACATGACCCAAGGATGAAAGAGGAAAAATTGCAAGCATTGCTAAATCATTACAAATTTTAAAAGCTTGATGACAAAAGAAAGTAACCAATGGAGGAGCCATCACCTCTGGGCACCACATGAGTTTTTTAATTTTTTATCTTGTAATATTTTGTCCCATTTTTGTACTACACCACTATGACATGTAAAAGTCAATTGTGTTGTTCGTTGTTTAAGTTAGTCAATAATCCCATACCTTCCTAATATTTTGTAAGTAACTTATTCCTCATTTTGTTTAACTCGAGGACAAGTTTTCATTTAGTCGTGGGGGTATGATAAGTCATCAATTTTTTAGTCCTTGACATTGGATACCTGACGTTAGAGCCTCAATGTTGGATACCTGATGTTGGGGCTAGGATGCGATGTTAGATATCTAATGTCGTCTCCTCCATGTTGGCCTATAAATATAGCACTTGGGTGCACAATTAAGGAGAAATAGGTAGTAGAGAAGATAGTTTTTAGTTTTTGCTAGTCTTTCTTAGATTTTTGTTATTTCCATTGCATGCTTGTAGTGTGATGTTTATAATTATATGATACCGTTGTTCGAGTGTGACATACTTGGACATGTTACATGACTGGCAATAAAGATCAAGATTACTTCCATCATTGCAACATCCACTTAGATTATTATTGCTTTTAATTGTTAACTATTTACTACTTTCTTTAGTTAAATGTTTCCATTTATTGCTATTTTTTATTCCTATCATTAAGCAGAATGTATATGCCTTAATCACGAGTGTTTAAGTGTAAGTACTTGGTAATCCAGCAATGTATTGTTTGGCACAAAATCCAAAAAGTTTTCATACAAAATCCAAGATGTATATGGATGATTAAGAGCTAATACTCATTGCACCTAGGCTAGTTTAGATCTTGTTTTTTATGGTTCATTAGCTTAATTAATTTATCTTTTTATCGTCATTAGGAGAAAAGTCGAATTAGACAAATTCATATGACTCACTTTGGACCAAACCATACATGACAGTACTACCACTAGTCCAAGTGTGAAGACAGTGAATTATGATCAAAGAATAATTATTTAGATAGCACAGTTAGTCCTATCCACGGAGTTCAACTGGATTGTGCATGAATGCTTGTGATTCGTATGGTTGAGCGTAAGGGTACCTTGTTGCTCATCAGGAGTTTTTCTTTCAAATCATACATATTAGCCTATTGTAGAAATCATTATATGGATGGTTGTAGATTTTGTGATATTTGTGGATTGGTTCATTATAGTAATATGAAGTGGAGAAGTGCAAAAGACTTAGAAATTGTTGGATAACTTGACCGGTTAGCCAATGACGTGATCTTTTATAAAGAAGCCAAGTTTGAATTAGTATAAAGATTTGAATGAAGTTTACGAAATATGTTTTTTGAAATCTTAGAACTTCAATTCATGGAAAATAAAGAACGATCAAGATTCTAGAGAAGCCATATAGCTTTGGAAGTAATACTAAAAATCAAGTTACTAGGAAGATATGTATCCATGGTTAACACACATTTAATTTCCAAATCAACATGTTCAAATGTTAGAATGTGACAAGGAGCATACTTGATTAAGAAAATAGAGGAAAGTTTGAAGAATAAGTTATTGGTAAGACATAATGATCTAGTGCCAATTGTTCTTTCTGGAGAATTGAATGCAAATGTTGGAAGTAGTGTTTATTGATTTTTAAAATATGGACATGTAAAGGAATCCTTTGAAGATGAACTTGATTTAAAGAAGATGTTTCCATTAATTCAACATACAATTCCATTGGATAGTGCATATTTTGCTTACTTTTAAAATTCAATAGATAAATTAGATTGTAGAATTCAGGAATATATGATGTTGATGGATAGCACTCATCAAGAGCCACAGTTCAGCAATTACTTTGTCATGATTAATGAGGATGGGTAAAAAACATTCTTCATTTAGATCATAGATTATATTTGGTACGATGTCTGATTCTTCCAAGTTACCAAGCTACTTGAGTTAATTTCTAAATAAGAAATTAAGAGGAATCAAAATCAATCCTTGCCATCCCAAATAAGACCATCCAATCATATACCACTTCTGGCAGAACTACAATAACTTCCATTAATTCCTAAGGTTGATCAAGATCAAGAAATATCTTAACCTTACTTTTATTTATGATTTTCATAATTTTATTTATGTTTTAATTTATATTTTAATTTGATAAGTAAAACATGTAAGGTAATGGAAGTTGAGAGTAAAGGATTTGCCCTACCTTCACTTGGGTAACTAGATACGAGTTGCACTTTGTGTGACCTTGGTTAGAATTAGTGAATGGTGGTTGGTAGACCTTTAATTCCCTTCTTGCCATTTTCTTAGAAAATGAGGTAGGTATTAATAAAGTAATATTTAAATTCTCATATATTTTTTCTACATGTGTCTTGTTTGCAGAATAAGCAAGAAACAACTTCAAGTTCAAAGAAGAAATAAAATTATTAAAGCATAGGATCATAACAAAAGCATTGGAGCTACAAAAAAATAGTGAATGTGTACTTGTTCGAGGACAAATGAAACCTAAAGTGGGTAGACTGTAATGTCCCCATTCCCAACTGAAAGTGTTATCATTATTGTAACAAGATTTGAAAGGGAAATTGTAACCCAAAAGGGTGCATTGTAATAATGGACGTGTCTCTCAAGGTGACCTTGGGGGGTTTACCTATGCATTTATATCCAAGCTTAAAGGTCATGCCAGCATGGAGTTGTGGAGTTGATGAAAGCGAGTAACAGGTGCTAGGTGTAGTGGGATAGGAAGAGGATTGACCATTCTTTCTAGCCAATGATAGGCCTAATTGTGATGGTAGTGTTAGATCGTCTCTAAGGAATTGACACTAAAGGAAGAAAATCCCAAGGAACACTCTTAAAGCATGATGCAAATACATTATTCCACATTAATAAAGCATTCTTTCCTCTTCTCCTCTACATTTTCTCTATTATTTTCGTTACACATAATGTTGAATGTTACATATATTTGACATTTGGTATATTGTCTTCTTATGAATAATGTTTAATGTAACATATATTTGACATTGTAACGATCGAAAATGTCAATGGATAGAACACTGAGGGGTTGGTTGTGCATAGCCTAATCCCATGTCTACATGAGGGCCTTGCAGGAGTTAGAGATGGGGTGCCTTGAATGGTATTTTCGATTGAATAAGGACTTATGGAGTGCAAATGGTGTGAGTGCAAAATGACACTAAGTGTTAGGTGGTGTCAACAGTCTTAATGGTGTGAGCAGTATCAAGCGTAGTTAGTGTGAATAGTGCTAAGCAGAGTTAAGTTTTTAGGTAGAAAATGATTGTGTCAACACGTAGGGACCGCTGCCTAAGCGTAGTTGTAGGCCAAAATGCAAAAAAATGCAAAGAAAATGGAACACTGCCCCAAATGGGGTTGAGCATAGTTAACTCCAAAAGGGGTTTAGAAGGTATGTAGTGTACAACAGGTGTAGTGGAGAGCATAGTCATAGTCTCGGTGGTGTCAGGCTGTGAAGTCTGGCGCTCACTGTGGTATTCGTGCCTACTAGGTTGGCCATTGCGGTGTACCATATGGTGTTCTATAGGGGTGAAATAGTGCTGTAGTATACCATGTGGTGTGTAATTCTGCCTCTTTATCAGTGCATCTAGGTCTTGTTTGCCCAAGGAGATAATTGCTAAATGCCAAAATGCTAGATGCTAAATAAAAATGCCAACCCCTAAAATGTTGGGGCATAGGGGTATTTATAGGGCTAGGGTTAGTCCAAAATGCAGATCATGCAACACGTGGCAGAGTGGTAGGTGGGACTACGCTCACCCCAACTATGCTTTAGTGTTAAGCTTTGTGGTGTAATTGCTTTGATGGTGTTTGTGAAGTCGAGAGACTATGACTACGCTGCCCAATTGCATGGAGAAGACTGCAATGTTCTTGAAAATGCCAAATAATGCCAAAAATGCAACTTTTAGAGACTCTGCTGTAGAGTGTAGTTACATTTGTTGGGAAAAGGACAAGGCAAAAATGACAAATGTTGCTATTGGAGAGGTGTTGGAGCTGATGCGAATGCTAATACTAGGATGTGGAGGCCTTTAGAGGTAGTTCTTACCAACTACACTATAACTACACTTTGGAGTGTAGTGAGAGCATAGTCCTAAACTTAGGCAAATTTTGGTCGAAAATTGGCAAAACTAGCAAAATGTGGCTAAGTGTTGACTATGCTCCAGGGGAAGCTAACTATGCTCCTAAGCATAGTGAGCGAAATGTGGCTAAGTGTTGACTATGCTCTAGGGGAAGCTAACTTTTCTCCCAAGCAGTGAGCAAAATGTGGCTAAGTGTTGACTACGCTCCAGGGAAGGCTGACTATGCTCTCGAGCGTAGCAAGTGCAGGCTCAACACTTAGAAAAAGATGTGAAAAATATGGCACCTATGGTGACTACACTAACTACACTCTAAAGCATAGTTTGGAGGTGTAGTCCCAACATTTAGAAAAATTATGCCAAAACTGGTGTTTTCATGTTGACTACGCTCTAGAGCGTAGTCTTAGTAGTGGAGAGTGTAGTCTCAGCACTTAAGAAAAATTTTGTAGCTTGTGACATCATTCGGACACTTAGCCAAAATTGCATAAAGTTGGCCATTGAAGCTAACTACACTGTATTGTAGTGGACAGCATAGTCCCAGCACTTAGAAAAATTTGTAAAAACTATCATCATTTTGACACTTAGAAAAATTTTGCAAATCTGGCAGTTTGAGTTGACTACACTCAACACTTAGAAAAATTTGAGCAAAGTGCCACTATTTTGACACTTAGCCAAATTTGCAGTTGAGACACTGGGACTTAAAATTTTGTGGTGTTTCATTGGCTCCTCTTTGTTGACATATGGAGGAGTGGCCCTAGAGACATTAACAAAGAATTACAAAACACCATAGTAGATGTGGCACCAACATCACTTGTTAGTACTAGATCAAGTGTTGTTCCACCATGTTCAAGAGTGTTGTGGAAGGGGTATGTTGGGGCAAAGGGTGCAGGCAATGCTAGGGAGATGAAATGTAAGAAGAGAAGATGAAATGCAAATAGTGTATCATGATATAAGATGCAAAGTCAGCACAGTTGATGGGGACCATGGCATGAAGTGGCTTGCCCCTGAAACGTTGACCTCTTGTCAGAGTGCTCATGAGAGAGTTAAAGTTGATCTAAGGGTAGGATGATTATGAAACTATAGCATTGTCAATTTGCTTGGGGATGTGCTTTTCCTTGTTCTCCCCCTCTCTCTCTCTCTCTCTTATTTTTACCATGAGGTGAACCTCCACTAGGTTCAACTTATTACTAAATGCTAGCTACAAGGTGTTGGCCATTGAGTGGATGGAATTTTTGGGCCATTGAGTAGATGGGCTTTGCTTTTGATGCAACGACATTGTGTTTGTAGGATAGGGGTTTCTTCCCAAGGATGAGGTGTGTTACATCTGCTTGGTCTTTGACTAGCCAATAGAGGCTTCCCATGGGACAAGTTACGTTACGTCCAACATGGGTTTAGCGATGTGATGTGAAAAGAATATGCCATGTGCATTTACAGTGTGTATGCATTAGAGGGGTTTGCATGCAAGGGAATGTGGGGAATACAAGAGGGTATTAGAATGCAAGGGAGATCTGTAGGCTATAATGTGGGGACCTTCTTAGGCTATAATGCAAGGACATGTGTAGGCTAAAACGAGATAAAGGGGATGTGCACTCTTGAGTGGCTTAGCTAGCCCAATCATGCACATCGAAGTGATGTGGTGACTTTCCATTGCATGAGATGCACCTTTGCACGACTGCCTTTGGGGCTTCATCCTACAAACACAACTCCAAGAAGACAAGAAGATCACAAAACATGAAATGCAAGTGAAATACCAGATGCAAAGATGCTACAGATGCATGAAAAGTTGAACTAGTTGCAAGTGCACAAGAAGCCAATGAAAGTGCTAGTGTAATGATGCTGCAAGTGCCCCAAAGGTTGCATCAATGGTAGGTACTCCAAAAGATCAGCAACATGCTAGTGTAAAGTCTTGGTAGACCGTGAACCTAGTTTAAGGTCTTGGTAGACTGTGATGTGCTAGTTTATAATCTTAGTAGATTGCTAGGTGCCAGTTTAACATTGTAGTGGACAGTGGATGTTGTGCTAGTTTAACGTCATGACCCAAGGACAAGTTGTGCAAGTTTAAGTGATATGGTAGACTATGCTATGGGTGCTAGTTTTAGCGTCATGGCCCAAGGATGGTCTATGCTAGTTTGGTGTCATAGTGGACATGTTGTGCTAGTTTATAATGATAGCGGACTATGCTGTGGTTTCCAGTTTTAGCATCATAGCGGCTAAGCTGTGTGCTTACCTTGCTTTGGTGAGGTATAGTGCTACATGCATAGCCATGCTGTGTGCCTGCAAGATCATGCAAAAATTAACTAGAAAAGCAACATCAAGCGGAAACTGTGTAATAAGGTTAATGTGCATAGGTGAAAGGAAAGTAATTTAAAAAGTGATAGTTTTGGTCCATTCTTGGTTGCAATGATAGTTTAAGGTCATTTTGGGCCATGTGCTAGTTTAAGGCCTTTTTGGGCCACAGTGATGGGATTGCTAGTTTAAGGCCATTTCAAGCCATGCGTTGTTGTTTTTGGAGTTTTAGTTTTATGATTTTTATGTGCTTTTAATGTTTTTCAAATGCAATGTGTAAGCTAAGTGGATGGATGCATAAACAAAGTAGAAATGCGTAAACAAAGCGAATTAGTGTGTAAACTAAGTAAGTAGGTGAAATGTAAATGCATGAACAAATGCAACACAAGTGAAAACAAAAAATTCATGGCATGTGGAGGCAAGGGGTAAGCAGGCACCTAGCACATTTTTGGCCAAGGGAAAGTCTTGGTCATGTAGTTGCTTCCTAACTAGGTGTGGATTAGGGGGTGCATAAGGCTTAGGATCATTTGGGAGGTTGTTGGCTTTAACCACTTGTTTGGGTGTGTTGGCCTTAGGCATTGCATTGGTTGCCATAGGTGTACCACCAAGAATCTTTACCTCCAACACTTACCCCATGTCTATGTTGTGGGTAGTCGAAGCGGAGACATTATCACCATGGATGATAACTTGATCACCTTCATATGAAAGGTGGATTTCTTAATGGATTGGGAAGGAGATGACTCATAATTGAGCTAGTCAACACTAGCCTAGGATTAGGTTGAAGCCTGGCATCTCCTCTATGACTGTGAAATTTACGAAGGTGGGAAATTTCTCCCTTGCCACAAAGGCGATGTTGATTGTACCCCTAACGATGATGCGTGATCCATTAAAGGATTTTAGACATGCAATTTTAGTAGGCCTAATCTCGTCTATTAGGCCTAACTTATCAATGATGAAGTACAAAACTATGTTTGTTATCGGACCATCATCAATGTGCATCCTACATATGGTGCACTACCCAACACATATGCCAATTGACAATGGATCTGTTGTGACCTCCCCTTGTTCAAGGTTGACCTTGACTACATTATCGTGGAAGGACATGGATGTTGGACCTAATTTCTATGGTGCAAGAGACAACATTGTTGCATAGATGGCATTCTCATCTGCAGGGATGTCCTTTGTAATAGGAATGGAGGCCAACATCTGGGCTAGTGTTTGGCGATGAGTAGACGAGGTCATGACTAGGTCATATAAGCTCAACATTGTGTTTTGTTGCTTGAGCATTTATTTCACCTGGGTTAGTGTAGCTATGAAGTCCTTGTCGTTGGCCATTGTGTTGGCCTTAACCTCCTCCATGTGGCTTGAGAGATGGATCTCTCACAGAGGTAACTTTAACTTGGGTTGCTTAGCCTGCTTGGGGGCTTTGATGCTCAATTATGCTTTGCTGGTTGTGGCGTTCACTTTGGCCATGGTGATTGCAGGGCAAGGGATCGACTTCAATAGACCAAGAACTTTCTGGTCATGTTGTTGTCTAGTTGTTTGATTTGTGAAGTGCTCGCTTAGCCTCTTGCATTACCATCTAGTAGGTCTACTTGTGTTTCCAGTGGGGTCAACCCTTGGAGGAGAACGGATCGATATGTTGCCCATTGTCAGGCTTTGGATAGGTGAGGGGCCAGTGTGTTGTCGCAACCTTATGACAAACAGTTGCTTAGTAGTTGTTGTTATAGGGCCAGCACATTGTGAAACCTTTATGAGAAAGGGTTTCTTAGTAGTAGTTGTTGTGGCTTGCTAGTTTAATGTCTTAGCAGACAGTTGCAATGGGACCCTGACCACAAAGGATGTTGTGGGTGCCCATGGTGGCACTTTGATCATGAAGAGAGGCCTCTTGCTTGTGGAGGCTGAGGGGGTCTTTGCCTTGTTAGAAGGCACTTGGATCACAAAAGGTTGTTGTGTAGGTTTAGACTTGCCACCTATGCTAATGGAGTTTATGATGTAAGGGGCGTCATCTGCATTAGTTTGACTTGTTACATCGAGCACCAGTTGGCTCCTTTTTATCATGCTTTGCAGATTGTCCTACAAAGCTTGATAGTTGTCCGTACTACTGATAGGACATTTGATGGTAATGACAGTATTGGTCCAGTTGGAAATGTTTTGGGATCGGGGGCTCATTTTGTACTACTGAGGTAGGGTTCCTTAGGAGTTTGCAATACCTATCATGTCGTTGGTGGGAAGTTTCTAATACTCATTTGTATTGAATTTTTCTAGCTTTCAAGAGTTGATCCAATAACTTTGAGGGTCTCATTGGCAATGGGGTGTACTTTGAGCGATCGCTATGCTCAAAGTGGAGCCTTGTAGTGGCTTGCACTATGGCCCTTGTCGATGTGCGTGAGTTGGTAGCCTTGTGTACCGGGGCCTTGGGCTGCTTAGCCTTTGGGCCCCGATTGGTTGCTTTTGTAGGAGTGGCTACTATTTCCATTGTTGTGTTTTGCTTGCATGCGTGTTAGCTTCTGTAGGCCACGTAGGCTAGGTTGTTGCTTGCTTATGTTGCCTCCTATATGCCCTTCATTTGGGCAAAGGCTTAGCTAAGAGATTTCAGGGCTAGGTACTATAGTTTTGACTTGATGAAGCCATTGATTGCACCCTTAAAAATGGCTAATAGGTGAGTCTTTGCTAGCAGCTTGAAAATTTCTTACAAGGTGGCACTCCATCATTGGATGAATTTGGCCACAAGCTCTAAGGGCCCTTGCTTGACTTGCATGAGTTGGTCAAGAGTTGCTTCAAGTTTCAGGTTGTACCTAAAGCATGTCACAAATTGGGCAAGGAGGTCCTCTAGGGAAGAGATTGAGGCCCTGGGTAATGAATGGTACTAGTCTAAGGCCTTGCTAGTAAGAGACATGAGGAAGATGCGCATGATGGCATGAGGCCCTACTTGCAAAAGTAGGCACTCAAACTTGAATATGACCAAGTGCACGTTGGGGTCACGTTCATCGTTGTACTTGGTGAGTTGAGCTAGTGGAACCCTAGTTGGGAGGGTTAGGGGTGGTACCATAGGACTTATGGGGTCATCTTGGTAAAATTCCACCACCTAGACTACTTTTGAGGAGGTGGCCTTAAGCCGGTTGATCTCCTCCATTAAACTTTGGATCAATTGGAATGCCTGATCTAAGTTTGGAGGTGTGCCAGCTAGTTGCATTGGTTGGGCTTATGTTGGTTGCATGGTGAAGGGTCAGATTGTTGGTTGCAGAGTACATCAGTTTAACATCATAGCAGATAGTTGTTGCTAGTTTAATGTCATAGTGGATAGATGCAGTTGATGCGTTAGCTAATGGATGGGCACAATGACCGAGGTAGGCCACATATGCGTGGGTTGGATTGACACTGAGGGTGTTAATGAGACAAGTAGGATGTAGGATGCTTGAATTGTTTGGGGCTAGGAGATGACATCTATGTGAATGTAGGATTGGGCAAATGCAACAATTGCTTGTTAGGAAGGCTAAACTAGCATTTTCACCATCTTAGAGAGGATGGGTGAACCAAACCAAGGAGGAGTAGTACTAGAGAGTGGTTGTTGGAAGATGGTGTAAAGAGGACTCTTGTGTTTGGAGTAGGCCTTGAACTCATCTTCTTCCTCCTATGAGGCTTTCTCGTAGGCTGTCCCTACATTGCACTCATTTGCATTGATGAGTTGGGACAACAACTGGTGGTAGGACTTTGTGAGTGGGATTATATTAAACAAGGTAGGATTTTGTTTTCATCCATCCTGGTGGACTCGTTCATAGTCCTATTTTGGCTCTAAGTCAAGGTGATCCATGGGTAATCCTACTTGGATTATGCACAAATAAAGTTATATTGTTCATGGTTAAGTGTGGCATGCTTTGGATGGATTGCAAAGGTGTTAGGTGTCTTAGACACCGATGTGAAAGGTTGACCTAGATTCATGTTCATAGATCAAGTTGTGAGAGTTGCTATTTGCAAAAAATGGCTAATTCTAAAAACTGTAGAAAAACACCTAAGTCTACTAGTAGTAGAAAATGGCTAAGTCTAGAAACTACAAAAAATTGACATAAAATTGCAAAAATTTGGCTAAGTATGAAAATGAAGAAAAAATGTTAAGTATGGAAATATAGAAAATATGGTAAGTATGAAAATGTAGAAAAATCGTTAAGTCTGCCAGTAGTAAAAAATGGCTAAGTATAAAAATGCAGAAAAATGCTAAGTATGAAAATGTTGAAAAATGGCTAAGTGTAAAACTATAGAAAAAATGGTAAGTATGGAGACTATGCTCGACACCAACTACGCTCTCCAATTACTACTCTCAGACAGAGAAGACTTAGAAAAAAGTGGAGAACAACATGATTTGGATTGCTACATGGGGTCTCAAGGAGACCAACAATGGGGACTAATCTACACTGATGGGGGTACCCAGAGCACGCAAAGACAATCACAATGAAGTGTAAAGAAGAAAACGACAGGCGCTCCTTCTAGTGCCAAAAACTATAACGATCGAAAACGTCAATGGCTGGAACATCGAGGGGTTCATGGGCACATAGCCTAACCCCACGTCCACACAAGGGCCTTACTAGAGGTGGAGACATGGGTGTCCTAAATGATCTTTTTGATCAAACAGGAACTTACGAAGTGCAAATAGTGTGAGTGCAAAATGACACTAAGTATGAGGTAGTGTTAATAGTGTGAATAGTATTGAGTGTAGTTAGTGTGAATAGTGCCAACCATAGTCAAGTTTACCAATAGAAAATGAGTGTGTCAACATGCAGGGACCATCGCCTGAGTGTAGTTGTAGGCCAAAATGTGGAAAAATGCAAAGGAAACACAAGGAAGGAAGAGAGAGAAATAGAACATTGCCCCAAATGGGGTTGAGTGTAGTTGACTTTAAAAGGGCTTTAGAAGGTACGTGGTGAACAATAGGTGCAGTGGAGAGCGTAGTCACAGTCTCGGTGGTGCTTGCCATGGTGTCCGTGCTTGTTGGGTTGGCCACCACAGTGTACCATGTGGTGTCTTGCAAGGATGTAATAGGGCTATAGTGTACTTGTGCTATGCAACTCTGCCTCTTTGCTGGTGAGTCTGGGTCTCATTCACCTAAGGAGCTAAGTGTTAAATGCCAAAATGCTAGATGCAAAATGAAAATTCCAACACCTAAAATGTTGGGGCGTAAGGGTATTTATAGGGTTAGGGTTAGTCTAAAATGCGGAGCATGCAACATGTGGTAGAGTGGTAAGTGGGACTACGCTCATCCCAACTATGCTTTGGTGTTAAGCTCTGCAGTGTTGAGTAGTGTCATTACTTTGACAAAGTCTATGAGGTCAAGAGACTATGACTACATTGGCCTGCTACACGGAGAAGACCACAATGTACTTGAAAGTGCCAAACAATGCCAAAAAATGCAAATTTTGGATACTACGCTCTAGAGTGTCGTTACAATTTTTGGAAAAAGGATGAGGCAAAAATGACAAATGCTACTATTGGAGAGGTGCTGGAGTTGTTGCAAATGCCAATGCTGTGGTGTGGAGGCCTTTGGAGGCAGTTATTGCCAACTATGCTCTAACTACACTTTGGAGTGTAGTGAGAGTGTAGTTTCAAACTTAGGCAAAATCTGGTAAAAAAATTGGCAAAATTGGAAAAATGTGGCTAACTGTTGACTACGCTCCAGGGGAGGTTGACTATGCTCATGAGCGTAGAGAGTGTAGCAAGTGTAGGCTCAACACTTAGAAAAATCTGTGCAAAATTTGGCACCTAGGGTAACTATGTTGACTATGCTCTAAAGCATAGTTAGGAGGTGTAGTCCCAATAGTTAAAAATATTATGCCAAAACTGGTGTTTTCATGCTAACTACACTGACTATGCTCTAGAGCATAGTCCCAGCAGTGGGGAGCATAGTCTCAACACTTAGAAAAATTTTGCAGCTTGTGACCTCATTCAAACAGTTAACCAAAATTGGAGAAAGCTGGCTGTTGAAGCTGACTATGCTCTACTGTAGTGGAGAGCGTAGTCCCAACACTTAGACAAATTTGCAAAAAGTATCATCATTCTAACACTTAGAAAAATTTTGGAAATCTGGTAGTGTGAGTTAACTATGCTTAACACTTAGAAAAATTTGGGCAAAGTGCCACTGTTTTGACACTTAGCCAAATTTGTAGTTGAGATGCAAAGACTTGAAATTTTGAGGTGTTTTAGACATTTACCATGACATATGGGAACAGGATGTCACAGGGATGAACATCGAAACTTATTAGGTACTCAAATTCATTCTTGTTGGCACCTACGTTCTTTGGATCGAAAACAACAAGGTAGTCTCCTCCAACTAGCTTATGACTTTGGTCACTTCATTGAGATGGCTTAATGCTAGTTGGTAGATTGATGGTTTTCCATCACTTAGCTCTCCTTGTTGTTACTACAACAATTGTTCATGGAGTTTTCACATGCATTTAATAGCTGCACGAGCCTTTGGTATTGTCTCTTTGGTGGGTGGTGGTGGTGGCCACTCCTCTTTTAGCAACTTAGCAGTTGCTTTGTCCTTCATCATCTCCTACCAGGAGGTGGTAGGAACATGCCATAGTATATTGTTGGAATAATGAGTTATACCATCCCTTCTGTAAGGTTTTTGAATCAGACAAGGGAAGGGAAGTGTCTTCCTTCCTTGTTTTCTTAAAAGTGCTTTTGAATCTCAAGAAAGATAAGTTGACATGGAATTTCTTTCTTAGAGTGACACATGCACAGGCTGAAAAGGTAATGATCTTGCTGGGTCTCACCATTGGGTTTAGGTTGTAGGTTGCGATCTTGAAGTAGGCTCTCTCCAACCTGGTGAGTGCATTGTACTTTTTACAATCCACCCCATAACATTGTTGGACCCACTTCTTTTTGGCTTTTGGGTCTACTTGTGTGGGGATTTCTACTAATGTTGTCCCTTTGTTGGGCAGTGCAAGGGCCACTATAATGACCTCAAGTAAGTAGGAGATGCTTATGTCCTACATCTTTATTGTGGCGTCTACTTGGTGGTTGTTCCAAAAGAGATAAGTTTCTCCCATGTACCATTTCCCACTAGAAGAGAGAATGGGCCGCATGGGAGACCCATGTAGTTGAGTGCGGACCTCCTCTAGTGCTAACTCCAAGAAGGAACCAAAGTTAAGTTCCTAAAGAACTAAACTTTAGACCTCCTTGGAAATAATTCTTTCTAAGTAGGCCTCGATCAATGTGACCTCTAGATTAGGCCTCGGATGCAACACCTTGTCATGTCATGATTAACCACTCTCTATTGTGGAAATTTGATAAACAGACTCCACCTTAGGATCTTCTTGTAGAGGTCCCATTGCATGGGTTTTGGCCTTTCCATCTTGGGGCTATTGTGGCTACTATCCCTTTCCTTCTCTTGGTTTCTTCTCCCTTAGTTGGAATGGTCCTTTTCTATGTGGTCTCTTGTTTGCCATTTGTGATCACAAACATAATAAAGGATTACTGTTTTCATGTGTAACTTTTAATGCTCTTGATACCTTTTTGCTTTTGGGTAAGCTACACTTAGTTTAGTTGTGACCATGATAGATTAATTATTTTATTAATATTTTATTCATTTAGCCACATGAGTTTGTTGATGAGGTTTAACTTGGTATAGATGGTGATTTTAATAATATTTATTAGCTAAACCTTGGATAGTTAGAAAAATTTCAAGAAATTTTCCATCATAAATCATGGGTTTGTGGTCCCCATGACGTAAAGCTTACCTTTGATAGCTTGAGGATTAAAGAACGAGTTGATTCAAATAAACAGTTTGAAAGATATGGCTTTGGGAAGGCTTTGGGCTCTGAAAATTGCAAAAACTCCCCTTGTGTTATAAGGAAAATGTGAAAATTTGGCTAAGTGTTAATGCATATTTATACTATTTTTCCCATGCATCGACACAAACATAGAGAAATTTTTTTTTACTTTAGAAACTAAGTATGGGAAGAGAGTTTCTCAATGAAATTTGAGTACAGAGACGCATAGAAAAGTCTAGAATAAGGATATATAATGGAAGAGGGCTTGAAATTTAGTTGGAAAAAGGAGATTTTGAGGGAGTTTGATTGCCAAGGAGTGCAAAAACTAGATCTTTCAAGGTGGGAAAATAATGGTTTGAAATCAAACTGACTGTGGGATAAGAAGTCAAACCATCTAGGCCAAGGAGCATGCAAGTGGATCCTCATAGCAAGCTCCTGCCTTGAATGTTCTTGCGTGCCCTCATAACAAGGAATCTGTAGGTTCCAAGGATGACTAATGGCCATGGATTGTTAAAAATTGAATCACACAAGAAGCCATCAAAGAATTAAAACATATCAAAATGGATTGATTGATTAATCATGATTGGAGCTAGTGAGATGATAGATGGACAAAATTGATGATGAGAAAAAGTATGGAATGGAGTTCTACAGCCTAGTCAAATGAATTCCGTTATGGATTGTGTGATTAATGTGACTTGATAGTGTTGCATCCTTAGTTGGAATCGAGGCCATCCACTTCTAGTGACTTTGCATTAGCACACTTAGATTGTTTGACCCTTTAGAGCTCATGGACACCCACCATTCCAAATAGATAAGAGAGAAGTAGAAAGTGAAGAGGGAGTTAGTTAAAGGGGTGCCTTTAGGCATGGGTAACATGTCTTTCCAGCCCCATAACTAGTGCTTGTAGCCCATTATTTCATCTAAGTGGTGTGCTTTAAATTCCCATGTATTTTTCCATGGGAATCACACCATGCAAAGACATTGCTTATTGTTATTTATCAGCGTTAGGAATGGTGAGGAATTGATGAGAATACCCACAAAACTCTAGATAGTAGGCAAGTACAAAAATGACAAGTCCCTTTGAAGACACACCCTTGTCAATTCCATTTTATTTAGTTCAAGTCTAGAAAGCACCAAGGTTACAAATTTGTTAAAATTTGTTATTAAGAAAGAAGCGTATGCTTCCAAAATGAGAAAACACCATAGAGTGTTAGTGGAATGGGTGGATGACGTGAGTTCATTGCCTAATATCATGAGAAAATCAACATCCCATCAATTAATGTTAAAATTCAATGATGAAATCTAGTCATTAAGAAATTAATTTAAATAGTATAATTTAGTAAACCACCATCAATCAGCAATTGTGTTCAACACTAAAGTCATGATGGAAATAAAGAAGAAAAGGACATGTAAGAAAATTTTAATAAAGTAAAATATAAAAGAGATTTCAAAATACCCAAGAAAATAAAAAATGTATAAAAATGATGTAAAATAAAGTTGAAAAATTGAGGAGCCACTTGTAGAATGTTAGCATAGATGACCATGTACCTCACGACTTAGTTAGAAAGGAGAGATTTGAAATATTGAGCATGCTTAGCCATTAGTTAAGGTGTTATTCCCATCGATTGTTCTTGTCTCTAGGAAAGGTTTAAGTTGTTGCACGTTGACTAATAATCTCTTGTTTGGGTTGGTAGGATGGTAGATCATCATGGCCTTAGATGGGAAAATTTCATGTATAATGTAACAGGCACCACATAGCATTTGAAATTTTGTACATTGAGGTACATGCATGGGGTTTTAGTAGAGCACCTTATTTCATGGTTGAAAGTTCACTTTCCTTATTCTATGATCATGGCATTGCTTGTTGTGTGCCTTGTGCACTTCATTCACTGACATGACCACTAATTTATTCTTTTTTAGTGTGTTGAGATTTATTAGTCTTTTCCTTTGGGCTAGACTTAGGTCCAAGTCAAGGTCATAGGTTGTTGAAAGTGTACGGAGCTTGGTTTGGATGAGAATAGTTGGAAGTCTTTCGTACACTAACTCAGAGGGACAATAGCCTATAGGAAGTTGCCATGTTGAATGATAAGCCCAAAAAGTATCGTTGAGTTTATTGCTCTAGTCCTTCATATATTTACTAGCTGTATGTGTTAGTATTTTGGTGATTTTCCTATTGGTAATCTTAGCTTGACCATTGGCTTGGGGTTGGTATTGAGTTGTTAATTTATGTTCAATCGCCAATTTTTACATGAGTTTTTGAAAAGTGACATTAGTAAAGTATGTTCCATTATTTAAAATTAGTGCTCGTGGCACACCAAACCTATTTACAACATTTTTTTATACAAATTGTGTTGCTATATAAGATGAACAATTGGTGACAGTAGTGGCTTCAGCCCATTTGGTGTAATAATCAACCACCATGATGATGTATGCCTTTCTATTTGACAAGGGATTGATGGGCTCATTGAAACCAATCATGAAAAGATCGAAAGGCTTCAGTGGTTGGATCTACTATTGAGGCCCTTCGCTTCATGTAGTCATCCCTCCATCACATTGGCACTTATCACAGGAATGGAAGAAGTGATGGGAATCTCTAAAGATCATTGGCCAATAACACATTTCCATGAGAATCTTAATGATCATCCTCCTTCTAGCATAGTGGCCACAAAAAGGATCTTTGTGTGTGTCATGGAGGACTTGAAGTTAATCTATATCAAAAGCACACTATTATACTAGGTGATCTATGCAACTCTTGTTGAGGTTATCCTTGATTTCCATGAAATGCTTGACTTGGTGAAAAAATTATTATTTCTTCTTGTTGTTCCATTGTTGTGGCATCTCTTGTGTGAGTAGATAGGAAAGGATGTGGTCATACTAGTTTGTTTCCTTGGGATATTGATCATTGACAACACCTAAGAAGAGGAGCTCATCAATGAATTGATCAAATAAAGGATCCTCATCCTTTTTACCATCCCTTCTTAACTAAGACATGTGGTCAGCAACCACATTCTTAGTTCCCTTCTAGTTAATCATTATTAAATCAAACTCTTGAAGGATCATGAGCCACTGTATGACATAGTGGCTCACCATTGGCATGTTCATGGAGAACTAGATAGCACTGTAGTTAGTGTGCACAAAAATCTAGTATCCAAGCACATAGTGCCTGAATTTTTCTAAGGCATACACCATGACCATGAGTTCTTTTTCAAGAGTAGTGTAATTCAGTTGTGCACCCACAATGCTTTTTCTTGCACAATAGATGTAGAATGGATGTTTTTGATCATCCAACTATATAAGCACTATCCCCAAAGCATAATTTGTTGCATTGGTAATGATGTGAATTGGCCTAAACTAGTTTGGTGCTCATAGAATTGATGTTTTTACAAGTTTCTATTTTAATTGTTGAAATGAATTCTTGCATTTTCTAGTCTAGATGAATGGTGCATCTTTCTTTGTTCAACCAATGGTTTGGTAATCTTTGAGAGGTTCTCAATAAAGTACTTATAGTAACTGGTGTGGCCAAGGAATGATGTAACATCTTCTACTATTTCTGGCTATCTGGTTATTCCTTGGATGTCCCTTACTTTCTCTAGGTCTACCTTGATTCATTTGTTTGAACTCTGATGCCACAAGATAATACCCTCTTAGATCATTAGGTAACTCTTTTTCCAGCCTCAGGTTTTTCCACACACATTGTTGAAGAACTTGCTCAAGGTGGTTCAAGCCTTGCTCAAAGGTAGCCCTTGTAGGTAGAGAAGTCATCCATGAAGACTTCTACCCTACTATTGATTTGTCGTTGGAAGATGCTTAGTACTAACTGTTGGAATGTGGCAGGAGCATTGTATAAGCCAAAAGGCATCTTCCTATATGCAAAAGTTCCCTAGGGGCTTGTGCATGTTGTCTTGGCCTGGTCCTCTAGTGCAATTTAGATTTGGTTATAGCCACTATAACCATCCAGAAAGCTATAGTAATAATGCCCCACAATGCTATCCAACATTTGGTCCACAAATGGCAATGGAAAGTGAACTTTGTAAGTTGCCATGTTCAACAGTTGAAAGTCTATATAGATTCTCCACTTTTTTCCTTTCTTTGGTATAATAACAAGTGGGCTAATGCACTTTCTAGTCATAATGGGTGTAATGACGGAAAATGTCAGCATCTGGAATACCAAACAAAATCCGTGTATACAGTCTTAACCACGGATCCATGCGAGGGCTATGTTGGAGGAAAACAAATCCGTAGTGCCCTGAACAGTCTTTTCGATCAGACAGGGACTTACTAAATCAGTAAACTGATGGAGATTATGGATGTTGCGTGGAACGATTTGATTCGACGGGTAGCAAAATGAGAGAAAAACAATGTAGATGAATTATAACGATGATAACGCTAACACGGTAAAAGGAATCAAACACGAGAGAAACACGTGATTTCAAGATCTATGGCTTTGACCCAAAAAATGAATATTGTGTATATCACGTTACACTGGGGAGACCCCAATTGTTTTGTGTGAAGCAAACACAAAGTAACAAGAAAACTATCGAAGCAGAAGTACAGAATGAAGTCCGATCTACCTTGTAGGCCAGAGATGGGATGCAAGGAAGGTCAAGTTCTGACGTCTATCGATCAACTGTTTCTGATCAATAGAACTCACAAGCCACACCAGATGATCTCTCGATCTCTGCTTTGCTCCTTTTGCCTTGGGTAGTCTCCGCTTGGAACTGTCGATGATCACCAATGGAGAAAGTTGTGTCTTCGCCAAAGGGGTAATCGCTCCTGCCGCCAATGCTTAAGCAAAAATGTCTTCTGTCTCTGTGGAAAGATAGTGCTGCCAAATGATTACCAAAAAGAATGCTGCCCTCTCTCTCTGTCTCTATCTCTGTCCTTGTGTCTCTGTGTCAACTGGGCTATTTATAGGTTTGACAATACGTGGAGAAGGCACGGCCGTGATGACATGTGTTTCAAACCCTTCAAAAGATCGTTGACTTGACTATCCTTGTATTGAAATTCGTAACTACGCACAATATGCGCATTTGCGTATTGTGCGTATGGATGAAAAATGTGGATTGGGCCTGTCTCAGTTGATTTTGGGCTACATTACGCTTGTACGCATTGCGTTGCGTGCGAGAGTGTAATAAAGCACCCAAAAAAGGGACTCAAGTTGCTTTACGCTGGTTCACACTGCCAAGCGTAGTGAAGCGTAAACAATGATTAACTTGACGATAAATTACGCTGTCGTACACTACGTTGCGTAACAAGCGTAAGGCGATCAATCTGCAAGAAGGGAAAAAGAGTTGATCTGTTGCGTTTCTTATGGACTCTGCCTTTGACCTTTTTGAAGCTCATTATGCATGCTTTACGTAACAGAGCGTCAATTCAGCCTTGGCAAAAGACTTAGCAGAATATACGAGAAGTCACATATTACGCTGCTTAGGCTTTAAGCTTCACCAAACCTGTTGAAGTAAGTTGCCTTCTGATACCAGACTATGTTAAATAGAGTTATGCTATGCATCATTACGCTACGTTGCGTAATATAGCGTAAAAAATAGAAAACATAGTAAGATTGGAAATCTGCAAAAGGAAACCGAGGTCTTGATACCGTGCGCCTCTTTGCCTTGCCTTGCCTTGTTTTCCCTTCTGGAATTCTGTCATGTACCTTTTTGCCTGAATCGCGAATCTTCGCCTGAGGCCGACTCAAAATTTTTACGGTGTTTCAATGGCCCCTCTTTGTTGACGGTTAGAGGACTTGCCCGAAAGATGTCGACAAAGAATACAAAACACTGGATTGGTAAAGGCCCGAACAACATTTATCAATGGTTACTCAAGTGTCGTCCTGTCAACATAGAAGAGCAAGGCTGGAGGGTATGGGAGATAGGATGATTTGGCGGGAAACAGGTTTGGGGAAGACTCAAATGAGGCAGGATGGCAGAGCTATGGAATGCACTCATTGAACACACAGAAACGTATGCATACTTATATTAACAGGAATGCTTTCAGACGAGCATAGCGCATCAGTCTGAGGTTTCTCTGTTACAGACTATAGCAGGAATGCTTGTAAAAGGAGCACAACGCGTCACTTCTGTGATATCTCTGCTATGACACTTAATTGCGTTACGCCAGTTTACGGACTTGATTGCAATACGAGTGCAGAAAACGGGTGCTTGCGCATGTAGCTTTTGCATACAGGAAGCAGATGGTAGGGATGAAGCGAAGTAAGAGCTAAGGGTAGGATCATAAGGGGAAGAGGGATGCATTTCTAAGTGGATAAGCTAACTTGAGCAGCCATTTCAAAACACTGTTTGTACTTCACCACTCAGATGAATGCACCTTTGGACGACATCTTCGAGGCAAGTAACCTGCAACCAAAGAAGAAAAATGGAGGATACCATTGCTCGTGCGAATCGCAGGCGAGGTTGTTGAAAAAAGTGCCATTAGAGGCGAGATGAAGTGATCGGGCCGTGAAGGAGGAACTGTAGCATGAGGCCAGAGTCTTCAACCTCGATGCTCGGCCTAGCATATCACCGCCAAAGATCATCAGACTCGGCACACCTGATTGGTTATGTAAAGGACCAGTGAGATGAATCTGTGAAGCCAGGGCCTGATAGCGATGATGAGCAGAGATCCCGATAGCGATGATGAGCGGAGATCCCCAAAGTCGTAATTGATGGGAACGCCTTTGGGGCTCTGGGCGGTGGAACTAACCTCTCAGAGGTACCACCGCTGGAATGGGCGCGGTGACAGTATCTCTGAGGGGTCAGTAGTATGCCCTTCGGCACATCCAAGGAATCAGTAGGATGCCGGTGAGGTAGTGAAGCTGGGACTGTCCCAGCGTCCCATCCCATGTGTCTTTCAGCTGCACAGAAATAATCACGCTCGCTTGAGTTGCATGAGAGCAGCTTGTGAGCCCCAGTTTTAAGTCCTAGGAGACTGTCATTGCTGATTTTAAGTCTCAACAGACCATGGTCCCAGTTTAAAGTTTGGGCGGACTGAGAAATGCTAGTTTTACGTCGTAGCAGACGATGACGGGGCTGATTTATGGTCTCAGCAGACCGTGCTATGGATGTCAGTTTCATGTCATGACCCAAGGACAAATCTGTGCTAGTTTTATGTCTCAGCAGACGGTTACTTACCTTTGCCAGTTTTATGTCATGATGGACAGCTGGTGTCAGTTTAGCGTCGTGGCGGACGCGTGTAAAAGATGCCAATTTTTCGTCTTGGCGGACCTGTACAACATTGCCAGTTTTACGTTGTAGCGGATGGTTACAACTTGCCAGTTTTGTATCATGGTGGACGGTCAGTACCAGTTTAGCGTCGTGGTGGACGCGTGAAGGAATCGCCAGTTTTACGTCATGGCGGACGTTTGTTGCCAGTTTAGCATCGTAGCGGACGATGTTGGCCATACCTGATATTCGCACTAAAGATGCAACTATATGTAGTACCGCTTCAGATATATATGATTGACAAGGTTTGGTAACTTGTTGCCATCGACATCCGCTAACTTGAATGCTCCACTGCTATACGCATCAGTCACCAAGAAAGGTCCCTCCCAGTTTGCAGAGAATTTACCTACTGGTTCGCGAACGGCCTTGAGAACTAAATTTCCTTTCTTGATCGGACGCTGCTGAAGATTGTGACGATGTTTTTGCCTCTGTTTGTTTTGATACTTTTCAATTGTATCAAGCGTCTGTATTCGCTTCTCCTCTACTGAATCCAAATCCATGATCCGAGACTCAGTGTGTTGAGCCTCATTTATAATCGTGGAGAGGACCATTCTCAGAGAAGGAATTTGCAACTCGAGGGGCAACACCACCTTGGATCCGTAGACTAGGCTATAGGGCATACTGTCTGTAGCTGTCCTACATGTAGTGCGATATGCCTATAGCACATAGAGGATTTTTTCGTGCCACCGTCTCTTGTTGCTGTCGAGCATTTTCTTGAGCAGGTTGATGATGACTTTGTTTGTTGCTTCAGTTTGACCATTCGCTTGCAGGTAGTAGGGCGAGGAAAAAGATTGTTTAATGCCAAGGCTATCATAGAAGGATTTGGTTTCTGTACTACTAAACTGTGGTCCATTGTCGGTCACGATAGTCATCGGGAGCCCAAATCTGGTTACAATGTTGTCTAAGATGAAATGGAAAATCTGTTGAGATGTGATCTTCCTTAAAGGAATAGCTTCTACCCACTTTGTAAAGTACTTAGTAGCGGTAATTATGAAGCTATGACCTGTGGAAGATTTCGGCGTGATGGGACCTATAATGTCTAGTCCTCATCGTTAGAAGGGCCATGTTATCTGAGTCGTATGTAACTATGTAGGCGACACGTGTATGAGATTTGCATGACACTGACATGTGTCACAGGTTTTAACCTTTGTCAGGCAATCTTTTTCCATGCGTGTCCAGTAGTACCCTAAGCGGCAAATTTTTGAAGCCATAGCCCGTGGTGCTACGTGTCCTCCGCATAATCCCTCGTGAACCTCGACAACGATAGGTTGTGCCTGGTCTTTATGAACGCAGGTAAGCAGCACACCATCAAAAGAGCGTCTATAGAGGGTACAGTCTCCTATGATTACGTATTGCCTAGCTCGCTTACGGATTGCATCCTTCTGCGTGCGTGTCAATTCGTGCAGTAGCTCGCCCTGTAAGAGGTAAGTTTTAATGTTGTCATACCATTCTAGCGTGCCTTCTTCGAGGAGAGAAGATATTTGCGCCGCCTGAATGATAGGACCTGTACAATCTGTTATTAAAGCGGGACAAGTGTCCAGTAGATGTGAGGGCACGTTTAAGGCCAGCGTAGCCAGTGCATCGGCCAGTGTGTTATCATTCTGTGGCACGTGTTGGGCATCGATGGTCGTGAATTGCTTCAGAAGATCTTTAGCCATATCACAGTAGGGCTGTCGATGGACAGCTTTGTAGGCGTAGACTCCTGTGATTTGATTGATAACGAGCATCGAATCACACCTAACTGCCAAGTGTCGAACATCGAGTTCGCTTGCAGCTAGTAATCCCCTGAGGAGCCCCTCGTACTCTGCCATATTGTTTGTATAGGGGAAAGTCAAGCGATAAGCGTGAAGATGCACGTCCTCAGGTGATAGCGTAATAACGGTGGCAACACTGCCACCTCTAGCAGTTGAAGCTCCGTCGAAATACAACGTCTCTTCGGGACCTGTTAAGACAGGGCTTACACTATGTACATATTCGTCTGAAAATTTGGGCTCTATGGTTGCCTGACTGTCTATAGGAGATGTCACTAATTGGTCGGCTATCGCTTGACCTTTCATAGAAGATTGACCAACGTAATGCAGATTGAATTCAGCCGTGATAGCCTTCCAACGAGCTATTTTGCTACTTTCGTATAAGTTATGCGTAATGGCCCTAAGGATGTTATTTTTACAGATGATATTAACTTGGCTACGGAAAAGATAATGTCTGCACTTCTTGAGCGTAAACACTAATGCTAAGCAATTACGCTCTACTTTGTTATACCTCATTTCATACACACATAGAGCGTGACTCAATTAGTAGATGGGTACTTCTGACCCATCATCCCTCCTTTGACAAAGTAACGCTGCTAAGTCTACGTCTGAAGTTGCAAGATAGATATAGAATGGTTGATCCCTTTGATGTGGTAAAACTGTTGGCAAAAGTTGAAGCTCCTGCTTCAAGCTGTCGAACGCACGCTGACAATCGTCCATCCATTCGAAATCAACCCCCTTTTTAAGCAAATGTTGCATAGGGTGTAACTTGTCGGTTAATCTTGAGATGAACAGCCTGATAAACTATAACCTCCCCTATAGTCCGCATAATTGCTTAAGACTTGTAGGGGGTGCCAATTCAACAATGGCTTTGACTTTGTCAGGGTCTACACGTATGCCAGCTTCCGACACCAAAAAACCCAGCATGCATCCGGTTTTGACTCCGAACACACTTTTTTGGGTTGAGTCGGAGATCGTATTTAGAACATCTTTTGAGAACTATCTCCAGATCTTTTGAATGATCTTCTGACTTTAAAGACTTAACAACTATATCGTCGACATAATCATTCAGTCTCCCTAAGAGTCAATCGCTAAAGATATATGTCATAGCTCGTTGATATGTTGCTCCTGCGTTTTTTAAACCAAAAGGCATCATGGTGTAGCAGAAGGTCCTCCAGGGTGTCATAAACGTTGTCGTTAGCTGATGCTCTGGGTTAATGCGTATTTGATTGTAGCCTGAGAAGCCATCCATGAAGGACAGAAGCGCATGTCCAGCGGTTGTATCCACTAATTGGTCAATACTCGAAAATGGGAAGTTATCCTTGATTGTAGCTTTGTTCAAGTCTCGGAAGTCTATATAGATGCGTATTCCTCCTGTCTTTTTGGGAACCACTATAATGTTAGATACCCAGTCCGAGTAATCAACCGCGCGAATAAAACCTGCCTGGTACAACTTGGTGATTTCATCATGCACTGCTAACGCGACTTATGGCTTAATCTTTCGTGCTTTTTGTCTAACGGCTTTGATATGGGGATCTAGGATTATGTTATGTTGAATTAATCTCGGGTCTAGTCTCGACATATCCTCGTACGACCATGCGAACACCATAATGTTATTCTGGAGAACCTGTTTTATGTCATCACTTACCTTTTGGTCTAATAGAGAGCTAACCTTGAGAGTTTTAGTCTCAGCCCTATGCATAACCACAGAGACCTCGTTGAGCGGATCCTCAGTTACATCCCTAGCTTCCAGATCTAGCGTATGCATCGATTGCTCTGGCCAGTCTAGAGATGTTTCCGACATGGCTATGATTGCGTCATTAAGGGCTAGGTTGGTTTCTATTAGTGCGGGATCAAGTTGTCTAACGATTTCACCATGTGAGCTTGCTAAAACTAGCGGTGCAGACAACAGTTCGTCCATCTGTGAATTATCCTGCAAAAGCGTCAAATGCGAGAGTAATTAGAAAGATACTAAGTTTGATGCGATAAGTGTTGAACGTATAACATTTAGTTTAGTGTACAGAAAGTGACGTGACGTTGCTGGGTAAAGGTAATTGAATTTTAAAGTTTGCGAACAGCCTGTAATTAATGAGACCTGATTACGAGGAGAAAAGATACAGTAGTTTAGGGTTGTTTCGGACCGTAATGCGTGCGATATCTGGCGCAACTAATGCCTTGATCCTCGGGTTCCAGCTCATACTGACACCAACATTTGGGCAAGTCTCGTTGAAATCGGGTGTCAAGTCGGTTAAATCTTGCATATAAGTAAGCAATTTTCAGTAATAACGGGCTATTGGCTGTCACGAATTCGAATTTCTAACTGTTGCAAAGCGAGAGGAAGAGGAGCAGAAGATTAGAGCGTGTAGTTTGCAAAGACTTGAAAGTGCAAAACTATGAAGGTTCTGAGACTGTGATAATGGCACCTAAAGCGAAGAAGAACACAAAATTGGCAAAAATCAACGAGGTGCAAGAGAATCTGTAGTGCGCTTCGCAGGCGATGGTCGAAGTGAGGGACCCTATGCCTTTGAACCGGTAGGCCATTCCTTGCGTACTTGTGTTGTTTTAGCAGTGTTTATTCCTGTAGCGTTATTCGCGTAAATAAGGGTTTTAGACTATGGACCTCATGTTAAGACGAGGGTTTAATTGGGTGCGTCTATCGTTGTTGTCGGGGACAAACCTTGCGCTGTTGCAAGGGTTTGGGCGATTTCAGCATGAATGGCTAAGTGTAATTTGTAGGTTTTTTGTGTTTAAACATGCAAGTGTGAATATAGACGTTGATTTGCTTATTGCGTTTTCTATACAGTGTTATGTTAAAGCCTGTCTTAATCATCTTAGATATCGTTGGGGTTTTGTGTTGCATAAACCTGATCGTGCCTAATGTCCCTTCCCCACAAACTCGGTTGCATGGGAAGGCCATATGGTTTTGAAAGGGGGCATTGGAGTTTCTGCAGTTTTTACTGCGCAACTACAGCGTGATTATATGGTCAAATTTGTCAGGCAATGTTGCTGGTGCGATTTTGGAGCACCTGTTAGTGGGTTCTGCGCAAGGAATTTTCTACGATTTTGGCCTTCTTGACAGATGGAGCCATCGATACTGGTCGTCCCGAGGACCGAGAACTTAGCGCCCGAGGTTTGAGGTGCTTAGGTTGGATCTAGGAAATGGCCTAGTTTAGTTGCTACCACGCATACAATAATTTGTTCGTAGCCCGCCATGTCTCAACCTATTTCTAGAACCCACCAGGCACCATGTACTACTCAGGCGGGTAAGCAATTATGTTGGCTATATTGTCATTATATGTTTATTTTCTGAGTTTTGTAAAACGTAAGATGAGCCTATGTGGTATGGTATCAGGTTTTTCATCCACGAGAACAGGTTAGTAGGCGATGGTGACACCTTATCCTGGATTGAAACGACAATAAAGGCGTTTACCTCTACTAGTAACGTACACGCTGGTGTTATGGGGCAGATCGGCTTTGACATTCATGAGTATCCCACCCGCTATGCTGACACTTTTGAGAATTGCCAGAATCTCGGGTGGCTACATGAAGATTGGACCTTGGATCCTCCCCTTACCGTTGCAGACGTGCAGAGGAAACTTTCTTCATTTCCTTTGCCATTTGGACCTGGTAAAATTGTTGCGTATTCTATTGTTGGGTGGTGTAATTGTGAATTGTAAATGTTGCGTGATAGTGTTTTGTTTGACTTGTGTTTTACATTGCTTAGTTAGGGAATCCCGAGAGATTACCCTTACAATTTCCGACCACGAGGTGAATACCGTCCTCTTCCGCTATGGCGACATCAAAGATGCACAACGCTGGCTTGGTCACGCGGCAGCCCCAGTTGCNGTCCTCTTCTGCTATGGCGACATCAAAGATGCACAACGCTGGCTTGGTCACGCGGCAGCCCCAGTTGCGGTGGTCTCCAAGATACGAGAAGCAAGGCTAATGCATTTATTTTTAGCCGCAACCCCTGATGTCCCCGTCGGTGAAATGTTAACCCTTGTCAACTCCTTTAGCGAAAAGGCTGAGCGCTTTTGCACGCGTGTGCATGATGTACATGTAAGTTTTGACATTGACGCTCAGCTCTTTGAAGATCTTTTCGGCGTTCCCTCTAACGGCCTTCCCATAGAGGAAAAGGCGAAGAGGAGTCTCGACTGCCAGAAGTGGCTGGAGGAGTGGGTAGGGGTCAAGAAGGAGACTAAAGGGATTCCTTGTGAAAGCATCAAACTAGAAATCGCGAAGACTGTTTATCCCCTTTTTCGGGCCCAGGCTTTCCCCAAAACACTCTTGCAGGGGCGATTCTTTTTCATAAAGCAGACCTGTATTATGCAGGAGGTTATCGAAGAAGGGACCTGGTTCAACTGGGCAAGCTACTTTGCTGAGGGGCTGCGCATTGAGATGATCAGGCTTCGCAAAAAGCTCGAGTCTCGTTTCAATGTGCATTACGCCTTCTTCGTAGCCTGCCTTCGGCGTTTTGCTGAATTCTTGGTCATCCAAAGGAATGGGGTCTGGGTGCAACAAGACCGAGACCAGCTATCCAGGCCTTGGATTGCCCACATTTTCAGCACCACGCGTGGACAGGATTCCCCAGAAGGGATTGGGGATTCTCTGTCTATAATGACTAGAGGTTTGGCGGCGTCTCGACTGCGAGGCCCCGACAGTGTAGGTAGGATAATGCCTACTTACATTGGCGATGCTTCACGAGGGAAACTTCTGGCGGCAAAAATTGTAGAACCTGCGGCTCGGGCTAAAAGGCTTCGTATAACCGAGGCCTCTACGGAGCCTGGGAGTGGCACAGGTCGAACCGTGGAAGTCAGAGTTCAACGGAATAAACCTCCGCCTGGTAAGCGTGGAAGAAATATATTGCAAGTTGTACTACGCAATGTTTATTTAGGATATTTTGAAGTGTCTTAAGCGTATTGTGTGACATGACCAGAAAAAGTTACGGAGTAGCTGACCCCTGAAACAGGGGCGGTAATACTAAGTCGTGGGGAAGGGGTCCCAGTTTTAGAAGAAGAGGCCCCAACTGTTAGGGTAAGCCACGTACAGATTCCTGTGCGTGAGGAAGCCCCAACTGTTGGGACGAACGACGCACAGACTCTTGTGCGTGAAGAGAGGAAGGAGGCAGAAGATGTCGACGAGCTCCCCACTGTTACTGGTAGAGGTAATGAGCGTGTTAGAAATTTTGTAGAATTCTGTTAATAATTAGAGTTTCTAACTTAACTACGCTACAGGAGAAGAGGATGCATCCATGTCCGTCGCTATGAGCAGAGCGTGGAGAGACTTTCCTGACAAGTTTGCCTTCATGGAGGGCGTTGTCAGTGATATGATCGAGCACCTCGAGCGTGTCGATCCTGAAGCTGATACGCTGTAGCTATAAAAGGTTTATTTTATTGTACAGTGGTAATGTGTCATATACATTGATAATATTTGCTGTTAGGAGCTCGCCTTCGATGGGACCCAACGGAGCCCATTAATTTGGACACAGCTGAGCCTCCATCTGATGGGGTAGTCGTGCCACGCCACATTTATGAAGAGATGCGTAAATGTGCACTACGCTTGACACACTCCTTATGGGAGAGTAAGGGTGTAAATGAAAACCTCTGGAAAAGGATGCAGAGGTTAGAGAAGAAGATAGTGCTGCCAAATGATTGCCAGAAAGAATGCTGCCCGCTCTCTCTGTCTCTGTCTCTGTCCTTGTGTCTCTGTGTCAACTGGGCTATTTATAGGTTTGACAATACGTGGAGAAGGCACGACCATGATGACACGTGTTTCAAACCCTTCAAAAGATCGTTGACTTGATTGTCCTTGTATTGAAATTCGTAACTACGCACAATACGTGCATTTGCGTATTTTGCATATGGATGACAAATGTGGATTAGGCCTGTCTCAGTTGATTTTGGGCTACATTACGCTTGTACGCATTGCGTCGCGTGCGAGAGCATAATAAAGCACCCAAACAAGGGACTCAAGCTGCTTTACGCTGCCAAGCGTAGTGAAGCGTAAACAATGATTAACTTGACGATAAATTATGCTATCGTACGCTGCGTTGCGTAACGAGCGTAAGGCGATCAATCTGCAAGAAGGGGAAAAGAGTTGATTTGTTGCGTTTCTTCTGGACTCTGCCTTTGACCTTTTTGAAGCTCATTACGCATGCTTTACGTAATAGATTGTCAATTCAGCCTTAGCAAAAGACTTAGCAGAATATACGAGAAGTCACATATTACGCTGCTTAGGCTTTAAGCTTCACCAAACCTGTTGAAGTAAGTTGCCTTCTAATACCAGACTATGTTAAACAGAGTTACGCTGTGCATCATTACGCTACGTTGTGTAATATAGCGTAAAAATAGAAAATATAATAAGATTGAAAATCTGCAAAAGGAAACCGAGGTCTTGATGCCGCACGCCTCTTTGCCTTGCCTTGCCTTGTTTTCCCTTCTGGAATTCTGTCATGTACCTTTTTGCCTGAATCGCGAATCTTCGCCTGAGGCTGACTCACAATTTTTATGGTGTTTCAATGGGGTAAATGAATTGAGCCTTAAGGAGTTGTTCAATCTTCTTCTTGATGATCTACTTGAGTTTCAAGTTCAAGTGTCTTTGCAGCTACCTCTTTGGTTTGATGGAGGAATCTATGTAGAGTTTGTGTTGGCATATTCTAGGGTCAATTCTTCTTAGCTCATGATTTGGACCCTTTAGTGTGATTTGATGTGTGTCAAAATGTTAAGTAAAATGGAGTCAAAGGTTGTTTGCATGGTTGTATGGTTATTTTTTTTGTAGGACATGTTTGTAGGACTACATACATGGGAAACTAAGATAAGCTAAAGAGGACAAGGAATGAATTGTTTAGAGCTCAAAGGAGAACGTCATCCACATGATCTTCAAATAAACATTCAAAGAACGTGGAGAATGAAAAGATTTGTATAGATAAAGTTATCATCATTAAAGCATGCAGACAATTAAGATTGTGGACAAGGAAAGATGCATTCATCATGCAAGGAAAAGTGAACAAAGACATCTTCAAGAAATAGAAGATGACTTGGCATAATTGAAGGCTTCATAGACAAAGACATCTTTGAGAAACAACAGATGTCTTTCTTTAGGAAAAGACATCTTCATCATAGAAAAATGTCTTCACAAAATGTAGACTAAGTTCAAAAATATGTCTTTCATAAGACAAAGACGTCTCCCATAATGGAGACTTTAGAAAGATGTTTTTTACTAAACAAAGATGTCTTCCTAAAATGAAAGGTGATTTTAGAGAGACGTCTCAGGCATGAGAAAGATGTCTTCCATAACTGTTAGTGACCATTGGCTAGCTATTGCATGATTTCCAAGATGGATTTAGAAACATGTCAGCTATAAGAAGACTTGAAGTGCATTGGAAAAAGTGCAAGCCTTGTATTTATTGTATAATCATTTGTAATCATTGAGTTCTTTGTTGCTCCTCATTGTCTTATCATCTTGGCATTGTAAAGTGTGTTGTAGCTAACTGTACAAGAATTAGCAAACTAAGTTACAATTAACCCTTGCAATTCTTGTCCTTGTTACCTTGCAAGGTTGATGTGCTTGAGCTTGTTAGGATATTGTAGGATTGAGTTGTTGGTGCTGCGGTACAACACTTTGCTGTGGAGCTCAAGATTGTAAAGGTTGTGAAAGCCTTAAAACCACATTTCCAAGCCTGACAGAACCTTGTGGGGTTGAGGGATTGGTGCTACAATACAACACTCTAGAGCAAGGCTTGAAGATTGTACAAGGTGCAGACCCTTTAACCACATTTTGAGAGTAAAAAAGTTTGAAGATTTACTTGCTATCTACCCTCCGAGTGTAGACTACCCAGGTTAGGAAACCATGTTACATTTGTGTGTGTGCTTTGTATCTTTAAGTTTTAATTTGGAGAACTTATTCATCCTTCCCCATTCTAAGTTCAACAATCCACACATGATATGACTAGGTAAAGGCTATTGGTTATTTTTTCACAGCTTTCAACAATTTATTTTTCCATTCAAAAGCAAGTGTGGCATTGATAATTATTGGCTTGGCATTGTTCAAAAATGCATATTTCATTCCTGTCGGTAGAGTCTTTAACTCAAGGGGCTCTTCCTTGAAAGTTTCAGGGATCTCCAACTCTCCCCAATCGATCTCACTTTGTGTATCAGAGAGTTGGCAATGGAGCTTCTCTAATTTGTCCATGCTTTCAACATAGGAGCTAGTGAGGCTCTCAATTGGTTCCATGCATATTATTGATCCAACCTCATTCTCTATTATTAGGCATTGGGTATCCTCCTATTTAGTGGCTGTTGTGTATAGATACCTTTGAATGTTTGTCATCTCTGCACACTGATTGCATGCTTGAAGTGATGTGCCTTTGATGGTTCATAGTCTTTGTACATAGTGGCACCCTGTGTCACTATAGGCGATGCATGAAACTCTCTTCTTCTTGATCTTTTTGAATTTATTTCCTTAAAAATCTCCAACAAAAGGTCTCTAATTTCCAACCTTACGTCAATGGTGCTTAACCATACTCTTTTCATGATGATAGGAAAGTCCCCATTGCAGTTCTCCACATGGATCACTAAAAAGTTTGTAGGATAAGACCACCCATAAATAGTGGTGATGAAGTCCTCTACCAATCCCAAAGGAACAGTGATGGATTGGTCTACCAGCTCCAATTTGATGTTGCTCTTCTTCAAAAGAGGTAAGTTCTAGGCCTTGTACATATCTTGTAAAATTAAGTTAATTTTAGTACCTAAATCCAAAAGAGCTTTACATGGCTCATTTTTGGCAACCCATAAATAAATAAGAGGACTCCTAGGATTAGATCTCTTCTTGGGAAGATGGCCAACCTTGATCCAATTTGTGACTGCATGGATCAACATGACAATGTGTAACTAGGGAGCACTTTGGTTTGAAGGCCGCTTGATAGGGATTTTAGAGGGTGAAGTAGTAGAGTTGGTAGCCACATGTGTTTATGAGGGCTTTGTGGAATTATTGGTTCTGAAAAATGACCTTTTGTGAGGCTTAGATTTAGGACCACTGAGTTGAGGAGCCAGTTGCAAGTTTATTACCCTCGTGGTATTTCATCTTACATAGATGGATCAAGTGGTAGAGGTGTTGATGATGATGGTGCAAAAGTGGATAGATGTTGAAGAGGAATAGAAGGAAAATGTGGAGTCCCCACTTGAAAAATATGCTCTATGGTATTCCAGAGGATAGTAGTGGTGTGGGAAAGAAGTGTGACTACAGGAGTCATGTGGAGACACTAGTTCCTAAATGTAATAACCATAAGGATTAGGTTGGCAACAAGGGTATTTCTGCCTTAGAGGTGGCATCCCCTACGATGGTGGGTGTTGCCACTATTGGTATTATTCTTGAGGTTGAGGTGGTGCTTCACTTAGATAGTATGCTTATTGGTGAAATTGCTGCTGATAGTTGCATTGTAGATGAGATAGTCTCCTTGGTGCTTGCCATTTTTCTAGTCTAGGATTTAAAGTGCACATCCTAGATTCTTGTAGGTGTGCCAATATAGGGCAACATCCCTTAGGATGTTCATATTGATAGATGTCACAATCATTATCTTTAGTCTTTGAATCTACAACCTTCTCCAATGTTATAGCTTTACCCTTATTTTATGATATCCCTGTGCAGCATCCTTCTTCTTCCTTCTTTCATAATGACTATCTTCTTAATCTTTGCATTTTGTTGTAATCTTTAGAGTAGTTTGAAAATTCTTATCCAAGGAATTCCACATCTTATCTACCTTAGTCAACAGATTTTTGGATCAATAAGGTTTCTTGTACACTACTTCGTCAAGTGGTGCCTCCTTCTCATTCTCACAGAAATAGACCTCACTCTTATGGATGGATGGGGTCTCTGTTGTACTCTTTTGCACTTTTGTATTTTTTAGCTCTCCTTCCTCTTTAGCCACTTTATGAGCCTATGAATCTGATGGAACCTTAGCTAAAAAAGTCTCCCTTGGGCATAGATCCCAAGGTTATCCTAGTTTTAGTTCTTAGCCCATCTATGATATGGTGTATTTGATCTCATTGGGAGTATCCATGGCTTAAGAATCAGCATAATAAAGAGTAGTACTTGCCCATGGCCACATCCAAGGACTCACGAGTGCCTTGTTTCCAAACTTGGATTTGCCTTTGCAAATTAGACACTTTTAAGTACATTTCGTACTTATCATTAAATAGCTCTAGCATTGTACTCCATCGTTGAATAGATTTTGGTTCCAAGGATTGGTACTAGCTTTCTGCTTCTTTGATGAGTGTCCTTAGAAATATTTTCAACTTTTGTCATTTT
Organism: Gnetum montanum; assembly: GCA_015680685.1. NCBI lineage: Eukaryota > Viridiplantae > Streptophyta > Gnetopsida > Gnetales > Gnetaceae > Gnetum > Gnetum montanum. The sequence goes on from MNCI01010247.1 coordinate 365,348, forward strand.
TTTTCCACATTTTGCAAGGTACAAGCATCATGGAAGACTTACAAATGATTTTGTGGATCTGTATTATATGCCCCCTCAAACTTGGGGATGTTGTTCATATCCAACCATTTGATGCAACTATCCTTCAAGTGCTTGGTGGGAATTCTAATAGCACATAGAATATGCTACAACTACAAAGCTTTGGAACTCATGTAGTTCCTGGTGGCAGTGGCTCCTCCATTGGTGCCTTCCCTTTGTCTTGTGCTCCAAGTTTTAAGGCTTGATGTCGTTGAAGTATGGCCTAGAGCTTCTCCTCTTCAGTCCGAGGGTCTTTTGCCATCCATGCTAATGTTCTAATGGTTGACGAAGTCAGCACCTCCCACGGACAGGGTAGTTGCGGGAACATTTGGTTGACCTTGACATACTAAGCCCCAAACACCCATCGTTCCTCCTCATAGGCTCTGGCTTTGTTCTTGTATTTGTGAAGGTCCATTAGCCGTTGAGCTAGGTCTGTTGCAACATCTTTTTGTCCCTGGTAGCTGGCTTTTACCACCTCAAGTTTAGAATTTGCAACATCTAGTTTTTCTAACAACTTCTTGCGTTTTGCAAATTTCACTTCGTATTTGATGTGGGTGGTTGCTACCTGTTGCTCAACCTCTAACCTTGAGCACCCTGCTGTTAACATGGCAAGGTTGGCATATCTTAGGTTTGCCAACTCCATGTACTCTATTAAGTCCTGAATCTGCAGGTCTTGGTTCTTAACTTCTGCCTAGTGGGCGAAGGCATATGTGTCCAATATGGCCCGCCAATCAGTGTGTTGAGTACTGATAGTGTTGGTTTAGGCCTTGGCCATATGGATCTCCTTTTCAAGGATCTATTTATACATCCCCACCTGATCGTAGAAGTGCTCCTTCAGCTTCTCATGTCATTTAGCCTCGTTCTGCCACGCGCTGATCTCAATTGCTAACTTTTGACGAATGGCGTGTACCTCCTCCATCGAGAGGGTTCGATTTTCTCTAGCTAAACAACTCATGTCACGGTTGACCCAGATGAATTGTTCTCATAATTGATGAAAGTGTTCATCGAGAACATTCTTTTGCTTTTCTACAGTGGTCAACCGAAGATTGTCTGCAACTAGCTGCTTATTTTCTTCCTGTAAGGTTTTGAGTGCCTTAAGATGCACATGGGTTTGCGCTTGTGCTGTAAAGGCATCCTAAACAGCCTTCTCCTTTTCATCCACCACCCTTTTATTCTCCTCTATTAATTTGGTTAGTTGCTTGATTCTAAATTTTTCTAGTTGGTTTGCAGGAACAAATTGCAAAGCATCCCGCTATGTTGTTTGTAAGGCCACGAGCTGCTCTTGTAGTCTCTGCACTTCAGCTTCAGCATGCTCTACCCTTACTTCTGTTAAGACCAGCTTCCCCTTTATGGAAATGAGGTCTGATTGAATTGTTGTTACATCCTGAGGGATGTCAAATAGGGACATCATTACTTGCCCTATTTGAAGTAATTTATCAAGCACATCCTCATGTTCCGTAGGAGTGATCGATGTTCCAGCAAAATTTTGAGTATCCTGTGCTCCTGTAAGATCTGCTAGTGGCACAACAGGTATGTTGAAGGATTTCTTGATGTGGTCTACAACCACATCGACAGCTCCTGTGTCATTCTGGTGTTGCATGACCACGACAGTGGCCCCTTCACCAGTCTCTAACTACACCTGGAAAGATGCCACGTTTTTTGAGATCTGTTGTGACCATCTACTTTCCCCTCCTTCGGTGTGAATAGATACTTCCCCCCTTGTGCAATCCAATGAAATAATAGGCTGGCTGGCATCATTGATGACGGGGAAGAGGTTTGCGTCATCACGACTTCCCCAACTGACCGTCTTAGTGATGGCCCTAAGATGGCTCATCGACGGTTTGTAGTCTTGCGGCGGCGGTGGTTAATCCTAGCCTATGCTGGGCCCTGCTTCCTATTGTTGGTTGGGACCCATGGCTGGAGGTTGACTAGGTCCACCCATATGTTCTTCTTCTTGTTCTGGTCCCAACTCTTCTCTAGTGCTTTTTCTTGGAGTTGGTGCCTTTAGTAATTCAGCATATGAAGTAGTTTGGGCTTTTCGGAGGACATCATTGGTGTATCCCTAAATACCAGCACATCGGCAAAGCTTTCTGATAAGACAGGGAAAAGGCAGCGCCATCTTCCCTGTCTTTCGTTCTTCGAACCGCCTCAGGATCTCCGTCAAATATAGATGGGGTAGGTTAGCATTAACCTTTCCCATCAACACTGCACATCCCCTAGCCGCATACGTTGATATTTTTTTGAGGTCCTTTTTGGGGAAGAGGTGATATTTTTCGATTTTGAAGTAAACCCTCTCTTCCGTTGTCAATTCACCAAATGCTTTATCTCTGCCATAAGCCTTCTCCAACCAATTCTTTCACACATCGGGGTTTGAACGGGTGGATAACTGAGCAACTTGGGGCCCTGTATTTGGAAGGTTTAACACTTTCAAAATGGCATGCACAGAGAAGTCAACTATCACACCACAAATATTAACAGTGGTGCCTTGCTTCCTATTGTGCCAAAATTGGTACATCTCTCCTAGGTACCAGGCACCGCTTTTAGAGAGGATAGGCCATAAGGGAGACCCTTTGAGGTGATCCCTAACAGCCTCAGGAACGAACTATGCGAATGATTCAAAGTTCAATTTCACAATCACCACGGTGAATGTGGACTTCTCATGGATAACCTGAACACAATCTTGGGACAACATGAGTTGTTGTCCTGGTTCAAGCGTTGTAGTAGCTCCTCCTTCTGCCTGCCCGGACCATCCGGTAGGAGGTTCATTTTGATGAATGCTGAATGAATACTTCTCCTATTTTGCATGTTGTCTAGTAGGTCTTTGTCTTCCACCTCTCCTAGTTCATTTACTTCCACCTTGGGTAGGACCTTCCTGTTGTCCACGTTTCGGGGCCATCTGCAATCACACGGGCCAAGAGTTAGTAAGGTTGTTTTTGAAGTTAAGTTATACCTTACTACTTGTCTTAATTAATGATCTTATGTTATCACGTGTGATCGTGCCCCAAAGTTTGTAATAATGAGTCCTGTGACTTAGGTGGTTTTCATTTTAGTTTCCCGGTATACCTAGGGATTAAATGATTTTTAGGCATAATTATTCTAAGTGTTATAGTTAATTACCCTAGCTGATGTCCTTTGGGCGATGATAAATTTCAAAAATGTTAGGCAATTTTCGGCAATTGTCCCTCCCCCATGACTAAACTGAACACTCTGGGTTCAAGAAGGTTCAAACGGAATTAAAATCGGAGTACCAGCGAGCGAGATATAGTGAGAAAAGCAAGGGTCACTCAATCGTAAGTCGCAAAGAAAAATTTCAAAAACTCCCCCGTGTGAATGACAAAATGACGCTAAGTGTTGCACGGGGGGGAAGGTGACCTATTTATAGGTGGCTAGGACACGATATCGCGTACGATACATCACGTACTCAATATCTTGTCCCTAGTGATGTGAGGCACAACAAAAAGATCAAATTTTAAAGGGATTTTCTTGAAATTAACATTGGAAATTGAGGACATTAGCTATTATCAAAGGTTCTAGGGCAATTACATTACGTTCAGAGGCACAATTAATGATGATGGTGTGGATTTTACCAATAAAACCTTGGGTGGTAAGAAAAAGGGTATGTAATGGTACATTGGAACGTTAAAATTCAGAGGGATAATAGTAGGGAAATAAAATTATTGAGAAATTATGTTGAGGGTAAGGAATGGTGTGTGTAAGCGATGTCATAAGTAAGAATTACAAAAAATTACACAAGTGGGTCCTCCCCAAAGTAGGTTCTAACCTATAATGCCCTTGTGTAAAGACACTTAAAGTGTTCGTGGGCACTAGAAGGGTTAAATGTAATCTGCACTAACTCCACAAAACATACACATGTAAATATCATTGGAATGAGATGAAAATTCTATGCTACACGGGACATGAGCTACAATTACATGAGCAGTGAGATGAGACAAACTATAGAAAGGGATTGTAGAGATTGGGACATGAGGTAACTGACTTAGGGCACAGTGAATCCTACGTGTAAAGCATGATTAAGGTGTCATTAGCCCGTTGTTCCAAGATCAGGACCAAGTCCATTCCTCTAATCAGTGACATCACATTGTTTCATCCCATGATGAGCAACTGTTAGAGTACCATAACAACAAGGCATATGATCACTTGATGTTTTATGCAAGGGAGGAGTGATTTTTATTTTGTGGCACTTCCTTTTTCTTTTTCTTTTCTTCTCTTTTTTTGAATACTGGATCCAAAGAAGTCGCTAACCTTTAGGCATGGGTGCATGTCTTTCCAGTGGGACCCCCTAGCACAACATTAATTTTGAGTGCCCTTTTGATTACTCTTACTCCCATTTTTTGTTAGATCTACAAGGATCCTAGTACAACCACGATGCATGATAACTCCCACAGACGTCACCAAAGAGAATCCGCAAGTCCCCTTGACGTTACACCCTAATCATTCCCTCTTGATCCATCCTTCTTCATTCTGGGTACAATGAACACAAAATTAATTTTAAGTTTTAAGAATTTCAAGAATAGCACTGCACCCTTGACAAAACCTCTTATTTATAGAATGGATGAGTGGGTGTAATGGGATCACTATCCAAATAATTGATTGCTTGAGACTTAATAACATAGATCACACCTTAATTAACGATCCACATGAGTGTTTTATTCATAGACGAGATTACTTACAAAAAGACAAAAAGGTAAAAATACAAAATAATAAATAATAAAACAAGAAATTGAAAATCGAAAAACTAGAAAACAAAAAGTTGTAAAATTGAAGAAAATAAAAAGTGGTTATTAATCTTGCTTATTAGAATGAGGGACATCCCTCATAGCTAAATGGTTGAGGATGGCAAGGATTAATAAATGAAGGATGAGGATCCTTGCATGTTGGAAGTATTCTAGCTTGGTCATATTTACCCCATTGGGTTTCACACACATGATTATAATAAGCATAGTGGGGAAATTTCTACGATGTAGTTCCTGGATAATGAGTTGACCCACTATGATGTTTGGAACCGTTAGATGGTATGCAAGGATTGGATTGTCGCTCTCCATTCCTATGTTCATTGGGTCGTATGATTGTTGGAGTGTGAGTTGGTGGCCCTGACAAAGTTACATGAGGCGTTGGGTTCGAAGGTAAGGGTGCACCACAGTGTGGGACTTGTGTTGAGTTGGAAGATGTAGTGGCCTCGGAATTGTGTTGTCCCTTCTTATGGCCATGTTTAAAGAAGGGGCACTTTTGATGTTGATGAGGCCTCTCATTGCTATTGGTAGTAGCAGCATAAGTGGTGTTCATGGGTTGTTGTTGGGGTGCGGACACCTTAGGAATAGTTGGTGGTAATGTAGAAGGAGGGAAAGGATGAGAATGTTGAAAGTTAGGAGGAATATAAGGTGCACAAGGTGGTGGTTGTGTTGGAGGCATGGGTTGATAGTATTGAGGAGAATGGTACTGTGGTGAGATAGAGTATGTTGGCCCAATTGGAGAAACAAGATGTTGAACGAGATAAGCGTTTGGGTTTGGATGATAGGAAGGGTGTCTCTAGTCGAGTGGTGGATTGGGATTGTTACCATTGTGATCGAGCACAGTATCTCTGTATGAACTTTGGATGTAACGTGTTCCCCAATGCTCATATAGATGTAACAAGATTGGGCATTGGCCCTTGGGGTGATCGTACAGGAAAATGTTGCATTCATACGTATGATTGGCAGTTGAGCTCTTATTTTCCTTATCCCTTCTTTTCGATTGTCTAATGTTTCGTCCTGCTTCTTGGGTTGTCAAAACTCTATCTCCAATGATACCGATAAATTCTCCACACTTTTGATACGTCCATTCCAACATCTTATTGATCTTTGCCTCAGCCTCTTCTAATGTTTGTTGTATTAGCAAAAATGATGTTTCCACCTTGAGATTTGTTGATTTCTCCTTTTTATGATTATGGACCTTTGTTAAGTTGAAATTTTGGTCCCGTTGATGTTTTTCAACACTCTCCCATCTAGCTAATTCTCCTTCTTCTTTTGCTACCTGCTTAATAAGCTCTTGGACTTGATGG
>MNCI01010247.1:371872-407534 GCA_015680685.1 Gnetum montanum
TAAGTTAGGATTTCGTGTGTTGGGATGACGTTGCTTTCATTCATGTTTATAAGAAACCCCCACTTCAGGTTGCATACTCCAATCTTCATTGTCATATAGTTCGTTGGTTCTTCAATGAACTTCCTTACTAAGTATGGCATTATTATTGTTTTGTAGGAGAGGCATGGTTGTGAAATTTGTGTGTGAATTTATATGTGACTTTTAATAATTATTTTGTTCTAAAAGATATATTGTTAATTCCTTTACAACGACCTTGAATGATATAACTAATCTAGATAACTAGCACCATCCCTAACAACGGCACCAATGATGAGTGGCGAGATACCCCTACACTCAACCATACGAATATGAGCATTTTCACGCATGATCCGGTCGAACTCTGTAGATGGACTAGTTGTGGCACCTAGATAGTTAGCATTAGGTCGCAGTTTGTTGTCTTCCCACCTGGACTAGTATTATATTTGTCACATATGGTTTAGCCCAGAGTGAGGTGTATGATGTGTTCTAACCTAATGCTACTCCTGAGGGCAATGGAAAGTAATATTATCTAAGCTAAGAGAGAAAGGGTAAAAGAATCTAATCTAGCCTAAGTGTGATGAGCATCCATTCCTTGATTATCTGTACACACCTTGGACTTCGTGCATGACTACCACTAGGGTTACCAAGTGCAGATCCTAGGTATGCTACTGGGTTACCAAGTAGTCACACTTAAGAGCTTGTAATCAAGTTGTACTTATTTTGCATTCTACACTAGAAAATAATCTATCTCTGGAGGGATCAAAATGCCAGAGTTTAGCTACAATCTAACTCTAATTTGTAAAACAAGGGAGAGCTGCCTCTTATTTATAGACATGGCGACAGACTACGATATCGCGTACGCAATATCGTGGGGGATGCGATATCGCGGATGATGCGATATCGCATCCCATCACATAGTGTAGGATTACCTTTGACTTATCAAAGGTGATAGAAGGGTGTTTAGAAGCTCCATGGTAAAAATCATGATTTAAAAACTATAAGTTATGGGTTTTATTTGAGTGGGTAATTCTAAGTTATAAAGTTCTATTTAAGTTCTACATTTTTTGTTGGCTATATATCTAGGAGTATATATAGTCATCTAATTTTGGTTCAATAATAAAGTGTTAGCTTAGTGTTAAGATTCTTGATTTGAAAGCTCTAAGTTATGGGTCTAATTCTGATGGGTAATATTAAGTTATAAAGTTCTAATTAGACTATATCTCTTGTAGTGTATCTATATTACAATTATTTGTTCATTATTTTTGATGGATGATTTCTTTTGTTTTCAGAGAAAGTTTTCTAATTCCTTTTACAAGAAACCCTTTAGTAAGTAGTAAAAACTTACGAAGGTGCTTCTAAACAAGGGGAAAGGTTAATCCTTTTTCTATCCTAGAGAGGAGGTTTTTCAGGATTGGTTGTAGGTATCAAAACTTGAAAAAGCATCCTCAAAAGTGTTGGGCTTTTTCTTTAGACCATCTTTTCTATGTTTTTAATCTAATGTGCTCTAATTTTTTTAATTTTTTGGTGTCTAACAACATCCTTGTCCCCCCTCAAGAAATATAATTTTAGTTCTAACATCTCCCATATACTCATGTTCTAACATCCCTGTTCTATGCATGGAATAGGATTTATTTAATGTTATTTATTACTTTCTCTCTTAGTAATGCGGAATGAGTACGACTTGATTACGAGCATTTAAGGATGTGTACGGATAATCAAGGAACGGATGCTCATCGCAACACGGAATGAGTATGACTTGATTACGAGCATCTAAGGATGTGTATGGATAATCGAGGAATCGGCTGCTCATCGCACTTAGGCTAGAAACGCGGAATGAGTACGACTTGATTACGAGCATCTAAGGATGTGTACGGATAATCAAGGAATCGACTGATCATCACACTTAGGCTAGATTAGCTTTCTCAACCCTTTCCCCCTAGTTAAGTGCCTTAGTACGACCACTTCGAGCACGTGCNCAGGGTGTGTACGGTAAGTGGGAATGGATGCTAATGCTAGGTAATTTAGACTTAGTTCATTAGTTAGAGTTAGTAATTAGTTTCTTAACCCTTCACCTCAATAGCATAGGAGAAAAACATAAAAAGATATAAAAATCATATACTTGAAACTTACTTAACCATACATCATGACAACTACAAGTAAGTATGGGAAGACAACGAACGATTAACCCTAAGTGTTCCATGGGGCATGTAGAAATTTAGTTTGTGAAGTTCGACCGGATCGCGTGTGCTACGTGTGTTTCGTATGGTTGAGTGTAGGGGTACCTCGCCACTCATCATTGGCGTCATTGCTGGGGACTAAGTGTTTGTGCGCTAAATAGAACATAGGATATCACTCACATCGTTGGGAGCCTAAACGAACCTTCGGGTTAATTTAACGAAAAAATTATATAATGGTAATTAGCACATTGGTAAATAACAATGTCTTCTTCTCACAAGAGCACCTCACCTAGGGATAATAGAAAGGATAGTCAGCAATCAAAAACACATAACCTAAATCAGCCAGTGCCTCAACAATATAAGGTGACATATACTCATCCCAATAAGTATATTCTTGATTATACTTTTATCCTCCATCAAGATGAACAAATGCACTAGAGGGATTTGTTTGGTAACATAGTGTTACCTCCAGATCGATCAGTCCCTAACATGCTTCTCCATGCTTTGGCACAGAGTGGCATCACAGAATTATATGCAGAATACGTTGTGGAAGAATTTGATTCAAGGGACTACTATTCCATAGCTTTGCAATGTATGAGGGACTCAAGGCAGGAGAGCCAACATACACTGATGAAGGGCAAAGGTCCGCATGTCCTTAGTGAAATAGGAGATGAGGAACCCATTATCACGGGTTCTCTAACAAATGATGTTTCTCCTCCTAACGATAGTGAGGAGGTTGGGTATTAAAACCTACGCTCAACAATACATAACACTGGTTCTGACCCCCGTGAACGCCAAATGTTCACAGAGGGAACAGCAACAAACGACAAGGATGGGCACTTAGATCGTCATCACGATCGGGGTCGAAGCAGCCAAAGAGAAGGCAAGAAACATTGTTGTGGCGATGGTTCTCCTTCTTCTGTCCCTCCCTCACATCACTCATCCTCTCCTTCCACCTCTGGGCGCAATCATGAAGAGCATAACAGAGAGGATAAAATTAAGAAAAATGAGAGACCTTGATGAGAGAGTTGAGAGAGAGGAAAAGGGCATGAACGAAGGGAAAGTAGGGAACAACGAGGACATCACAGGCGTCATGAAAGAGATGATCATGATGAGCCCCTACTTGCAACCTGAAGTATGCTTGACATAATGGAGGCAGTAAGAATCCCAACAAGGCATTTAAAAAATAGTGGAATCAGGTGTTTAGACATGAACAACATCCCACAACGCTGATCCATAGCATCATTTATAGGCATTCCATGATGCCTGCACCTTGCAGAACATAGAGAATGAGTGGCAGAAACTTAAGTTGTTTCCCAGGACACTCACTAAGGAAGCAGAGAGCTGGTACCCGTCCTTAGAATCGGAAACCATCAGGAGGTGAAGTACGATGTTAGAACTATTCAACGATAAGTATCAGACGTACTCCAGAGTGTCTAACTTGCATAAGAAAATCCAAGGATGGAAGCAAGGTAATCATGAACCCTTGGATGCTACCATGGCCCGCTATTATACATTGTTACATTGTTTCCCGGGCCATGGTTATGCACAGTGGGATCAACTTCACCACATCGTAGATGGGCTCAGACATGAAACTAGGAGAACCCTTGGGACTTATGCCCAAGGACGATTATTAGAACTTAGAGCTCATGAAGTACATAGATTGTTGGAACAAGTAGCAAAAGAAGAAGGTGAGCTACAAAAAAGGAAAAGTGCAGAAGAATACAATCATGATCCCTCTCTTCGGAAGAAGGGAGTGAAATTTTGCGATGAAGAGGATGAGTCACCAATCGAAGAGTTGGTGAATAGAAAGACCTTGCCGCTTCAAAAACTCACAATAGAAGTAGCAGCTAAGGTAGAAGAAGTATGGAGTTCCTTAGAATTTAGACTTGAAACTATCTTGAAAATTGTAGAAGAGTCTAAGGCGAAACAAAGTAGTGACAAAGGTAAGACAAAGTGGAGAGATTTAGGCCCTGCACATAACAAGGGTAAGGGGAAAATTACTATCTCCGATGTGGTTGTGGATTCAGACATAAACGATGACGGTGGATGTGAGATCTGCCACTATGACCATCCTAAGGGATGTTGTCCAATCATCTCACATCTACAGGAGTCTGGGGATGTATGCACTTAATCCGAGACTTAACCAACGGAAAACACCCCGTAGGTTACCTTATCCCCAAGGTAACCCAAGGTAGTTCCACCAACCCTTAACGTATTATCCAAGTGGAACTCCACCACAACCCTTCAGACAACATCAGTAGTGGAAATACCCAAAGTCATGGGGGATGCCATTGCCAAAACAACAGTACCCTTACTGGCAGCCTGATCCATATGGTTATTATGTGCAGCAGCTAATTTCTCCAAGTGACTCTATGGGTCACACAACTCCCCAACGTTACTACCAAGTTCTGGAGTACTTTAGGAGGACTCCTTCTCCTTCGGGAGACGCTCCATACCCACACCATCCTCCTAATCCATCCGCATCTCTTCCACCAGTAGTTCCCATAACACCTCCTGCTCCAACAATGCAAGGGGAACTCCCTACTCAATTGTAGCAACGGCACGCTACGAGAGTAGTAAACATTCAACCAGCTACTGGTTCTAACAACTGTAAAAAGAAAAGACCTTTCTTTAAAACCAGAAGCCCAGACAAGCTCTCACAACAACAAGCGGTTGAGTCTATGTACACTCCTTGACCATCTAACACTTCGGAGCACCCTTCAGTCCAATAGAGCTTAACGCATATGGTTATGTTAACGCATACCGTAACCAACTAGATCAAGGTAGGCCACCTTCCTAGGAAACTAACTGCCCCTGGGAGTCCCTTAATCTATTTACAAATCACCGAAAATGAACCACATAAGGCTCTTCTTGACTCAGGTTCCGGAGTCAACTTAATTTCACGAGAGATGTATCATGTCTGGAACCTGCTCCAACTTAAGAAGAGCAACATTCAACTAGAGCTGGCAGACTAGTCCATCACCATTCCCTTGGGATTGGTGGAGTACATTATTACCACTATGTGTGGTTGGTCCTACCTAGCTGATTTCCTGGTGATTGAAGTAAACAACAATGAGGGGGACTTCCCAATTATAATGGGAAGGGCATGGTTGAGCACAGTAGACACATGCCTAGGAATTCATGATCTTTTCTTGGAAATTTCCAAGATAAACATTTATGGAAAGATCGAGAAGAGGAAAGTTCCATGCATCACATACAGTGATTCATAAGGTGATGACATGGAGGAAATGCCTCCATGTAACAGGTGTGCCCTTGAAACTTTGAAACAAAGATGTTCGTATGTAGCAACCACACAACAAGTAATAGACACCCCATGGTTGATAGCTACTTGAAAGAGCAACCAACAGATATGCATGGAACAAACTGAGGAAACAACCCATGCCCATAATGAAAGCATAGATACATTGGAATATGAGTGTCGCCAAATTCCACCCCTTAGTCTAAGATCATCAATTGAAAGAAGTTGGACACTTCTTAGAAATTCAAATGGGTGCTCATTATTTCAGATCTCTCCCTTTCCACTCAGTCATGGGGGAGATGGCCACTTATGCTAATCATATGGGGCCCTCAGTTCTTTTAAGTTTTTTTTTTCACATTTTTGTTTTACACATTTTTGTTTTACAAGTTTTTGTTTTACACGTTTTTGTTTTACAAGTTTTTGTTTCACATTTTTGTTTTACAAGTTTTTGTTTTACATTTTTGTTTTACAAATTTCTTTAACTTTTCTTATTTTTGTTTTTCAACATCGTTATACTTTTCCGTTTTTTGTGTGTGCGTGTGTTATCCACCCTGTAAGTTTGTCACCAATAAGTGTTCGGAATGATGGTATGAACTGTTTTCATGTTGATTGCTAATGTTTGGTTTTTACCTTAAAGTCACAATGTTGATACTAAGGTATGTTTCTTTTGATATGGCAGGCAATAAGATCACTTCATCCATCCATCCAATAGTTTCTATGGTCTCTCTCGACTTGGAAATGTACAGTCCCTTCATAATAAGAACTTTAACGAATCGGTGACTGGGCATTTCTTAAACTAAGGAAGGACTCAAGGATTGAAAAGGGTGTGACTTCAAAGGAACTTGATGCTTTTGTGTTGGCCGTTCTCTTGGGTGCTTGGATGTTTTCTTCTTGAGTTTTCTTGCTGTTCTGATGTTACCTAATCATCGGGAAGCTGAGAAAATAAAAATAACAAAGTCTTTGCATGGTGTGGTTCTCACACATAAAAAGACAAAACACAAAAAAGAAAGAAAGAAAGAAAGAAAGAAAGAAAGAAAGTGAGAATTCAAAGCACACCCCTTAGACAAAATAAACTTGGGCTACAAGCACTGGTTATGGAACCGAAAGTGTTCCTTCTAACTAAGGCCCTTCTTGCTTCCCATTCTTTCCTTTGTTTCGTCGGAATGGTGGTGGATCTTGGGGAAGGCATTCTTGTTACTTCAAGAGGATGGATTGGCTGAATGCATTAATGCGAACTCACTAGAAGTGGTTTGTTTGAGGTCGGAGTTGGAATGAGATTTGCTGAGTTACATTAATCATGAACCACACAAGGGGCTATACACCACCTTGTTCTTGGGATTCCATTCCATTCTCTTCTCTCCACCCTTCTCTCCATTCTTCACCTCATTGCCAGTTGTATCATTAGTGTATATATTTTGGTTGATGCATTGTTTTCTTTTTGGTAAACGCTTGTGGTTAAGACTTTAACTCTTGTTCCAAATGACATTCCTAGAGCCTACAGAATCTTTGAATGTGGGTTTGTCAGGGCATTAAGGGCATGAGCCTGCTTTGGGGAGGACCCATTGACATCCCTCTTTGGTGCATTAGTTAAATTATTTTCCCTAACATTTTTGCAATTAATTTTTATTTTGTTCATTTCCATCTTGACATCCACTTTATCGACGTTACCGTTGTCTCTTTTTATCTATCTTTCTTACTCCTTTTCCTTCTCCATTCTAACACTACCGGAGGTTCACGATTAGTCATGGGGGTACGGGGCCCGATTTTTTTCGATTTTCTCTTAGCCCCGAATTTTTTTGATTTTTTTCCTAATCCCTACACCTTCGGTAGTCATCAATATTATATCCCTAGATTCGCAATCAGCCATACCACAACCTAGCCAATGGACTTACACCGAAGCAAGGTATTAATTACATGATGATTCAATTACCCTTGCTAATATAAGATTGTGTTGTGTGTGCAGATGGCGATCATACAAGAACGGATTGGATCTGGAGCAAAAACTTGGAATGGAGCAGTGCTGAAAGTAGCAATGCAAGGAGCAAGATCGATGATGTGCTTATGAATGGACAACGAAAGGCGCAATCTTGGCGTTGGCAGCAGCAACACTTCTTTCTCTCTCTTTTTCTCTCAAGTTGCCAAATGAGGCCTGATGTCAATGTAATAAGGTGTTCACTCTTGTTGTCATGAACACCAGTTTTGTCAAGTCTTGTAATGATGATTCGTTCACATGTCATCCCATTAGTTCCATTCCCCTCAATAATCCCATACCTTCCCNTTTATTTGAGCAACATTGTACCTGAACACAAGTTGTGTACGGCAATAAAGACGAACTTCCTGGATAAACCTTATAGTGCATGGAATAGGATTTATTTAATGTTATTTATTGCTTTCTCTCTTAGTAATGCAGAATGAGTACAACTTAATTACGAGCATTTAAGGATGTGTACGGATAATCAAGGAATAGATGCTCATCGCAACGCGAAATGAGTACGACTTGATTACGAGCATCTAAGGATGTGTACGGATAATCAAGGAATCGGCTGCTCATCGCACTTAGGCTAGAAACGCAAAATGAGTACGACTTGATTACGAGCATCTAAGGATGTGTACGGATAATCAAGAAATCGAATGCTCATTGCACTTAGGCTAGATTAGCTTTCTCAACCCTTTTCCCCTAGTTAAGTGCCTCAGTACGACCACTTTGAGCACGTGCGTTACGCGTGGTGATCCCAGCAACGCTTAGCGTTTGGTAGCCACGGTTGCATCGGTTCAGGGTGGGTACAGTAAGTGGGAACGGATGCTGACACTAGGTAATTTAGACTTAGTTCATTAGTTAGAGTTAGTAATTAGTTTCTCAACCCTTCACCTCAATAGCATAGGAGAAAAACATAAAAAGATATAAAAATCATATACCTTAGACTTACTTAACCATACACTGTGACAACTACAAGTAAGTCTGGGAAGACAACAAACGATTAACCCTAAGTGTTCCATGGGGCGTGTAGGCATTTAGTCTGCGAAGTTTGACTGGATCGCGTGGGCTACGCTTGTTTCGTATGGTTGAGTGTAGGGGTACCTTGCCACTCATCACTCTTAGATTTGGCAAACATTACTAACTAAGCTAACACCTCATTGCTAAGGGGGAAGGGGGCAAGGAGGGGTTAGGGTTGTGGGAACTAGAATTGAATGACTATATGTACCCTTAAAATATATAGCAAAATATTACAGTGTGTTAATGAATATTCCTATTATAATTGAACTTGTAACTTGTAATCCAAAAGTTGTATGCTCTAACTAACATAATAGTTATTCAAAGTCTAGTTGTAGTTGGCTGTAGTTAGCCATGGTTGAATAGGAATTGATTGTTTTATGGATGTTTTTAAAATGTAAATAATTAGCATCACAGTTTGGACATGATAGTTGGAGTTTTTTTTGCCAACATGCCATTAAGATCACACAACCTCTTTGTTCACTCTTCTATGATGGTGCAACCCATCTTCAAGAGATACCCATAAACATAGGTTTTATAATTCAACTCATCAGTGTACTATTAGGATTGAGCACACCTCACACCTTTTTTCCTCTAAAATCCAAAAGAAAATTTGTTTTCAAGGTGTCACAGGCTTATGAAAACTAGGATACTAGCATAAGTAACGTAGTTTAGGAATGCCTTGTGTATGGTGCAAAATAAAACTCTAAATCTTCACCTAAAAACCTCTTTTTGGAAGCACCTTCAAATGATCTCCTAGGTCAAATCTAATAATACCATTGCACCATTGCATCTAATATGTTTGAAGGTTTTGATTAAATTTTAGTAGTTGCAAATTTTCCAACTTGACCATATAACCATCGAGTTAATGTCTTATCTCCTCTTTGCTAGCCACCTAAGCCAAGTTGCTTTATGTTATATTAAGCTAGAAGTTACTAAATTCAAATACTATGCACTTCTACACCTCAAATTTCAAAATCCCATATCTCTCTCATATGATCACATTTTTCAGTATGGTTTGAATTGCTGGATAGCTAATGATCCCTACTTTTATGTGAAAATGATGATTTAAAAAAACTAATGTTCTTTATTTAACATATTAATTGAACCATATCCCACTCTTTATGGACTAAAATTTGTGATAAGGTCAAATCGTACAATCAACCTTATCCAAGCTCTTCATTTTTATCTATGCTTCTATCTTAGATCCGTAAAACACTATAAAAGCCTATTCAAGCCATGCATTCGAGAAGCGCAATGAGAAGATTCAATAGTTTAAGAGAATGAGAGAACATAAGAGTAAAAAGAAAAAGTAAAATGGTTTAAGGTGCCTTCTTATATGATGATGTGTTTGTATGTTGGTTGATGTAATAATCAAGGTGCTTCATTTCAATTTTATCATTTTTCTTTTATATATAACTTTGCTTTGCAGTGTGTACTTCCTTTAAAATCTTATTTTAAAAGACTTACATTCTTTGTGGGATTTCTAGCTCACTTTTAAGGTTCTTAATAACCTTTAGTAGTCAACATATGTTGTACCTAGGTATCAATAAAAAACAAAAGTAACAATGATTAAAGTTGGTTTGGCCTCATGAATAAAGAAGGTAAGAGGTTACCAATTTAAGTCATACTTGAGGCATCAACATATTCCTCTATAATTCTTCTAAAGTATCATGTTGGCCGTATGTCTTAGGATGTACTTATAGTATAAAGAAAGTTAGTGCAACTATTCATGTTCCAAGTTGTGCTTGCTCATAATCCCCATTCTAATATTGTAGCCTGTAAAACTTTGCTTTTGCATTTTTCCTTCTAATGCATAAATTGATCTTATTTTTATTTATTTAGTTCAAGAAAAGATAGATTATGCCAATGGAAACTATACCAAACACTTGATAGAATCTAAACATAAAATAATGGTGCACAATTATAAGTCTCTCAGACATACCTGAGTTAAAAGCAGAAAGTGAAAAAGAGAGATTAATTGTCTCTCAGACATACCTGAGCTAAAAGCAGAAAGTTAAAAAGAGAGATTTCCTTTTTGCTTGAATTCTCCAGGTTGATGACCGTAAGTAATTTCCCTTTGTATAATTGAATTCTGTTTGACTTCCATATATAGAAATCATCTTATTGCATTTAGCTTTTTACACATTTAATGAAACTGTTTCCAACATACTATCAACTGCATAAAGACGCACACTCAGTGTTGGTCTACCCAGAGTCACGAAGGAATATTTCATCATCCCAGAGCTCATACAGAGAATGATAAGGTCCATGGATCGGGTCTACGAACACTTTACCGTCGTATACTCTCTTCTGTGGGAGATTCATGAGCTTTTTCCTGTCATCATCGTCCAAGCTGAAATCAAAGATGCATGCATTTTGCTTGATCCGCTCTGTATTGTAACTCTTGGGGATCAGAGTCACACCCTCTTCCAAACCCCAACGCAACGTCACCTGTGCAGGACTTCTTCCATGTTTGGCTGCGATTGATGTTACTGTGGGATGTTCCAGGAGTCCGCCAGATGCTGCAAATACAGAACTCACTGGCAGTCCCAGGGGTGCATAAGCAATCACATGGATGTTTTTGTCTTTGCAGTATTCCTTCACCTCCTGCCGATTCCACATGGGATTCATCTCCACCTGCAATTTTGAGTTTTTCATTAAAAAGATATCTAAACTACTGTTACATGAGCTCGTTGTTTGGAGTGATGGTAGGATCATGGTTTTTTAGGTTGTCCTATGTGTGTTTGAGGTTGTTTGCAGCTACTTTAAGAGGTTAGGCTTTCAGTCATCATGGACCCTCCAGACCCTCTGAGATTTTACACAAGCACTCATAGTACTATTCATCTACTGCTATTGCTCATCTTCATCGTTTGCGATGCACAATTAAGAGAGCAACAAATAAGTATGGCAAAAATGTGAATAGTTGGCTGGATGTTAAATGTTACTAGAAGAGATAAACTACAGAATACAGAGACATCAGAGGAGGACTTTGAGTGGTTTCTATTTTAGCTAAGCTACAAGAATGATAACATATAAATGTGGATGGTTTAAACATGTGCAATAAGCCTATAAGCAAAGGTTGCTACATCATCAAAAGGAAGAACAAAGAGAACATAGGGAAAAATGATTAAAGATGATTTAAAGAAATTGCAAAATAAATAAAGATTTAGCTATTCATAGAGGTGAATGATGATAAATAACTCATGTAGCTATTCATAGAGGTGAATGATGATAAGTAGAAGGCTCAAAATTCCTCGTGAAAAATGAGTGTGCCAATTGTGCAACACAAATAGCATTACAAATGGATACCACAAATTCCTACAATGTCCTATATTTAAGCACATTAGACACAGATGGAATGAGTGTGCTAGTTGTGCAACACAAATAGTATTGAAGATGAATACCACAATTTCGTACAATGTCCTACATTTAAGCACATTAGACTTAGATGAGATATTAAGGATTATCACCTAGAGGCTCAATGCTCATCTCACCAATTTAGGTCTTGGAAAGATCGATGGATGAGCAAAAGCCTAATCTCATTCAAGTGGGTGCATCCAAGCTTGAAGTCAAGTCATATGACTTGAGAAACAAGCACCTTACCATCACTCCAAGTGGTGGTCCCTTATAGATGGGATATTACATTTCCAATTTAGTTAATTTGTTTCAAATGTTATCAAGAACACTTGTAATTCTCTTAATGATGTTTTCAACACTCATAGCATGTATATTTCTCCTATTCAATGGATCCCAAGGTTTACAAACATAATAAAATTTTAGTTTTAGTTTCTTCTACCAAATTACATGCATAGGGATTACAAGTAATGGTGAGGTGCTTGTTTAGAGGTTGGAAGATGTGTCTTTAGGGAGTTCGCAAGATTTGAAGTGATGATAAGGTGGTTGTTTTTGGGGTTGGAAAATGAATATTCAAGGCTGACTCAAAGAGTTTTAGGCTTTGGCTATCTCTTCCAAGATTACACAAGCACACAGAGAAACCAACATTTGATGATTAGATGCTTGTTTCTCAAGTTAAAATATATGAGTTTAAGGTTACATGCAGTGATTAGAAAAGGTAATTAAATTTTCACTCATCAACCCTCATCCACCGACCCTGTCAACACCCCGTGAAATTAACAGTGAAGGCTCCGTATGATATTTTGTTACACGACAACGCATGTAATTTTCGTTCTTAGCACAAGAGACAGACCAGGGAGTTCAGGATGCGAGTCTTGCCTGGTTCGCTGCAGGCGGAATTGAAGCATGGCGGAGTAAGGATTCTATTTTCTTTGGGGAAAAGTTGCTAACGCCAATGCTCTTCGTTAATCCGCTTTCTACGCACTTCTCCATTGCCTTCCAAGTAGCAACTAAATCCACCGCCAATACGTCATCTGGCTTGATAGGCAGAGAACGCACTCCTTTCTTCAGCCGTACGGGCCAATGAATCAAGTAAAGATCCAGGTAATCCAGCTGCAGTTCTCTGTAAGCGACAAAATCAGAAATGTCTGTGTATGTAGACGTAGTGAACGTAGTGAGCAATAGTACAGCGTTGAATGGGAGGGTAAGCTTTTGCCTTTAATGCAGATCATATATCGTTACACAAGCAAAAGCGTCTTTTCTTTCATGTTCCAAAGTAGCAAGTGCAAGGTACAGACGACATTCGAAGAAATCGGTTCGAAGATCCTCGAAATAAATGAAAATTTATTATTACTGCTTCTATTACAGAAAATCGGAGGAATTTAAAAGGAAATTTCAAACTTGAAAGTTCATCACTACCGTGACAGAGCCTACTGACAGTTTCATTTTAACATTGTACACGACCGAGGATACAGCCTGATGTAGGATTATCAGTGAAAGCACTGTAAAGATCTTTCAAGAACACGAGAAATGAGATTAAGCTGGTAAAAGAGGTGTGAATTTGCATCATAAACAATTGTCTGATCTATAAATCAGTATTAACGTGTGAAACTCTAACAATGTACGGAAAGAGGAAGACGGAGCTTATGTTAAAAAAATATCAGCGAAAGCATCCTGAAGATTGTTCCAGAACACTGTAAATGAGATGAAGCTGCTGCATATTATTCAAATGAGATAAAGCAACACACGATAAAGCTTATTCTAAAGCTAATAGCGAAACTAGCACTTCTTATGTAAAAGGAGATTGAGAATAAATAGCGTCCATCGAAAAATCGTCAATAAAAGTTCAACAACAGGCATGAACAACATGATGAAATTTTGCTTATTAAATCGAAAACAGAGCTTATTTATATACTTTTATATACTTGAGACTTTTCTGGAGAGCCGGAAGTACGTCATCAGGATGATTATCATCACACCAGAGCTTGGAAATCACGAAAACCTGGTCTCTACTCACGAGATCTCTCTGGAACGCCACGCGCAGAGCTTTGCCGAGAGCTCTTTCCGTTCCATACAAAGAAGCCGTATCGAACAGCCGGTATCCAGCCTGCAAAAGCAAACGGTAATATTACAATCTTTCTTGATAAACAGATGTCATAAAGTTTCAAATTTCAATAACATAAGAAAAGCACGAAGAGATTGAACGTTTACTTCAATTTATTTGTGTAAATGGAAATAGAAATGAAAATTCTTTAGGAGAAACCTTTCATCCATGTTATCAAATGACCGAATGTAAATGTGGAGCAAACTTTTTTTGTCACTGTTACCGTGTTGTGTGCATAGTAAATTGAAACAGATTTTGTCCGTACCTCGAGAGCTGCAAGAACAGCGCTTTCAACGACTTCATCAGGAGTGAAACCAGAGGCCATGCCCAGGCCGAGTACAGGTATTTCGGCTCCATTGTTGAGAACAGCGGCGGAACCAGAACTAGAACCAGCAAGCGTTTTCGTTGCCATTGCAAAGAAGAAAAGTCACACTCTCAGGAGAAGATATCTGAAATTGAAACTGAAATTCTAGAATTTCTAGATCTATTGAACTGGATAAAGTCACTGGACAGGGCAACTACGCAGAGAGTTGGTACTGGGCTTTGAACCCAGCACTTTAAGTTTTCGGGCAATAATTTTTATGTATAACCTCCCTAAATAAGTTACCCACTGGGGCCGCGTGACAGTGACTAAGTCGTCGTCAACGATAAAAACAGAAGGGTTGTACATCCTAACATTTTTATAGCATTTAAATTATACATAAGTCTCTGTCATATACTTGAACCATGGAACAAGAAATGCATTAATTCCGCAGCTTTTTGTTTGTTATCTTGACTATATCTCCTGGACACAAATAGTTAACGATATTATAGGCTGTTGCTCTGTAAAATCAATATTTATACACATTTATAATCTAATCAAATATGGAACAATCGTCCTTTTCTATTTCGGTCATCACCATAAGGACAAAAGGGTTATACATCCTAACATTTCAATAACATTTAAATTATACATCGGTCTATATGAGATACTTAAACCATGTAGATTCTCCGTACACAAATAGTTAACAATATGATGGGCTGTTGCTATGTAAATCAATATTTACCCACATTTATAATCTAAACTAATCAAATATGCAAAGGTAGAACAACCGTTTTTTTTTTCTGGTACCAGATAGGTTTGAAAAGTTACACACTAGGTAGCGTGACGATGATTGCAATTCGTCATAAATCATAAGGACAGAATCAATAGCATTTAAATTATAAAGGGGCCATGTCATATACTTAAACCCTACAACAAAAGTTATCTTAACTATATATATCTCTTGGGCACAAATAGTCTTAACGATAGTAAAAGGATGTTTGCTATAATAGTCTACTGCAAGTAAAAAGATGTTTCCGATAATGGGAATATTCAACTATAATGAGAATACACAATTACTTGGTATTTCCTCAAAAGTGTGTTTCATAGATTTTTGGTTTATCTGTCCTTGTCATCTAAGACCAATGTCTTCTTTTAGGTAACAATTGAAGAGTTAAGGGTTTTTCTTGAGGAATACACTTGAGATGTTTTTTTAATTTTCTTTCTTGTCATATTTACAACTTAGTGCTCTCAACCTTGCTTGGTCTTACAAGCTATCTTCTCCTTATTCTTTTGACTTACTATTTGTCTATTTATTCATCATCATCATTATCATTTTACCTTGTCCCAACAAGATAGGGTCAGCTACATGAGTTCTCTTTTACCATTTGCCTCTATGAAGAGTAAAATTTTTGTTTATTTGCAATTTCTTCAAATAGTCTTGAATCATTTTATTCCATGACTTTTTTGGGTCTTCCTTTTGATGACTTTCTTAGAATAGTGAAGTAGCAACCTTTTTTAATAGGTTGATTAAATAATCCATTTATTTGTTATTCCATGATTTTATTATATTTTACGAAGCATAACCAAAGACTTCGTATACCTTATAGATAGTTACCTTTTTCAATGGATCATCATAATCTTATGTTAAGTAGAATTACGTGTATAGCGGTGAACACACACATAGATGACTCAAGAGTTCGAAGATCACTTGTGAAGTGTGAGATTCAAGATGTATTCAACATTATCATTGTATAAAATCCTTAACATTAGATAATTCATAATCATTATGAACAAGAATAAGAGGTGATGAGTCGCGATATCGCGTACACGATATCGTGGCCTGCCTCAATTTCTATATATAAGAGGCAGCTTTCCCTGTTCTAGGCATCTAGATTTAGACCCTTAGCCAAACTATAGCAATTTTACCATTGCAGAGTTAGAATAATTTTCATGTGCCCACAGTAGGAGTCTGAAAGTAAACGGATCTTTATTCGAGCAAAATGTACCTGAGCACACATTTGTGTACGGCAATAAAGATGAACTTTCTGATAAACCTTGCAGCATATGGACTAAGCTAAATAGGATTTAATTATTGTTAAATGTTAAATGCTTTCCTGTATAGTTAATCTCTCTCAACCCTTGACTCTCCTAGTTAAGTGCATTTAGTATGACCGCTTCGAGCACATGTGTAACACTTGGTGACCCAGTAACGAGTAGCGTTCGGTAATCCCAACAGCGTTGCACTGGTTTAGGGTGTGTGCGGCAAGTGGGAACGGATACGGGTGCTAGGAAAATTAGAACTTAGTTAGTGAATAGTTAATATAAGTTAGTCACTTAGTCTCTTCACCCGCTCCCTATTAGCATAGGCGTTAAAAAGATAAAAGATATAAAAATCACATACCTCAAACTTACTTAACCATACAGCCGTGACAATACAAGTAAGTTTGGGAGGACAACTATTGATCAACCTTAAGTGTTCCATTAAGGCGCGTAAGCACTTAGTCCTTGGAGTTCGACCGGATCATGCATGAGACGCTCGTATTCGTATGGTTGAGTGTAGGGGTACCTCGCCACTCATCAAGAGGCATATCACTCTATGCACCATTTTTAGTAATATAAGATTTGACAACCATTTAATAGGAATTCAACTCAATCTATCCCACTACAATGCTGATTCAATAATAACATATAGTATTAATATATTATCAAGAAACATAATACTAAAGAAAAGCTACCTATTATCGTAAGGAACTTTAATATTCAATACCAATTACCAATTACCAATTACAATAGAAATTGGATAACAGTCTTCACTCTTAAATTCTCAATAATAATATCCAACATCGCAAAAGCATCATTCTCTCTAAGCTATTCTTACTCTTAGGTCACTACCAAGCATTCATCTCATTCAAGGATATTGTTCCACTTGAAATCCGCAACTTTTAATACCATTCAACTACCTTAATTCTTGTTTAAAATAGAAAATTTTAATGACTTTTCTAGTTGCAACTTGTAGGAGGTTGCAGCTGCTTGCCTAAAGAAGTTGAGACTACTAGAAACAAAGGCTACAAAATTTAGCATCTTCCCAAAGAAACAAATGAGATTAGCTATGACTTGTAGCTAGTTGTAGTAAGAACAACTTTAATTTAGGACTCTAGCTCATTGTGGATGGGTACAAGTCACACCTTCTTGTAGTGATAACTACGATAGGATGTGGATTGCAACTAGTTGTACTGATAAAATGACTTCATTGGTTTTTGGCTAATTATGACCTAAAGCGGCTCGTAGTTGGTTGCATTGGTAAGGTCTTCTAAATTGATTGATTCTAATGTTTTGTGACTCATAGGAGGTTGTAGTCATGAATTCTCAACACTTTTTTGCCAACCTTAAGGTATTGTGACTTGTAGCACCTCGTAACAACTCTCGCAACTCTTACTCTAAGTTTACTTCCTTGTCTAAATTTGCTTGAACCACTCCAAAATCATCATAGAGTACTAATGAGCATTAAAGGTAGGTTTTGTTAGTCTTTAGGATTTCTTAGAGTTCTAGAGTTTTTAAAAGGACAATTGGTCTGGGAATTACAAGTGGTTAACATAGATTTAATTGCCAAATCAACATGTTCAGATGTTAGAATGTGCCAAGGAGCATACTTGATTAAGCAAATAGAGGAAAGTTTGAAGAATAAGTTATTCCTAAGACATAATGATCTAGTGCCAATTGTTCCTTGTGGAGACTTCAATGCAAAATTTGGAAGTAGTGTTTATCAATTTTTAAAATATGAACGTGTAAAGGGAACATGATTTGAAGAAGATGTTTCCATTAATTCAACATACAATTCCATTGGCTGGTGCATATTTTGCTTACTTTGAAACTTCAATAGATAAATCAGATTGTAGAATTCAGGAATAGATGATGTTGATGGATAACACTCATCAAGAACCATAGTTCAGCAATTACTTTGTCATGATTAATGAGGATGGGTCAACAACATTCTTCATTGAGATCCTAGATTATATTTGGTACGATGTCTGATTCTTCCAAGTTACCAAGCTACTAGAGTTAATTTCTAAAGAAGAAATTGAGAAGAATCAAAATCAATCCTTGCCATCCCAAATAAGACCATTTGATCATATACCACTTCTGGCAGAACTACAATTACTTCCATTAATTTCTAAGGCTGATCAAGATCAGGAAATATCTTAACCTTACTTTTATGTATGATTTTCATAATTTTCTTTATTGTTTAATTTATATTTTAATTTTATAAGTAAAATATCTAAGGTAATGGAAGTTGAGAGTAAAGGATTTGCCCTACCTTCACTTAGATAACCAGATACGAGTTGCACTTTGTGTGACCTTGGTTAGAACTAGTGAATGGTGGTTGGTAGACCTTTAATTCACCTCTTATCATTATCTTAGAAAATGAGGTAAGTATTAATAAAGTAATATTTAAATTCTCATATATTATTCTTGGATGTGTCTTGTTTACAAAATAAGCAAGAAACAACTTCAAGTTCAAAGAAGAAATCAAATTATTGAAGCATAGGATCATAACATAAGCATTGGAGCTAGAAAAAGATAGTGAATGTGGACTCATTCGAGGATGAATGAAACCTAAAGGGAGTAGATTGTAACATCCCCATTCCCAATTGATGTTGTTGCATAATGAAGATGGTGCCTCTTTAGATTAAGTGTTATCATTATTGTAACAAGATCTTAAAGGGCAATTTGAGACCTAGAAGGGTGCATTGTAATAACAAACGTGTCTCTCGAGGTGACCTTTGGGGGTTTTACCTAATGCATTTATACCCAAGCTTAGAGGTCATGCCAGCATGGAGTTGTGGAGTTAGTGAAGGTGAGTAATGGGTGCCAAGTGAAGTGGAATAGGAAGAGGACTGGCCATTCCTTCTGGCCAATGATAGGCCCAATTGTGGTGGTAGTGTTGGATCATCTCTAAGGAATAGGTGCTAAAGGAAGAAAACCCCAAGGAACACTCTCAAAGCATGATCCAGATGCACTATTCCACATTAATAAAGCATTCCTTCCTCTTCTCCTCTACATTTTCTCTGTTATTTTTATTACACATAATGTTGAATGTTACATATATTTGACATTTGGTATATTATCTTCTTATGCATAATGTCTAATATAATGTATATTTGACATTTACCATTACATTTGGGAATAGGATGTCATAGGGATGAACATCGTAACTTCTTAGGTACTCGGATTTGTTCTTCTTGGTGCTTACATTCTTTGGGTTGAAAACAAAGGGGTAATCTCCTTCAACCAGCTTATGACTCTGGTCACTTCATTGAGATGGCTTAATGCTAGTCAGTAGACTAATAGTTCCCCACCACTTAGCTCTCCTTGTTGTTACTACAAAAATTATTCATGGAGTTTTTGCATGTGTTCAATAGCTACACAAGCCTTTGGTGTTGTCTCTCTGGTGAGTGGTGGTGGTGGCCACTCCTCTTCTAGCAACTTAGCAGTTGCTTTTTCCTTCATCATCTCCTACCAAGAGGTGACAAGAACATGATGTAGTATATTGTTGGCATAACGAGCTATACCTCCCCTTATGTAAGGTTTGTAAATCAGGCAAGGGATGTGGAGCATCTTCCTTCCTTACTTGTTTTCTTAAAAGTGCTTTTGAATCTCAAGGAAGATAAGTTGAGGGAAGTTGATCTAGAATTTATTTCTTAGAGCGGTGCATGCATAGGTGGAAAAGGTAATGACCTTGTTGGGCCTCACCATTGGGTTTAGGTAGTAGGTTGCAATCTTGAAGTAGACTGTCTCCACCCTGGTGAGTGCACTATACTCCTTATGATCCACCCTATAGGATTGGTGAACCCACTCCTTTTTGGCTTTTGGGTCTACTTGTGTGGGGATTTCTACTAATGTTTTCCCTATGTTGGGCAGTGCAAGGGCCTCTACAATGACCTCAACTGAGTAGGAGATGCTATGTCCTTCATCTTTACTATGGCATCTACTTGGCAATTGTTCCAAAAGAGATACGTTTTCGCTATGTACCATTCCCCACTAGAAGAGATAATGGGCCGTATGGGAGACCCATGTAGTTGAGTGTAGACCTCCTCTAGTGCTAACTCCAAGAAGGGACAAAAGTTTAGTTCCTAAAGAATCAAACTTTAGGCCTCGTTGGAAACAATTCTTTCTAAGTAGGCCTCAGTCAATGTGACCTTTAGATTAGGCCTCGAATGTGACACCTCATCATGTCATGATTTTCCAATCTCTATTGTGGGCATTTGATGAACAAGCTCCACTTTGGGCTCCTCTCGTAGAGGTCCCATTGCATGGGTTTTGACCTCTCCATCTTGGGGTTGTTGTGGCTACTAGCCCTTTCCTCCTCTTGGCTGCTTCTCCCGTAGTTGGAGTGGTCCTTTTCTGTGTGGTCTCTTTGGTGCCATTTGTGATCACAAACATAACAAAGGATTACTGTTTCCATGTGTAACTTTTAATGCTCTTGATACCTTTCTGCTTTTGGATAAGTTACACTTAGTTTAGTCGTGACCATGATAGATTGATTATTTTATTAATATTTTATTCATTTAGCTACCTAAGTTTGTTGATGAGGTTTAACTTGGTATAGATGGTGATTTTAATAATATTTTATTAGTTAAACCTTAGATAGTTAGAAAAATTTCAAGAAATTTTCCATTAGAAATCGTGTGTTTGTGGTCCCCACAATGTAAAGCTTACCTTTGATAGTTTGAGGATTAAAGAATGAGTTGATTTGAATAAATAGTTTGAAAGATATGGCTTTGGAAAGGCTCTGGGCTCTGAAAATTGCAAAAACTTCCCTTGTGTTATGAGGCAAATGTGAAAATTTGGCTAATGTTAATGTGTATTTATACTATTTTTCCCATGCATTGACACAACCATAGAGAAAACATTTTCACTTTAGAAACTAAGTATGGGGAGAGAGTTTCTCAATGAAATTTGAGTCCAAAGAGGCATAGAAAAGTCTAAAATAAGGACATATCATGGAAGAGGGCTTGAACTTTAGTTGGAAAAAGGATATTTGGATGGAGTTTGATTACCAAGGAGTGTAAAAACTAGATCTTTCAAGGTGGGAAAATAATTGTTTGAAAGCAAAATGACTATGGGATAAGAAGTCTAACCATCTAGGCCAAGAAGCATGCAAGTGGATCCTCATAGCAAGCTCGTGCCTTTAATGTTCTTGCATGACCTCATAATAAGGAGTTCGAAGGCCCCAAGGATGACTAATGGCCCTGGATTATTAAAAATTAAATCACACAAAAAGCCACTAAAGAATTAAAACATATCAAAATGGATTGATTGATTAATCATGATAGGAGCTAGTGAGGTGATAGATGGACAAAATTGATGATGGGAGGGAGTATGGAATGGAATGGAGTTCTACATCCTAGTCACATGAATTCTATTATGGATTGTGTGATTAATGTGACTTGATAGTGTCACATCCTTATGGAATCAAGGCCATCCACTTCTAGTGACTTTGCATTAGCACACATAGACCATTTAACCCTTTAGAGCTCATGGACACCCACAAAGATCATCCACCATTCTATATAGATAAGAAAAGAGAAATAGGAAGTGAAGAGAGCCTTAGTTAAAGGGGTGCCTTCAGGCATGGGTAACATGTCTTTCCAGCCCCATAACTAGTGCTTGTAGCCGATTATTTCATCTAAGGGGTGTGCTTTAAATTCCCATATATTTTTCCATGGGAATTACACCATGCAAAGACATTGCTTCTTGTTATTGAACAACATTAGGAATG
The DNA here is from genome assembly GCA_015680685.1 of Gnetum montanum. Lineage (NCBI taxonomy): Eukaryota > Viridiplantae > Streptophyta > Gnetopsida > Gnetales > Gnetaceae > Gnetum > Gnetum montanum. The sequence goes on from MNCI01010247.1 coordinate 393,867, forward strand.
GTGAGGAATGATGAGAATATCCACAAAATTCTAGATGACAGGTAGGTACAAAAGATGACAAGTCCCTTTGAAGCCACACTCTTATCAATTCCATTTGATTTAGTCCAAGTTTAGAAAGCACTAAGGTTACAAGTTCATTAAAAGTTGTTATTAAGAAAGGACCTTATGTTTCCAAAATGAGAAAACACTGTACCGCCATAGAGTGTTAGTGGAATGGGTGGATGATGTGAGTTCATTACCTGATATCATGAGAAAATCAACATCTCATCAATTAATGTTAAAATTCAATGATGAAATCTAGTCATTAAGTAATCAATTTAAATAGTATAATTTAGTAAACAACCATCAATCAGAATTGTGTTCAACACTAAAGTCATGATGAAAATAAAGATGAAAAGAACATGTAAGACAAATCAAATAAAGTAAAATATAAAAGAAATTGCAATATATACAAGAAAATAAAAAATGTATAAAAAATGATGTAAAATAAAAAGTTGAAAAACTGAGGAGCCACTTGTAGAATGTTAGCATGGATTACCATCTCCCCCATGACTTAGTTGGAAGGGAGAGATCTGAAAGATTGAGCATGCTTAGCCATTAGTTAAGGCATTGTTCCCATCAATTGTTCTTATCTCTAGGAAAGGTTTAAGTTGTTGCATGTTGACCAATGATCTCTTATTTGGGTTGGTAGGATGGTAGATCATCGTGGCCCTAGATGGGAAAGTTTCATGTATAATGTAATGACCCTCACATAGCATTTGAAATTTTGTACATTGAGGTACATGCATGGGGTTCTAGTAGAGCACCTTATCTCATGGTTGAAATTTCACTTTCCTTATTCTAAGGTCATGGAATTGCTTGTTGTGTGCCTTGTGCACTTCATTCAATGACATGACCACTAATCTATTCTTTCTAGTGTGTTGAGATTTATTAGTCTTTTCATTTGGGCTAGACTTAGGTCCAGGTCAAGGTCACATGCAATTGAAAGTGTATGGAGCTTGGTTTGGATGAGAAGAGTTGGAAGTTTTTCATACACTAACTCATAGGGAGAATATCCTATAGGAAGTTTCCATGTTGAACAATAAGCCCAAAGAGTAACGTTGAGTTTACTGCTCTAGTCCTTCCTATATTTACTAACTGTATGTGTTAGTATTTTGCTGATTTTCCTATTGGTGATCTCAACTTGACCATTGGCTTGGGGTTGGTATGGAGTTGTTAATTTATATTGAATCCCCAAGTGTTGCATGAGTTTTTGAAAAGTGACATTAGTAAAGTATGTTTCATTAGCTAAAATTAGTGCTCGTGGCACACCAAACTTGTTTACAACATTTTGTTGTACAAATCATGTTACCGTAGATGATGAACAAATCGGTGACCATAGTGTCTTCAACCCATTTGGTGCAATAATCAACCACCATGATGATGTATGCCTTTTTGTTTAACAAGGGATTGATGGACCCATTGAGATCAATCCCCAAAAGATCGAAAGGCTTCAGTGGTTGAATCCATTATTGAGGCCCTTCGATTCATGTCATCATCCATCCATCATGTTGGCACTTATCACAGGAATGGAAGAAGTGATGGGCATCCCTAAAGATCGTGGGCCAATAACACATTTCTATGAGAATCTTAATGATCATCCTCCTCCTAGCATAGTGGTCACCAAAAGGATCTTTGTGTGTGTCATGGAGGACTCAAAGTTGATCTACATCATAAGCACACTATTGTACTAGGAGATCTACGCAACTCTTGTAGAGGTTTCCCTTGATTTCCATGTAGTGCTTGACCTGGTGAAAAAAATTATTATTTCTTCTTATTATCCCAATCTTGTGGCATCTCTTGTGTGAGTAGATAGGAAAGGATGTGATCGTATGAGTTTGTTTTCTTAGGACCTTGATCATTGACAATACCAAAAAAGAGGAGTTCATCATGGAATTGATGAGATAAAGGACCCTCATCCTTTTTGCCATCCCATCTTAACCAAGACAAGTGGTGAGCAACCACATTCTCAGTCCCCTTCTAGTAAATCATTATTAAATCAAACTCTTGAAGGATCACAAGCCACCATATGACATGGTGGCTTGCTATTGGCTTGTTCATTAAGAACTAGATAGCACTGTAGTTACTGTGCACAAAAATCTAGTATCCAAGCACATAGTACCTAAGTTTTTCTAAGGCATACACCATGACCATGAGTTCTTTTTTAGTAGTAGTGTAGTTTAGTTGTGCACCTACAATGCTTTTGCTTACATAATAGATGTAGTTTGGATGTTTCTAATTGTCCAACTATATAAGCACGATTCCAAAAACATAATTTTTTGTATTGGTAATGATGTGAAATGGCTTGGACTAGTTTGGTGCTCATAGAATTGAAGTTTTTAAGAGTTTCTATTTTAATTGTTAGAATGCATTCTTGCATTCTCTAGTCTAGACAAATGGTGCATCTTCTTTGTCAGCTCAACCAACGGTTTGACAATCTTTGAGAAGTTATAAATAAAGTGCTTATAGTAACCAATGTGGCTAAGGAATGATCTCACATCCTCTACTATTTCTAGCTGTCTAGTTATTCCTTGGATGTCCCTTACTTTCTTTGAATCTACCTCGATTCCTTTGTTTAGACTGTGATGTCACAAGAAAATACCCTATTAGACCATTAGGTAGCTCTTCTACTAATTGAGCCTCAGGTTTGTTCCCACACACTGTTGAAGAACTTGCTCAAGATGGTTTAAGCCTTGCTCAAAGGTAGCCCCTGTAGGTAGAGAAGTCATCCATGAAGACTTCTACCCTACTATTGATTTGTTGTTGGACATGCTTAAGACTAATTGTTGGAATGTGGTAGGAGCATTACATAGGCCAAAGGACATCTTCCTATATGTAAAAGTTTCCTAGGGGCTTATGCATGTTGTCTTGGCCTAGTGCTCCAGTAAAATTTGGATTTGGTTATAGCCACTACAACAATCTAGAAAGTTGTAGTAACAATGCCCAAAAATGCTATCCAACATTTGGTCCACAAATGGCAATGGAAAGTGAACTTTTTAAGTTGCCATGTTCAACAACCAAAATTCTATATAGATTCTCCAATTTTTTCCTCTCTTTGGTACAATAACAAGTGGGCTAACCCACTTTCTAGTTACAATGCAGTAAATGAACTGAGCCTTAAGGAGTTGTTCAATCTTTTCCTTGACGATCTACTTGGGTTTTGAGTTGAAGTGTCTTTGTGGCTACCTCTTTGGTTTGATGGAGGAATCTATGTAGAGTTTATGTTGGCATATTCTAGGGTCAATTCTTATTAGCTCATGATTTGGACCCTTTATTGTGGCTTCGTATGTGTCAAAATGTTAAGTAAAATGGAGTCAAAGGTTGTTTACATGGTTGTATGGTNGGTATGTGTCAAAATGTTAAGTAAAATGGAGTCAAAGGTTGTTTACATGGTTGTATGGTTATTTTTTTGTAGGATGTGTTTGTAGGACTACGTACATGGGAAACCAAGATGAGCTAAAGAGGACAAGGAACAAACTAGTTAGAGCTCAAAGGAGATAGTCATCTGCATGATCTTCAAACAAACATTCAATGAACATGGACAAGGATAAGATACTGTACAAAAAAAGTTATCATCATTAAAGCATGAGGAAGATCAAGGTTGTGGACAAGGAACAATGCATTCATCATGCAAGGGAAAGTAATTAAAGGAATATTCAAGAAACAAAAGACAACTTGGCAGAATTGAAGGCTTCATAGACAAAGACATCTTTGAGAAACAACAGACATATTTATTCAGGAAAAGACATCTTCATCAAGACAAAGATGTCTCCTAGAATGAATACTCTAGAAAGATGTCTTTCACTAAACAAAGATGTCTTCCTAGAATGGAAGGAAACTTTAGAGAGATCTCTCAAGCATGAGAAAGATGTCTTGCATGACTGTTAGTGATCATTGGCTAGCTACTACATGATTTTCAAGATGGATTTAGAAACATGTCAACTATAAGAATACTTGATGTGCATTGGAAAAAGCGTAAGCCTTGTATTTATTGTATAATCATTTGTAATCAGTGAATTCTTTGTTGCTCCTCATTGTATTATCATCTTGGCATTGTAAAGTGTGTTGTAGCTAATTGTACAAGGATTTGCAAATTGAGTGATGAATCATGATTCGGTAGGCTCTAATATCGAACCCACGATATCAGGTACGCAATATCGCAACCTAAGAAGCGATATCGGATACATGATATCGCGACTCTTGTGTGGGCCTATAAATACACATGTAGGCGTAAGGAGTCGGGGAGTTAGTTTTTTAGTTAGTGTTTAGTCAGTAGATAGAAGTTAGTTCATTTTTAGTTCTTCTCAACCCTTTTCCCCAGTGCATGCCTATAGTGTGATGATTGTAATTGTACGGAACCTTTATTCGAGTGTGACGTACTTGGACATGCACATGATTGAAAATAAAGATCGAGATTGCTTCATCATTGCAGCATTGAATTAGCTTAATTATTTAATTATTATTGTTATTTTTTTCTTTCATAGTTAATATCTCTTCACCCTAAATGCCTTAAATGTGGAATGAGTATGAATTAATCATGAGCATTCAAGTGTGACTACTTGGTATCCCAGTAGAGTACGTAGGCCATGCACTTGGTAATCCCAATGGTAGTCATGCACGAGGTCCAAGATGTATATGAATGATTAAGGAACGGATGCTCATCGCACTTAGGCTAGCTTAGACTCTCTCTCACACTTTTCCTCCTAGCTTAATTAAAGTTATTTTCTATTGCCTCTAGGAGTAGCATTAGGTTAGAAACCACGTCATACACCTCACTCTGGACTAAATCATACATGAAAAAGCATATACTAGTCCAGGTGGGAAGATAGCAAACTGCGATCAACGAGTAACTATCTAGATACTACAACTAGCCTATCTACAGAGTTTGACGGGATCATGAGTGAAATGCTCGTATTCGTATGGTTGAGTGTATGGGTACCTTGCCACTCATCATTGGTGTTGTTGCTAGGGATGGTGATAGTTATTTAGATTAGTTACATCATACAAGATCACTGTAACAAAGTATTAATGATACATCTTTTAGAAAGAAGTAATTGCAACAAGTCACACACAAATTTACAACCATGTATCTCTCACAAGACTATGATCACACACCAACTAGTAAGGAAATTCATTGGAGAACCAACAAATTATATAATGATGAAGACGAAGTTTGGAGTAATCAATTTGATGTAGGGGTTTTCTATGAACATAAACGAAGACAACATTGTCCCAACTCAAAAATGCATAACCTACCTAGTGACGATGAACCCCTACTGGCCACTAAGAGCCTGATGCATATACTAGAGGTTGTTCGAATATCCCACAGGCATCGCAAGGAAAGCTGTGTACCCAGGCTTGATTTAAAAAAATTTCCCAAATTTTCAAGAGGCTATGAATTATATCTACAACAACATTTACAAGTCTTCCATGATGCCTGTGCATGGAACAACATTGATAATGGATGGCAAAAACTTAAGCTCTTTCCTATGACACTTGTTGGCCATGCAAAAGTATGGTATAGGTCCTTAAAATCAAAATTAATTTGACGTTGGCCGACCATGTAGAACTATTTAATGAAAGATATCAAACCTATGCAAGAGTGTCAGCCTTGAGGAGACAAATCCAGGAGTGGAAACAAACGCAACATGAACCCTTGGACATGGCCTTAGAAAGATATTATGCACTGTCAAACAACTGCCCAGGCCATGGGTTCTTCGAGGAAAGGCTAATGTACCATATCATAGATGGGCTCCATAATGAAACAAGGGAGATCCTAGGGATGTATGCCCGAGGTCAACTATATGAGCTACGAACCCATCAATTCCAAGAGCTTATCAAGTAGGTAGCAAAAGATGAAGGAGAAATGGCTAAATGGGAGAATGCTAAAAAATCTCAACAGGCCCAAAAATCAACAAGGGCCCATGATAATGAAGAGGAGAAATCAACTCATCCTAAGGAGGAGGAGTCATCTTTTCCAGTACTAAAATCATTAGATGAAATTTAGGCAAAGATCAATAAGATGATGGAATGGATGCATGAAAAATGTGGAGAATATGCCAATGCTATTAGAGGTAGAATTATGACAACCCAAGAAACATGACAAAACACCTTTAGAAAATCAGAAAGAAGGATTGAAGAGAATAAGAGCTTAACTGCCAATCATACGTATCAATGTAACATTTGGTTGTACGATCACCCCAAGGGCCAATGCCCAATCTTGCCACATTTACATGAGCATTGGGGAAGAATGTCACATTTTGAGTTTGTGCAAAAATACTGTGTTTAATTATAGTGGCAACAATCCTAGTCATGGGGGAGGCCATCCCCAAATTGGTGGCACCCTTCAAACCATCCGAACCTAAGTACTTATCAAGTTCAACCTCCTGTTTCCCCAACTAGGTGAACATCCTCTATCTTGCCACATTATTATTATTCTCCTTAATACCATCAACCCATATCCTTGCCAACAGGACCACCACCTTGGGTACCTTACACTTCTCCTTAATTTTAAAATTCTCATCCTTCACCTTCTTCTACAGTGCCACCAATTGTACCCGAAGGATTTGCAGCACAGCATCAACCCAAAAACGTTACTTGTTTTTATACTATCAACAGTAGTGGGAATCCTTCACAACATCATAAGCATCCCTTCTTTAGACGTGACCATAGAAAGGGACACTATAGTTCAGAAACCACTACATCCACCAACTCAGCACATGTCCAACACTCTAGTGCATGTTCCTCTTCGAACCCAATGCCTCATGTTACCTTATCAGGGCCACCACTCAATACTCCAACAACCATGCGGCCTAATAAATATAGCCACATGGGGAGACATGATCCTTGCATACCATCTTATGGTCGCAAGTACCATAGTGGGTCAACTCCTTATAAATTAACCACATCTTATAACTTGCCCCACTATGTCAACTCTAATCAAGTGTGTGAACCCCAATGGGGTAAGTATGACCGGGTCCCAATATTTCCAACATGCAAGGATCCCAACCTTCCATTTATTAATTCTAGACATGCTCAACCATTTAGTTATGGGGGGTATCTCCCATTCTAACAACAACAACATTAATAAATGTTTTTCTTTTCTTTGATTTTACAATTTTTTATTTTTCAATTTTTCATCTTTCAATTTGTTATTTTATCTTTTTATGAGTAATCTCATCTACGAATAAAACACACATGTGACTCGTCGGTTGAGGTGTTGTTCTATGCTATCAAGTCTCAGGTGACTAATTATTTGAACAACAAGCCCACAACATCCATCCACCCATTCTATTAATAAGAGGTTCTACTATGGGTACAATGATATTCCTAATCATTAAAACTTAAAGTAATCTTGTGATCATTATACCTAGCATGAAGAAGGATGGACTAAGCTGGAATGGCTAGGGTGTGACATTAAGGGGACTTGTGGATTCTCTTTGGTGACATCTGTAGGAGTTATCATGCAGCCTGGTTGCACTAAGATCCTTGTAGATGTAATGAAAAATGGAAGTAAGAGTAATAAAGGCACTCAATACAGAAAGTCAATGCTATTCTATGGGGTCCCACTGGAAAGACATGCACCCATGCCTGAAGGTAGGCAGCTTCTCTAGATTAAGCACTTTATCAGAAAAAAAAAGAACATGTGTGCTGCAAAGCAAGAATCACTCCTCCTTTGTACAAAACACCAAGTGATCATATGCCTTGCCATCATGATGCTCTCATTGTTGTCTATCATTGGGATGAAACAATGCAATGTCGCTGATCAAAGGAATGGACTTGGTCTTGATTTTTGAGCAACAGGTTAATGACACATTAATCATGTCTTACACTGAGAATTCATTGTACCCTGGGCCAGTTACCTCATGCCCCAATCTCTGCAATCTCTTCTATAATTTTCCTTACCTCGCTATTCCTATAATTATGACTTATGTCTTGGGTAGCATGGAATTCATATCTCATTGCAATGGTATCTACATGTGTGTGTTTTGTTGCATCTGTGTAGATTACATTTAACCCTTCTAGTACCTATGGACATTTTGAGATGTGGTTACGCAAGGGAATTATAGGTTGGAACCTGCTTTGGGGAGGATCCACTTGCATGACTTTTGCAATTTTCACTCGTAACACATCACCATCACATCATTTTACACCCTCCAAGTATTACAATACTCTTTCCCTCATCATCCTTTTGGTCCAAACATTCCTATGTACCGAAACATGTCCTTTCTCCTCATCCACTTCATGCATTTCATTGCCAGGTTCTATACCATTATACTTTTTGTGCCTTTAGGACTATTTAATATTACCCTGGACCTTTTACACCAACCTCAAGTCCTTCATTTTTAAGTTTAGAATTTCAAAAATTTATCAACTCTTCCAAGTACCCCATTTTTGATAGGTTGTGATATCTAGTACCTGATATTGGGTTGGACGTGATATTGGGGCCGCGCTATCATGTACACGATATTGCATCCTCAAAAACTATATATATGGATCCCCTTGCACATGTCAACATCATTCTCAACTGTTCACGTGGGGGGATTTTTTCAAATTGTGACTTGCGAATTACACATAAATTGCGACTTACGACTTGCATATACGAATTACGACTTGTGCACCTCTTGGTCAAACAACCATAACTTGCTCACTTAAGCTCTGATTTTCATTCCGTTTGAACCTACCTGAACCTGGAGTGTTCAGCTTAGTCGTGGGGAAGGGGTACACTCCAAATTGCACATAAATGTTTTGAAATTCATCATTTCTTGAAGGATACTATAAAGGGTAATTACTTATAAAAATAATAAACATGTTGCCAAAAACAATATCATTTCCTTACCTATACTAGGAAATTAAAATTTTGAAGCCACCTAATTAAAGAGGGCCCAATATTAAAAATTTTAGGGGACATTACCACAAAATTCTCTAACTCTGAATCACAAAAAATAAGTAACGAATTCATTAAGGCAAAAGTAAGGTATAATTTAAATTTTGTAAACAACCTTACTAATGGTCGACCTTGTGTGATTGCAGATGGTCCCTAAATGTGGACAACAAGAAGGACCCTCTCAAGGTGTGTCCAAATGACCTAGGAGAGGCAGAGGACAAGTGTCTTCCAAGCAACGTGTAGAGCAGGAGGCGCAATCATTTAGCATCCATTAAGAGACTCCTGCTACTGTGTAGTTGGGATAGGTGGAAGAATGAGCTACTGAAGTGCTTGAATAGGGACAACACCTCACATTGTCCTTGGAGTGTATCCAGGCTATCCAAGAAAGGTCCACATTGGCAGCTGTGATCATGGAATTAAACTTTGGACCTTTCACGAAATTCGCTCCTGAGGCCATTAGGGACTAGCTTAAAGGGTCCCCATTATGGCCTATCCTCTCTGAAAGTGGTGCCTAGTACTTAGAAGAAATGTACCAATTTTGGCATAATAAGGAAGAAGGAACCACAGTTAACATTGGTGGTGTATTTGTTGATTTTTCCACCAAGGCCATTTTGAAAGTGTTAAACCTTTTGAATACAAAGCAAAAAGTTTCTCACCTACCCACTTGCTCTGATGTTGGTGCATGGAAGATTTGGTTGAAGAGGGCGTATAGCAAAGAAGATAAGACATATGGAGAGTTGACACTGTAAGAAAGGATATACTTCAAGATTGGTATTTATCACATCTTCCTCATAAGAGGATTAAATAGAATTTCAACATATGTAGTAAGAGGAAGTACGATATTAATGGGAAAGATTAATGCTAACCTTCTTCATCTATATCTCATGGAGATCTTGAGGTGGTTTGAAGAATGCAAGATAGGGAAGTTTGCGTTGCCCTTCCCTTATCTCATCAGGAAGCTGTGCAAATGTGCTGGTATTTTGGGGGTACACCAATGACATTCCCAGAAGAGCCCAAAATGCTTCATTCATAGAACTACTAAAGCCACCAGCCCTAAGGAAGAGTGCTAGTGAGACACTGGAGCTAGAGTAAGAACAGATGGTGAACCCCACTACAACTCAAACTGTAGGGCCTAGTCAACTCCTAAGCACAAGGCCTAGTTAACAACAAGCAAGGCCTAGCATGAGCCAGTGAGACCAACCACCGCCACTATCATAGGATTACAGACCATCAATGAGCCATCTCAAAGCCATCGCTGAGACGATCAGTTGGGGAAGTCGTGATGATGCTGACCTCTTCTGCGTTATTGATGACACTGTACACTCCACAATTTTTATTAATTGCCAATGGGATGACGTGTCCATCCAAATAGGAGGAGAGGAGATCCATTGGTCACAACAGATTTCAGAGAATACTGCATCTTTTTAGGTGCAATTGGAAACAAGTGAAGGGGCCATGGTGGTGGTCATGCAGCACCAAGATGTAGCAGGAGCCGTAAAAGTGGTCACAGACCATATTAAAGAATATTTCAACATCCTTGTTGTGCCACCAGTAGATTTCATAGGAGCACGAGATGCTCAAACTCTAGCCAGTCCCTCAATGACTCTTGCGGAGCATGAGGATGTCCTTGATCGATTGCTGCAGATAGGACAATTAATGACGTCCTTGTTCGACATCCCACAAGATGTCACAGTAGCACAATCAAACATCATCTTCACCAAAGGAAAGTTGGTCATGGAAGAGACCAAGGCTAAGCATGTAGAAGCAGAGTTGGCAAGACTCCAAGAGAGGCTTGTTACCCTACAAGCTACAAAGCAGGTGCCACCTCAGTTTGTTCCCACAGACTAGCTAAACACTTTCAGGATGAAGCAGCTCAATAAGCTATTGGCAGACAATAAAAGAGTGGCAGAGGAGAAGGAGAATAAACAACTTGCACAAGCACAAACCTACGCATATGCCAAGGCACTCAGAGCCTTATAAGAAGAGAATAAACAACTTGCTGTTGATAATCTTCGGTTGACCACTGTGGAAAAATAGAAAAATGTTCTCAAAGAAAACTTTCAATAGTTACAAGAATAGTTGGTTAGGGTCAACCAAGACATGAACCATTTGGCTAGAGAGAATCAAACCCTCTCAATGGAGGAGGTACGCCCAATCCATCAGAAGACAACCATTGGAATAAGCACATGGAAAATGAGGTTGAGGGCCATGAAAAGTTAAAGGGGCATTTCAGAGACTAGGTTAGGATGTACAAGCAAGTTATCAAGAAGGAGATCCATATGGCCAGGCCCACATCAACATGTTTAGTGCTAAACACACTGATTGGTGGGTCATATTGGACACATATGCATTTGTCCACTAGGTAGAGCTTACAAGCCAAGGCTTGCAGATTCAAGATCTCATAGAGTACATGGAATTGAAAAACCTGTCGTATGAAAATTTAGCCATGTTGACAATAGGACACCCGAGAATAGAGCTTGAGAATCAGGTAGCTACCACCTATGCCAGATATGAAGTAGAATTTGTGGAGCATAAGAAAACATTGCAGAAGCTAGAAGTCGCAAATTCTAAACTAGAGGTGGTTAAGGCCAACTACCAAGGGTAGAAATATGTTGCAACGAACTTGGCTCAATGGCTTACAGATTTCTAGAAGTATAGGGACAAACCCAAAGCCTACGAGGAGGAATGACGGTTGTTTGCAGCCTGGTATGTTAAAGCAAATCAAATGTTCCGGCAACTACCATGCCCATGGGAGGTGCCGACTCCATCAAACATTAGAGCATCAGCATGGATGGCACAAGACTCTCAAACTGAAGAGGAAAAGCTCCAGGCATTATTACAGAGCCATCAAATTCAAAAATTTGGAGCACAAGACAAGGGGAAGCATCCCATGGAGGAGCCACCACCACCTGGAACCACATGAGTTCCACAAAATTTTGTAATTTTTGTGTCTATGTTCCAAGTTTTTTGAATTCAATTCTCCACTGTGGCATGAATAAATTCCTAGTCAGTCAATAATCCCATACCTATCTACTGTGTAATCAATGGGGCTTATTCTCACTTTGTTTGACTCGAGGACGAGTTTTTATTCAGTTGTGGGGGTATGATGAATCATGATTCAGTAGGCTTTGATATCGGACCCCTGATATCAGACCCACGATATTGGGTATGCGATATCATGACCTAAGAAGCAATATCAGATACACACTATCGTGACTCTTGTGTGAGCCTATAAATACACATTGATGGGATGTGAGATCACATTCTGCCTTACGATATCGCATACACGATATCGCAGCCCACCGTAATGTCTATAAATAAGAAGCGACTTTCCCTTGTTTTTCCATCTAGACTTAGACCCTTAGCCAAACTATAGTAGTTTTACCATTCCAAAGTTAGAGTAATTTCCATGTGCCCACAGTAGGAGTCTTAAAGTGAATGGATCTCTACTCGAGTAAATTGTACCTGAGCACACATTTTTGTACAGCAATAAAGATGAACTTTCTGATAAACCTTGTAGCATATGGACTAGGCTAAATAGGAATTAATTACTATTAAAGTTTAAATGCTTTCCTAGATAATTAATCTCTCTTCACCCTTATCTCCTAGTAACACGGAATGAGTATGACTTAATCACGAGAATTTAAGTGTGATTACTTGGTAACCCAGTAGCGTACTTAAGCCATGCACTTGGTAATCCCAGTGGCGGTCATGCATGATGTTCAAGATATATACAGATGATTAAGGAACGAATGCTCTTCACACTTAGGCTAGCTTAGATTCTCTCTCACCCTTTCTCTCGTAGCTTAGTTAATATTATCTTCCACCATCTTCAGGAGTAGCATTAGCATAGAAATACATGATACACCTCACTCTGGACTAAACCATACGTGACAAAGCTAATACTAGTCCAGGTGGGAAGACAACGAACTGCGACTTAAGGCTAACTATTTAGATGCCACAACTAGTCTGTCTATGGGGTTTGACTAGATCGCACGTGTAATTCTTGTATTTGTATGGTTGAGTGTAGGGGTACCTCGCCACTCATCATTGGTGCTATTGCCGGGGACGGTGCTAGTTATCTAGATTAGTTATATCATACAAGGTCACTGTATAGGAATTAACAATATATATTTTATGAAGAAATAATTATAAAAAGTCACATATAAATTCACACACAATTTCACAACCATGCCTCTCCTACAAGACTATAATAATGCGACATCTGGTGAGGAAGTTCATTGGAGAACCAACGAATTAGATGAAAATGAAAATTAGAGTACTCAACCTTATGTAGGAGTTCCCTACGTTTATGAACACCCCAACGATACTCAAAGACTCTCGTCATCCAACTCTGACACCTCTAGTTAGGATGAGACATCCCATAGAATGAGGAGGCCCGAAAGGCCTAGGACCTTCTCAATAACTAACAAGAACTTACTTGGGGATGATTGGAAGACTTACAAAAGTCATAATGAGTTTTACAATTCCTTTTCTTCCTCTACTCCTTCAACATTAGATTGTGACATGAATGACTATCTTTCAAGGGATCGGCGTGGAACTAAAAATCGAGCTCACAATGAAAATCAAGCACGCCAACATAAACGAAGGCAACATCGTCCCAACACACGAAAGCATAACTTACCTGATGATGATGAACCCTTATTGGCCACTAAGAGCCTAATGCCTATACATGAGGCTATTCGAATCTCCCGTAGGCATCGTGAAGAGAGTCATCTACC
>MNCI01010247.1:421419-435842 GCA_015680685.1 Gnetum montanum
GTGTCCGTTAAGTGGGAACGGATGCTGACGCTAGTTAATTTAGACTTAGGACATTAGTTAGAGTTAGCTTAGTTTCTCAACCCTTTCCTCTGATAGCATAGAAGATAAACCGAAAAATACCAAAAAAAACACATACCTTAGACTTGCTTAACCATACACCGTGACACTTACAAGCAAGCCTGGGAAGACAACGAACGATTAACCCCAAGTGTTTCTCGTGGTGTTAAGGCATTTAGTCTGCGGAGTTCGACCGGATCGCGTGTGCACGCTTGTATTTGTATGGTTGAGTGTAGGGGTACCTCACCACTCATCACTCTTCTACACTTTTCTAATTTTTTTAGCTCTCCTTCCTATTTGGCCACTTGCTTTATGAGCCTTTGAATTTGATGGGACCTTAGCTCAAAAATTCTCACTTGGGCATAGATCCCAAGGGTTCTCCTAGTTTTAGTTCTTAGCCCATCTATGATATGGTGTAGTTGATCTTGTTGAAAGTATCCATGGCCTAAGAATCAGTGCAATAAAGAGTAGTACCTACCCATGGCCACATCCAAGGACTCATGAGTGCCTTGTTTTCAACCTTGGATTTGCCTTTGCAAATTAGACACTTTGAAGTATGTTTGGTACTTATCATTGAATAGCTCCAATATTATACTCCAACGTTAAATAGATTCTGGTTCCAAGGACTAGTACAAGCTTTCTGCTTATTTAATGAGTGTCTTTAGGAATAGTTTTAAATTCTGCCATTCATTTTCCACATTTTGCAAGGCACAAGCATCATGGAAGACCTACAAATGATTCCATGGATCTGTATTATATCCCCCCTCAAACTCGGGGATGTTGTTCATATCCAGCCATTTGATGTAGCTATCCTTCAAGTGCTTGGTGGAAATTCTAATAGCCTCTGAAATATTCAACGTATTTCTTGTAGCTATGAGAGGCTCATCATAGTCATAACAATCACGGTGGCCTCTATCATGGCCATGATGCCTACGATGAGTTCAGTTATGCCCTCTTTCTCTATGATAATCTTCCCCTTACTGTTGTTCATGCCCTTGCTCTCTATCATCCCAGTGGGATATATAGTTGTCTCTATCCCACTATTCATCTCCATCATGATCTTTATTGCTCTTTCCATAGTCCTAACCTTTGGTTCTCTTGTCGGAGTTTGAGGAGGAAGATGATGATGAAGGTAAAGAGGAAGGAGAATTATGACTAGAATGATGCATATTGCCTCCTCTTCTTTGGTCCCTACCCCAATCATAATGTTTATCTTTTTCTTGGTGCTTGTCATTATTCTTACCTTTGGGTGATTGGTTGTGGCTACCATCTTTTGAGGCCCTGTGGTCTTGAGATCCATTCTTTCCATCACCAAGGTTGTCCACAGTTGATTACAACCATTGGTTAAGTGTCTTTCCATCAAAGAGAGGGGAAGAATCTATGTATTGGGAGGAACCAGAAAAGCAGTTCTTGCCTTCTTTGTATGTTTGCAAGAACAAGTGGATAGGAAACCTTTTGCCCTTTAATGCCTCATATCGAGCTTTTCATTTGCAAATCTTTTTACTGTTGGGCCTCAATGGGATGATAATTCTGATAGAGGTGATCTTGAACCTTATACTTTGCATTAAGTCCAGTGATGCCAAACTTGATTAGTTTTTTTAGCAACATCGTAGGAATACATCGGTCGAGATGCAATATGATGTTGCCTTCTATGTTCCTCCCTCGCTGCCACTTGTCTTGATGAAGGATGAAGATGAAATTTGAAGTGTAATTATCTATGTATGGTTAAGTGTAAGCCAAGGCACATTATTTCTATGTATATTTTATATTTTATTTGATTTAATCTAAGTGTAAAACAAAGGTAATTAATAGAAAAATTAACTATCTAATGCCTTAATCTAACTATCCTAACATATGCATCCGGGCCCACCTTCCATGCACATTTTGAGCTTGTTAAAATGCTACTGGTTTACCAAGTGTTTGGCTATTGGGCAAACCAAGTGATAACACCTCTGGGATTACCAAGCATTAATGGTATGTTCAAGATAGTTGTGCTTATGTGTTATTATTAAGTGTATTAATTAATGAAGGACATTAATGTGAAATGCATGAATAATAAAGTGCATGGAAGTAAACATTAATCTATTCTAAGTGCTACAAGGAGTTCTAAGAATCTTGTTGTTGTCATCATATCAAAGTGACTAGGTATATTGATCCTAGAATAAGGATTTGTGTAATCCTTGAAGTCCTATTGTAGGCACTTAGAAAATATTCTAACTCTGGTGGAAGAAAACTGCAAGAACTTAGCTACACTATTGACTTAATGTGCCATAAATGTGGTGGGTGCACACATTTATATAGGCAAGACTAGACATTGTGTCGATGCATTAAATCATGCGTCGACAGGGCTACGCCGATGGGCATGCATCAATGCAGCGATGCATGCCCATTGATGTAGCCTATCAAATGATTCATCAAAACCTATAATTTTTATTATGTTTTTGCCTCTAGGATTCTATGATTTTGAATTTTTCTAGTTTTCTTAGTTTTGGGTTATGATCTTATTTGTGTTTTTTGGTTTTTGATTTTGATTTTTTGCTTACATTTGTTTTTGTTTGCATTAGGTTATGATTTTGTTTTTGTTTTTGCTTACATAGCATAGGATTACCTTTGACTTATCAAAGGTGATAGGAGGGTGCTTAGGAGCTCCACAGTAAAAATCATGACTTAAAAACTATAAGTTATGGGTTTGATTTTAGTGGGTAATTCTAAGTTATAAAGTTCTACTTAAGTTTTAAGTAAGTTTTGTGTTGGCTATATATATCTAGGAGTACATATAGTCATCTAATTTTGGTTCAATAATGAGGTGTTAGCTTAGTATTAAGATTTTTGATTTGAAAGCTCTAAGTTATGGGTTTAATTTTGATGGGCAATATCAAGCTATAAAGTTCTAATTAGACTATATCTCTTGTAGTGTATCTATATTACACTTAATTCTTCATTATTTTTAATGGATGATTTCTTTTGTTTTCAGAGAGAGTTTTCTCATTCCTTTTACAAGAAACCCTTTAGTAAGTAGTAAAAACTTATGAAGGCACTTCTAAACAAGAGCAAAGGCTTATCCTTTTTCTATCATAGAGAGGAGGTTTTTCAAGATTGGTTGTAAGTATCAAAGCTTGAAAAGGCATCCTCAAAAGTGTTGGGATTTTTCTTTAGACCATATTTTCTATGTTTTTAATCTAATGTACTCTAATTTATTTTTTTTTTAGTTTTTATTTATTTTTTGGTGTCCAACAACATCTGAGTCCTCCCTCAAGAAATATACTTCTAGTTCTAACATCTCCCATATACTCATGTTTTATAACTAAAACTAAAATTGAATTTTTACTTATGTCCACCAAGATCCTCTTGGATTTGATGAAGCATTGTCAGCTAAGCTAATACCTCATTGCTGAGGGGAAGGGGGCAAGGAGGGATTAGGGTTGTGGGAACTAGAATTGAATGATTATATGTACCCTTTAAATATATAGCAGAATATTCTAGTGT
Organism: Gnetum montanum; assembly: GCA_015680685.1. Lineage (NCBI taxonomy): Eukaryota > Viridiplantae > Streptophyta > Gnetopsida > Gnetales > Gnetaceae > Gnetum > Gnetum montanum. The sequence continues at coordinate 424,963 of MNCI01010247.1, forward strand.
GTTAATCAATATTTCTATTATAGTTGAACTTGTAACTTGCAATCCAAAAGTTGCATGTTCTAACTAACATAACAGTTATTCAAAGTCTAGTTGTAGTTGGCTATAGTTAGCCATGGTTGAATATAAATTGACTATTTTATGGATATTTTTAAGATGTAAATAATCAGCATCACAATTTGGTCATGGTAGTTGGAGTTTTTTTGCCAACATGCCATTAAGATCACACAACCTCTTTGTTCACTCTTCTATAATGGTGCAACCCATCTTCAAGAGATACCCATAAACATAGGTTTGATAATTCAACTCATCAGTCTACTATTAGCGTTGAGCACACCTCACACCTTTTTTTCCTCTAAAATCCAAAAGAAAATTTTTTTTTCAAGGTGTCACAGGCTTATGAAAACCAGGATACTGGCATAAGTAACGTAGTTTAGGAATGCCTTGTGTTTGGTGCAAAATAAAACTCTAAATCTTCACCTAAAAACCACTTTTTGAAAGCACCTTAGGTCAAATCTAACAACACCATTGCACCATTGCATCTAATATGTTTGAAGGTTTTGATTAAATCTTAGTAGTTGCAAATTTTCCAACATGACCCTATAACCATCAGGTTAATGTCCTATCTCCTCTTTGCTAGCAACCTAAGCTGAGTTGCTTTATGTTATTTTAGGCTAGAAGTTACTAAATTCAGATACTATGCACTTCTATACCTCAAACTTAAAACCCCAAATCTCTCTCATATGATCACATTTTTCAATACAGTTTGAATTGCTAGATAGCTAATGATCCCTACTTTTATGTAAAAATGATGATTTAAAAAAACTAATGTTCTTTATTTAACATATTAATTGAACCATATCCCACTCTTTATGGGCTAAAATTTGTGATAAGATCAAAATCATATAATGAACTTTATCCAAGCTCTTCATTTTTATCTATGCTTCTATCTTAGATCCATAAAACACTATAAAAGCCTATTCAAGCCATGCATTTGAGAAGCGCAATGAGAAGATTCAATAGTTTAAGAGAATGAGAGAACATAAGAGTAAAAAGAAAAAGTAAAATGGTTTAAGGTGCCTTCTTATATGATGTTGTGTTTGTATGTTGGTTGATGTAATAATCAAGGTGCTTCATTTCAATTTTATCATTTTTCTTTTATATATAACCTTGATTTGCAGTGTGTACTTCCTTTGAAATCTTACTTTAAATGACTTACATTCTTTGTGGGATTTCTAGCTCACTGTTAAGGTTCTTAGTAACCTTCAGTAGTCAACATAAGTTGTACCTAGGTATCAATAAAAAACAAAAATGAGTAACAATGATTAAAGTTCGTTTGGCCCCATGAATAAAGAAGGTAAGAGGTTGTCAATTTAAGTCATACTTGAGGCATCAACATATTCCTCTATTAGTTTTCTAAAGGATCATGTTGGCTATATGTTTTAGGATGTACTTGTAGTATAAAGAAAGTTAATGCAACTACTCATGTTCCAAGTTGTGTTTGCTCATAATCCCCATTCTAACATTGTAGCCTTTAAAACTTTGCTTTTGCATTTTTCCTTCTAATGCATAAATTGATCTTATTTTTATTTATTTATTTAAAGAAAAGATAGATTATGCCAATGGAAACTATACCAATAGAATCTAAACATAAAATAATGGTATCTTAACACATTTTTAAAATTAAACTTGTGACTTGCACAATTATAAGTCTCTCAGACATACCTGAGTTAAAAGCAGAAGGTTAAAAAGAGAGATTTCTTTTTTCTTGAATTCTCCAGGGTGATGACTATAAGTATTTTTCTTTGTATAATTGAATTCTGTTTGACTTCCATATATAGAAATCATCTTATTGCATTTAGCTTTTTACGTATATAATGAAACTGTTTCCAACATACTATCAACTGCATAAAGACGCACACTCAGTGTTGGTCTAACCAGAGGCAAGGAGGAATATTTCATCATCCCAGAGCTCATACAGAGAACGATAAGGTCCATGGATTGGGTCTACGAACTCTTTACCGTCATATACTCTCTTCTGTGGGAGATTCATGAGCTTTTTCCTGTCATCGTCGTCCAAACTGAAATCAAAGATGCATGCATTTTGCTTGATCCGCTCTGTATTGTAACTCTTGGGGATCAGAGTCACACCCTCTTCCAAACCCCAACGCAACGTCACCTGTGCAGGACTTCTTCCATGTTTGGCTGCGATTGATGTTACTGTGGGATGTTGCAGGAGTCCGCCAGATGCAGCAAATACAGAAGTCATTGGCAGTCCCAGGGGTGCATAAGCAATGACATGGATGTTTTTATCTTTGCAGTATTCCTTCACTTCCTGCGGATTCCACATGGGATTCATCTCCACCTGCAATTTTGAGTTTTTCATTAAAAAGATATCTAAACTAACTACTGTTACATGAGCTCGTTGTTTGGAGTGATGGTAGGGTGATGGTTTTTCAGGTTGTAATATGTGTTTGAGGTTGTTTGCAGCTACTCTAAGAGGTTAGGCTTTCAGTCATTATGGACCCTCCAGACCCTCTGAGATTTTACACAAGCACTCATAGTACTTACTATTCATCTACTACTATTGCTCATCTTCATCATTTGTGATGCACAATTAGCAGAGCAACAAATAAGTATGGCAGAAATGTGAATAGTTTGCTAGATGTTAAATGTTACTAGTAGAGGTAAACTACAGAATAGACATTAGAGGAGGACTTTGAGAGGTTTCTATTTTTGATAAGTTACAAGAATGATAACATAAAAACGTGGATGGTTTGGACATGTGCAATAAGCCTATAAACAAAGGTTGCTGCATCACTGGTCTAGGAAAGCCATTGAAAGGAAGACCAAAGAGAACATAGGGAAATTTGATTAAAGATGATTTAAAGAAATTGCAAATAAATAAAGATCTAGCTCTTCATTGAGGTGAATGATGATAAATAACTCATGTAGCTCACCTTGATTTAGATAGGACCAAGCTTAGATGATGATGATGATGAATTAACATAGCATAAATGGAATCTCATCATTGAGAACTGAAATAAGTAGGCTCGAAATTCCTGATGAAAAATGAGTGTGCCAATTGTGCAACACAAATAGCATTTAAAATGGATACCACAATTTCCTACAATGTCCTATATTTAAGCAAATTAGACATAGATGGAATGAGTGTGCAAGTTGTGCAACACAAATAGTATTGAAGATGAATACCACAATTTTGTATAGTGTGACATAGATGAGATATTAAGGATCATCACCTTGAGGCTCAATGCTCATCTCACCAATGTAGGTCTCATTCAAGTGGGTGCATCCAAGCTGGAAGTCAAGTCTTATGACTTGAGAAACAAGCACCTTACCATCACTCCAAGTGGGGGTCCCTTATAGATGGGATATTACATTTCCAATTTAGTTGATTTGTCCCCAATGTTATCAAGAACACTTGTAATTTTCTTAATAATGTTCTCAACACTCATAGCATGTGTATTTCTCCTATTCAATGGATCCCAAGGTTTACAAACATAATAAAATTTTAGTTTTAGTTTCTTCTACCAAATTACATGCATGGGGATTACAAGTAATGGTGAGGTGCTTGATTAGAGGTTGGAAGCTCGCATACGGACAATGATTTAAAGTGATGATAAGGTGCTTGTTTTTGGGGTTGGAAAATGAATATTCAAGGCTGACTCAAAGAGTTTTAGGCTTTGGCTATCTCTTCCAAGATTACACAAGCACACATAGATTTACACAAGCACATATAGAAACCATCATTTGAAGTAATGGTTAGATGCTTGTTTCTCAAGCTAAAAGATATGAGTTTAAGGTTACATGGTGTGACTAGAAAAGGTAATTAAAATTTCACTCATCAACCCTCATCCACCGACCCTGTCAACACCCCGTGAAATTAACAGTGAAGGCTCCGGATGATATTTTGTTACACGACAACGCATGTAATTTTCGTTCTTAGCACAAGAGACAGACGAGGGAGTTCAGGATGCGAGTCTTGCCTGGTTCGCTGCAGGCGGAATTGAAGCATGGCGGAGTAGGGCTTCTATTTTCTTTGGTGAAAAGTTGCTAACGCCAATGCTCTTCGTTAATCCGCTTTCTACGCACTTCTCCATTGCCTTCCAAGTAGCCACTAAATCCACCGCCAATACGTCATCTGGCTTGATATGCGGATAACGCACTCCTTTCTTCAGCCGTGCGGGCCAATGAATCAAGTAAAGATCCAGGTAATCCAGCTGCAGTTCTCTGTAAGCGACAAAATCAGAAATGTCTGTGTATGTAGACGTAGTGAGCAATAGTACAGCGTTGAATGGGAGGATAAGCTTTTGGCTTTAATGTGATCCGATATGGTTACACAAGCAAAAGCGTCCTTTCTTTCATGTTCCAGAGTAGCAAGACGACATTTGAAGATATCGGTTCGAAGATCCTCGAAATAAATGAAAATTTATTACTCCTTCTATTACAGAAAACCGGAGGAATTTAAAAGGAAATTTCAAACTTGAAAGTTCATAATCACCGTGACAGAGCATACTGACAGTTTCGTTTTAACATTGTACACGACCATCATCGAGGATACAGCCTGTTGTAGGATTATCAGTGAAAGCACTGTAAAGATACTTCAAGAACACGAGAAATGAGATTAAGCTGGTAAAAGAGGTGTGAATTTGCATCGTAAACAATTGTCTGAGCTATAAATCAGTATTAACGTGTGAAACTCTAACAATGTACGGAAAGAGGAAGACAGAGCTTATGTTAAAAAAATATCAGCGAAAGAATCCTGAAGATTGTTCCAGAACACTGTAAATGAGATGAAGCTGCTGCATATTATTCAAATGAGATAAAGCAACACACGATAAAGCTTATTCTAAAGCTAATAGCGAAACTAGCACTTCTCATGTAAAAGGAGATTGAGAATAAATAGCGTCCATCGAAAAATCGTCAATAAAAGTTCAACAACAGGCATGAACAACATGATGAAATTTTGCTTATTAAATCGAAAACAGAGCTTATTTATATACTTGAGACTTTTCTGGAGAGCCGGAAGTACGTCATCAGGATGATTATCATCACACCAGAGCTTGGAAATCACGAAAACCTGGTCTCTACTCACGAGATCTCTCTGGAACGCCACGCGCAGAGCTTTGCCGAGAGCTCTTTCCGTTCCATACAAAGAAGCCGTATCGAACAGCCGGTATCCAGCCTGCAAAAGCAAACGGTAATATTACAGTCTTTCTTGATAAACAGACGTCATAAAGTTTCAAATTTCAATAACATAAGAAAAGCACGAAGAGATTGAACGTTTACTTCAATTTATTTGTGTAAATGGAAATAGAAATGAAAATTCTTTAGGAGAAAACTTTCATCCATGTTATCAGATGGCCGAATGTAAATGTGGAGGAAACTTTTTTTGTTACTGTTACCGTGTTGTGTGCATAGTAAATTGAAACACAGATTTTGTCCGTACCTCGAGAGCTGCAAGAACAGCGCTTTCAACGACTTCATCAGGAGTGAAACCAGAGGCCATGCCCAGGCCGAGTACAGGTATTTCGGCTCCATTGTTGAGAACAGCGGCAGAACCAGAACTAGAACCAGCAAGCGTTTTCGTTGCCATTGCAAAGAAGAAAAGTCACACTCTCAGGAGAAGATATCTGAGATTGAAACTGAAATTCTAGAATTTCTAGATCTATTGAACCCAGCACTTCAAGTTTTCGGGCAATAATTTTTATGTATAACCTCCCAAATAAGTTACCCAGTGGGGCCGCGTGACAGTGACTAAGTCGTCGTCAACGATAAAAACAAAAGGGTTGTACATCCTAACATTTTTATAGCATTTAAATTATACATAAGTCTCTGTCATGTACTTGAACCATGGAACAAGAAATGCATTAATTCCGCAGCTTTTTGTTTGTTATCTTGACTATATCTCCTGGACACAAATGGTTAACGATATTATAGGCTGTTGCTATGTAAAATCAATATTTATACACATTTATAATCTAATCAAATATGGAACAATCGTTCTTTTCTATTTCGGTCATCACCATAAGGACAAAAGGGTTATACAGCCTAACATTTCAATAACATTTAAATTATACACCTAACATTTCACTAACATTTAAATTATACATCGGTCTATATCAGATACTTAAACCATGTAGCAAAAGTTATTTTGTCTATGTCAGATACTTAAACCATGTAGCAAAAGTTATCTGTCTATGTCAAAAAGTTATCTATCTATGTCAGATACTTAAACCATGTAGCAAAAGTTATCTGTCTATATCAGATACTTAAACCATGTAGCAAAAGTTATCTTGGCTATATAGATTCTCCGTACACAAATAGTTAACAATGGGCTGTTGCTGTGTAAATGAATATTGTGTAAATGAATATTTACCCACATTTATAATCTAAGTAATCAAATATGCAAAGGTAGAACAACCGTTGTTTTTTTCTGGCAATATTTTTTTTTATGAACCTTTCCAACTAAGTTGAAAGAATGATACACCAGCTAAATACCGTTACCAGACACGTTTAAAAAGTTACACATTGGGGTAGCGTACGATGACTGCAATTCGTCATAAATCATAAGGACAGAATCAATAGCATAAGGACAGAATCAATAGCATTTAAATTATAAAGGGGCCATGTCACATACTTAAACCCCACAGCAAAAGTTATCTTAACTATATATCTGTTGGGCACAAATAGTCTTAACAATAGTAAAAGGATGTTTGCTATAATAGTCTACTGCAAGTAAAAGGATGTTTGCGATAATGGGAATATTCAACTATAACGAGAATATACAATTACTTGGTATTTACTCAAAAGTGTGTTTCATAGATTTTTGGTTTATCTGTCCTTGTCATCTAAGACCAATGTCTTCTTTTAGGTACCAATTGAAGAGTTGAGGGTTTTTCTTGAGGAATACACTTGAGATGTTTTTTTAATTTTCTTTCTTGCATATTTACAACTTAGTGCTCTCAACCTTGCTTGGTCTTACAAGCTATCTTCTCCTTATTTTTTTGACTTACTATTTGTCTGTTTATTCATCATCATCATTATCATTTTACCTTGTCCCAACAAGATAGGGTCGGCTACATGAGTTCTCTTTTACCATTTGCCTCTATGAAGAGTAAAATTTTTGTTTATTTGCAATTTCTTTAAATAATCTTGAATCATTTTATTCCATGATTTTTTTGGGTCTTCCTTTTGATGACTTTCTTAGAATAGTTGATGAGTGGCGAGGTACCCCTACACTCAACCATACGAATACAAGCTTAACATGTGCGATCCGGTCGAACTTCGCAGACTAAGTGCCTACACGCCTCATGAAACACTNTGATCCGGTCGAACTTCGCAGACTAAGTGCCTACACGCCTCATGAAACACTTAGACTTACCTGTATTTGTCACGGTGTATGGTTAAGTAAGTTTGAGGTATATGATTTTTATGTCTTTTATATTTTATCTCCTATGCTATTGAGGTGAAGGGTTGAAGAGACTAATTGACTAACTTTAACTAACTAACTAAGTCTGAATTAACCTAGTGTTAGCATCCGTTCCCACTTACCGTTCACACCCTGAACCGATGCAACTGTGGTTACTAAACACTAGTCACTGCTGGGATCACCACGCGTAACGCACGTGCTCGAAGCGGTCGTACTGAGGCACTAACTAGGAGAGAAGGGTTGAGAGAGATTTAATGACTAATAAAGCATGTAAATGATAAAAAATAAATAACATTAAATAAAATCCTATTTAGCCTATTCCATGCACTGCAAGGTTTATCTAAGAAGTTCATCTTTATTGCCGTACAGGTACAATGTTTGCTCAAATAAAGATCCGTTCACTTTGGAGTTCCTACTGCGGGCACATGGAAAATATTCTATCTCTAGAGGGATCAAGCTGCTAGAGTTTCACTACGATCTAAAACTAGGATGAGAAACAAGGGAAAGCCGCTTCTTATTTATAAATATGACGACGCATCGCAATATTGCGTACGCGATATCGCGGGGGATGACGTGATATCGCGTACGTGATATTGCATGGGATGCGATATCGTGACCCATGCGATATCGCATCCCATCATACCCCCATGACTAAATGAAAACTTGTCCTCAAGTTCCTTACAATAATATCGGGAAGGTATGGGATTATTGACTCAAATGGAACTAATGGGATGACATGTGAACGGATCATCATTACAGAACAAGACAAAATTGGTGTTCATGACAACAAGAGTGAAAACCTTATTACATTAACATCAGGCCTTATTTGGCAGCTGAGAGAGAGAGAGAAAGAAGTGTTGCTACTGCCAACGCCAAGATTGCGCCTTTCGTTGTCCATCCATAAGTGCGCCATCGATCTTGCTCCTTGCATAGCTGCTTCAGCACTGCTCCATTCCAAGTGTTCCCTCTAGATCCAATCCATTGTTATATGATTGCCATCTACACACACAACACAGTCTTTATATTAGCAAGGGTAAATGAATTTCAATGCAGTTGATACCTTGCTTCGATGAAAGTCCATTGGCTGAGTTGCGGTATGGCTGATTGCAGATCTGGAGATATAATATTGGTGACTACCGAAGGTGTAGGGGTTAGGAGAAAATTGAAAAAATTGGGCCCCGTACCCCCATGACTAATCTCGAACCTTCGGTAGTGAGAGAATGGAAAAAGAAAAAGGAATAAGAAATATGAAGAAAAAGAGACAACTGTAACATCGATGATATGGATGTCAAGATGGAAACGAACAAAATAAAATTAATTACAAAAATGTTAGAGAAAAGAATTTAATTGGTGCACCAAATAGGAATGTCAATGGGTCCTCCCCAAAGTAGGCTCATGCCCTTAATGCCCTGACAAACCCACATTCAAAGAGTCTGTAGCCTCTAGGTACATTATTTGAAACAAGAGTTAAAGTCTTAACCACAAGAATTTATCAAAAAGAAAATAATGCATCTACCAAAATATATACTAATGATACAACCGGCAATGAGGTGAACAATGGAGAGAAGGATGGAGAGAAGAGAATGGAATGGAATCCCAAGGACAAGGTGGTGTACAACCCCTTGTGTATTGCATGGTTAGAGTGACTTAGTAGATCTCATTCCAACTCTAGCCTCAAACGAACCACATCCAGTGACTTTGCATCAATGCATTAGGCTAATCCATCTCCTCGAATAACGAGAATGCCACTCCCAAGAGCCACTACCATTCCAACGAAACAAATGAGGAGAGAATGGGAAGTGAGGAGGGCCTTAGTTAGAGGGAACATTTTTATTTTGAGTTCCATAACCAGTGCTTGTAGCCCAAGGGATTATTTGGTCTAAGAGCTGTGGTTTGAATTATCACTTCCTCTTCTTTTTTGTTTTTTTATGTGTTTATGCGTGAGAACCACACCATGCAAAGACTTTGTTATTTCTATTGCTCAACTTCCCGATAATTGGGTAACATTGAAATGACAAGAAAACTCAAGAAGAAAACATCTAAGCAGCCAAGAGAATGGCCAACACAAAAGCATCAAGTTCCCTTGAAGTCACACCCTTTTCAATCCCTGAGTCCTTCCTTAGTTTGAGAAATGCCTAGTCACCGATTCGTTAAAGTTCTTATTTAGAAAGGGACTGTACATTTCCAAGCCAAGAGAGACCATAGAAACTTGTGGATGAATGGATGAAGTGGGCTCATTGCCTACCATATCAAAAGAACATACCTTAGTATCAATCATCATAACTTAAAGGTAAAAACCAAACATTAGCAACCAAATGGAAAATAGTTCATACCATCATAAAGAACACTTATTGGATGACAAACTTACAAGATGGATAACACATGCACACACACACGAAAAATGAAAAAGTATAACGATGTTGTAAAACAAAAATAAGAAAAGTTAAAGAAATTTGTAAAACAAAAATGTGTAAAAAGAAAAATGTGTAAAACAAAAACGTGTAAAACAAAAATTTATAAAACAAAAACTTAAAAAGAACTGAGGGCCCAAAATGATTAGCATAGGTGGCCGTCTCCCCCATGACTGAATGGAAAGGGAGAAATCCGAAATAATGAGCACCTGTTTGAATTTTGTAGAAGTGTCCAACTTTTCCCGATTGATGTTCTTAGATTAAGGGGTGGAAGTTCACGACGCTCATACTCCAATGTGTCTATGCCTTCGTTACGAGCATGGGTTGTTTCCCCAGTTCGTTCCATGCATGTTGATGGGCTGCTTCCTTGATCAGCTGTCAACCACCAGGTGTTCTCTTGTTGAGTGGTTGCTACATACAGGCACCTTTGAATGTTATCCTCTGATGCACACTGGTTACATGCAAGAGAAGTTAAATTTCTCATCCCCCATGATTCTTGCATGTCCTCACGCTCTGAGTCACTGTATGTGATGCATGGAACTTTCTTCTTCTCGGTCTTTCCAAAAATATTTACCTTAGATATCTCCAAGGAAAGATCGTGGATCCCTAGGTACGCATCTATTGTACTTAGCCATGACCTTCCCATTATAATTGGGAAGCCCCCATTGTTACTATTAACTTCTATCACCAGGAAATCGGCTGGGTATGACCAACCACACACAGTGGTAACTATGTCCTCTACCAATCCCAAGGGAATGGTGATTGACTGGTTAGCCAACTCAAGTTGAATGTTGCTCTTCTTGAGNTGACTGGTTAGCCAACTCAAGTTGAATGTTGCTCTTCTTGAGTTGGGGTAGGTTCCAGGCTTGATACATTTCTCGTGATATTAGGTTGACTTCGGAACCTGAGTCAAGAAGAGCCTTATGTGGTTCATTTTTGGCAACTTGGAGGTAGATTAAGGGACTTCTAGGGTCAATTAGTTTCCTGGGAAGGTGGCCTACCTTGATCCAATCAGTTAC
>MNCI01010247.1:438950-454472 GCA_015680685.1 Gnetum montanum
AATTACGTGTATAGTGGTGAACACACACATAGATGACTCAAGAGTTCGAAGATCACTTGTGAAGTGTGAGATTCAAGATGTATTCAACATTATCATTGTATAAAATCCTTAACATTAGATAATTCATAATCATTATGAATAAGAATAAGAGACATATCACTCTATGCACCATTTTTAGTAATATAAGATTTGACAACCATTTAATAGGAATTCAACTTCAATCTATCCCACTACTATGCTGATTCAATAATAACATATAATATTAATATATTATCAAGAAACATAATACTAAAGAAAAGCTACCTATTATCGTAAGGAACTTTAATATTCAATACCAATTACCAATTACCAATTACAATAGAAATTGGATAACAGTCTTCACTCTTAAATTCTCAATAATAATATCCAACATCGCAAAAGCATCATTCTCTCTAAGCTATTCTTACTCTTAGGTCACTACCAAGCATTCATCTCATTCAAGGATATTGTTCCACTTGAAATCCGCAACTTTTAATACCATTCAACTACCTTAATTCTTGTTTAAAATAGAAAATTTTAATGACTTTTCTAGTTGCAACTTGTAGGAGGTTGCAGCTGCTTGCCTAAAGAAATTGAGACTACTAGAAACAAAGGCTATAAAATTTAGCATCTTCCCAAAGAAACAAATGAGATTAGCTATGACTTGTAGCTAGTTGTAGTAAGAACAACTTTAATTTAGTACTCTAGCTCATTGTGGATGGGTACAGGTCACACCTTCTTGTAGTGATAACTGCGATAGGATGTGGATTGCAACTAGCTGTACTGATAAAATGACTTCATTGGTTTTTGGCTAATTATGAACTAAAGCGGCTCGTAGTTGGTTGCATTGGTAAGGTCTTCTAAATTGATTGATTCTAATGTTTTGTGACTCATAGGAGTCGTAGTCATGAATTCTCAACACTTTTTTGCCAACCTTAAGGTATTGTGACTCGTAGCACCTCGTAACAACTCTCGCAACTCTTACTCTAAGTTTACTTCCTTGTCTAAATTTTCTTGTACCACTCCAAACTCATCATAGAGTACTAATGAGCATTAAAGGTAGGTTTTGTTAGTCTTTAGGCTTTCTTAGAGTTCTAGAGTTTTTAAAAGGACAATTGGTCTGGGAATTGCAAGTTCTTTTCAATCTCAAGGAATATAAGTTGAGGGAAGTTGATCTGGAATTTATTCCTTAGAGCGGTACATGCATAGGTGGAAAAGGTAATGACCTTGTTGGGCCTCACCATTGGGTTTAGGTGGTGGGTTGCAATCTTGAAGTAGGCTATCTCCACCTTGGTGAGTGCACTATACTCCTTACGATCCACCCCATAGGATTGTTGAACCCACTCCCTTTTGGGTTTTGGGTCTACTTGTGTGGGGATTTCTACTAATGTTGCCCCTATGTTGGGCAGTGCAAGGGCCTCTACAATGACCTCAAATGAGTAGGAGATGCTATGTCCATCATCTTTACTGTGGCATCTACCTGACAATTATTCCAAAAGAGATAAGTTTCCGCTATGTACCATTCCCCACTGGAAGAGAGAATGGGCCGTATGGGAGACCCATGTAGTTGAGTGCAGACCTCCTCTGGTGCTAGCTCCAAGAAGGGACCAAAGTTAAGTTCCTAAAGAACTAAACTTTAGGCCTCGTTGGAAACAATTCTTTCTAAGCAGGCCTCAATCAATGTGACCTTTAGATTAGGCCTCAGATGTGACACCTCATCATGTCATGATTTTCCAGTATCTATTGTGGGCATTTGATGAATGGGCTCCACTTTGGGTTCCTCTCATAGAGGTCCCATTGCATGGGTTTTGGCCTCTCCATCTTGGGGTTGTTGTGGCTACTAGCCCTTTCCTCCTCTTGGCTGCTTCTCCTGTAGTTGGAGTGGTCCTTTTCTGTGTGGTCTCTTTGGTGCCATTTGTGATTACAAACATAACAAAGGATTACTGTTTCCATGTGTAACTTTTAATGCTCCTGATACCTTTATGCTTTTGGATAAGTTACACTTAGTTTAGTCGTGACCATGATAGATTGATTATTTAATTAATATTTTATTCATTTAGCTACCTAAGTTTGTTGATGAGGTTTAACTTGGTATAGATGGTGATTTTAATAATATTTTATTAGTTAAACCTTAGATAGTTAGAAAAATTTCAAGAAATTTTCCATTAGAAATCATGGGTTTGTGGTCCCCACGACATAAAGCTTACCTTTGATAGCTTGAGGATTAAAGAATGAGTTGATTCAAATATATCGTTTGAAAGATATGGCTTTGGGAAGGCTCTGGGCTTTGAAAATTGCAAAAACTTCCCTTGTGTTATGAGGCAAATGTGAAAATTTGGCTAAGTGTTAATGTGTATTTATACTATTTTTCCCATGCATTGACACAAACATAGAGAAACCATTTTCACTTTAGTAACTAAGTATGGGGAGAGAGTTTCTCAATTAAATTTGAGTCCAGAGAGGCATTGAAAAGTCTAAAATAAGGACATATCATGGAAGAGGGCTTGAAATTTAGTTGGAAAAAGGAGATTTGGATGGAGTTTGATTACCAAGGAGTGCAAAAACTAGATCTTTCAAGGTGGGAAAAGAATGGTTTGAAAGCAAAATGACTATGGGATAAGAAGTCTAACCATCTAGGCCAAGGAGCATGCAAGTGGATCCTCATAGCAAGCTCATGGCTTTAATGTTCTTGCATCACCTCATAACAAGGAGTTAGAAGGCCCCAAGGATGACTAATGGCCATGGATTATTAAAAATTAAATCACACAAGAAGCCACTAAAGAATTAAAACATATCAAAATGGATTGATTGATTAATCATGATAGGAGCTAGTGAGGTGATAGATGGACAAAATTGATGATGGGAGGGAGTATGAAATGGAGTTCTACATCCTAGTCACATGAATTTTGTTATAAATTGTGTGATTAATGTGACTTGATAGTGTCACATCCTTAGTTGGAATTAAGGCCATCCACTTCTAGTGACTTTGCATTAGCACACGTAGACCATTTGACCCTTTAGAGCTCATGGACATGCACAAAGATCACCCACCATTCTAAATAGATAAGAAAAGAGAAATAGGAAGTGAAGAGAGCCTTAGTTAAAGGGGTGCCTTTAGGCATGGGTAACATGTCTTTCCAGCCCCACAGCTAGTGCTTGTAGCCCATTATTTCATCTAAGGGATGTGCTTTATATTCCCATGTATTTTTCCATGGGAATCACACCATGCAAAGACATTTCTTCTTGTTATTGACCAACATTAGAAATGGTGAGGAATGATGAGAATATCCACAAAATTCTAGACAGTAGGCAGGTACAAAAGATGACAAGTCCCTTTGAAGCCACACTCTTATCAATTCCATTTGATTTAGTCCAAGTTTAGAAAGCATTAAGGTTAAAAATTTGTTAAAAGTTGTTTTTAAGAAAGTACCTTATGTTTCCAAAATGAGAAAACACCATAGAGTGTTAGTGGAATGGGTGGATGATGTGAGTTCATTGCCTAATATCATGAGAAAATCAACATCTCATCAATTAATGTTAAAATTCAATGATGAAATCTAGTCATTAAGCAATCAATTTAAATAGTATAATTTAGTAAACAACCATCAATCAGAATTGTGTTGAACACCAAAGTCATGATGAAAATAAATATGAAAAGAACATGTAAGACAAATCAAATAAAGTAAAATATAAAATAAATTGCAAAATATCCAAGAAAATAAAAAATGTATAAAAAATGATGTAAAATAAAAAGTTAAAAAACTGAGGAGCCACTTGTAGAATGTTAGCATGGATGACCATCTCCCCCATGACTTAGTTGGAAGGGAGAGATCTGAAAGATTGAGCATGCTTAGCCATTAGTTAAGGCATGTTCCCATCAATTGTTCTTATCTCTAGGAAAGGTTTAAGTTATTGCATGTTGACCAATGATCTCTTATTTGGGTTGGCAGGATGGTAGATCATCATGGTCCTAGATGGGAAAGTTTCATGTATAATGTAATGACCCTCACATAGCATTTGAAATTTTGTACATTGAGGTACATGCATGGGGTTCTAGTAGAGCACCTTATCTCATGGTTGAAATTTCACTTTCCTTATTCTAAGGTCATGGCATTGCTTGTTGTGTGTCTTGTGCACTTCATTCAATGACATGACCACTAATCTATTCTTTCTAGTGTGTTGAGCTTTATTAGTCTTTTCCTTTGGGCTAGACTTAGGTCCAGGTCAAGGTCACATGCAATTGAAAGTGTACAAAACTTGGTTTGGATGCGAAGAGTTGGAAGTTTTTCATACGCTAACTCATAGGGAGAATAGCCTATAGGAAGTTTCCATGTTGAAAAGTAAGCCCAAAGAGTATTGTTGAGTTTACTGCTCTAGTCCTTCCTATATTTACTAACTATATGTGTTAGTATTTTGGTGATTTTCCTATTGGTGATCTCAACTTAACCATTGGCTTGGGGTTGGTATGGAGTTGTTACTTTATATTCCATCCCCAAGTGTTGCATGAGTTTTTGAAAAGTGACATTAGTAAAGTATGTTTCATTATCTAAAATTAGTGCTCATGGCTCACCAAACTTGTTTACAACATTTTGTTGTACAAATTGTGTTACCGTAGATGATGAACAAATCAGTGATCATAGCGGCTTCAACCCATTTGGTGTAATAATAAACCACCATGATGATGTATGCCTTTTTGTTTAACAAGGAATTAATGGACCCATTGAGATCAATCCGCAAAAGATCGAAAGGCTTCAGTGGTTGAATCCATATTGAGGCCCTTCGATTCATGTCATCATCCATCCATCACGTTGGCACTTATCACAAGAATGGAAGAAGTGATGGACATCCCTAAAGATCGTGGGCCAATAACACATTTCTATGAGAATATTAATGATCATCCTCCTCCTAACATAGTGGTCACCAAAAGGATCTTTGTGTGTTTCATGGAGGACTCGAAGTTGATCTACATCAGAAGCACACTATTGTACTAGGAGATCTACGCAACTCTTGTAGAGGTTGCCCTTGATTTCCATGTAGTGCTTGACCTGGTAAAAAAATTATTATTTCTTCTTATTATCCCAATCTTGTGGCATCTTTTGTGTGAGTAGATAGGAAAGGATGTGATCATATGAGTTTGTTTTCTTAGGACCTTGATCATTGACAACACCAGAAAAGAGGAGTTCATCATGGAATTGATCAAATAAAGGACCCTCATCCTTTTTGCCATCCCATCTTAACCAACATAAGTGATGAGCAACCACATTCTCAGTCCCCTTCTAGTCAATCATTATTAAATCGAACTCTTGAAGGATCACAAGCCACCATATGACATGGTGGCTTGCTATTGGCTTGTTCATGGAGAAGTAGATAGCACTATAGTTAGTGTGCACAAAAATCTAGTATCCAAGCACATAGTACCTAAGTTTTTCTAAGGAATACACCATGACCATGAGTTCTTTCTTAGTAGTAGTGTAGTTCGGTTGTGCACCTACAATGTTTTTTTTTTTTTACATAATAGATGTAGTTTGGATGTTTCTGATTGTCCAACTGTATAAGCACGATTCCAAAAGCGTAATTTGTTGCATTGGTAATGATGTGAAATGGCTTGGACTAGTTTGGTGCTCATAGAATTGAAGTTTTTAAGAGTTTCTATTTTAATTGTTGGAATGCATTCTTACATTCTCTAGTCTAGATGAATGGTGCATCTTCTTTGTCAACTCAACTAATGGTTTGGTAATCTTTGAGAAGTTCTAAATAAAGTGCTTATAGTAACTAGTGAGGCTAAGGAATGATCTCACATCCTCTAATATTTCTAGCTATCTGGTTATTCCTTGGATGTCCCTTACTTTCTTTGAGTCTACCTCGATTCCTTTGTTTAAACTATCATGTCACAGACAATACCCTGTTAGACCATTAGGTAGCTCTTTTGCTAATTAAGCCTTAGGTTTGTCCCCATACATTGTTGAAGAACTTGCTCAAGATGGTTTAAGCCTTACTCAAAGGTAGCCCTTGTAGGTAGAGAAGTCATCCATGAAGACTTCTACCCTACTATTGATTTTTTGTTGGAAGATGCTTAAGACTAATTGTTGGAATGTGGTAGGAGCATTACATAGGCAAAGGGCATCTTCCTATATGTAAAATTTTCCTAGGGGCTTGTGCATGTTGTCTTGGCCTAGTTCTCTAGTACAATTTGGATTTGATTATAGCCACTATAACAATCTAGAAAGTTGTAGTAACAATGCCTGCTATCCAACATTTGGTCCACAAATGGCAATGGAAAGTGAACTTTGTAGGTTGCCATGTTCAACAACCGAAAGTCTATATAGATTCTCCAATTTTTTCCTCTCTTTGGTACAATAACAATTGGGTTAACCCACTTTCTAGTCACAATGTGGTAAATGAACTGAGCCTTAAGGAGTTGTTCAATATTCTCCTTGACGATCTACTTGCGTTTCGAGTTCATGTGTCTTTGCAGCTATCTCTTTGGTTTGATGGAGGAATCTATGTAGAGTTTATGTTGGCATATCCTAGGGTCAATTCTTATTAGCTCATGATTTGGGCCCTTTATTGTGGCTTTTTGTGTGTCAAAATGTTAAGTAAAATGGAGTCAAAGGTTGTTTGCATGGTTGTATGGGTATTTTGTTTGTAGGACATGTTTGTAGGACTACGTACATGGGAAACCAAGATGAGCTAAAGAGGACAAGGAATGAACTAGTTAGAGCTCAAAGGAGATAGTCATCCACATGATCTTCAAACAAACATTCAATGAACATGGACAAGGATAAGATACTGTACAAACAAAGTTATCATCATTAAAGTATGAGGAAGATCAAGGTTGTGACAAGGAACAATGCATTCATCTTGCAAGGGAAAGTGATTAAAGACATCTTCAAAAAACAAAAGACAACTTGGTAGAATTGAAGGCTTCATAGACAAAGATGTCTTTTTGAAATAACAGACATATTTCTTTAGGAAAAGACGTCTTCATCAAGACAAAGACGTCTTCTAGAATGAAGACTTTAGAAATATGTCTTTCACTAAAAAAATATGTCTTCCTAGAATGGAAGCCAACTTTAGAGAGATGTCTTAGGCATGAGAAAGATGTCTTGCATGATTGTTAGTGACCATTGGCTAGCTATTGCATGATTTCCAAGATGGATTTAGAAACATGTTAGCTATAAGAATACTTTATGTGCATTGGAAAAAGTGTAAGCCTTGTATTTATTGTATAATCATTTTTAATCATTGAATTCTTTGTTGCTCCTCATTGTATTATCATCTTGGCATTGTAAAGTGTGTTGTAGCTAACTGTACAAGGATCTGCAAACTGAGTGATAAATCATGATTCAGTAGGCTCTAATATTGGACCCACGATATTGAGTATGCGATATCGTTACCTAAGAAGCGATATCGGATACATGATATCGTGACTCTTGTGTGGGCCTATAAATACACATGTAGCCATAAGGATTTGGGGAGTTAGTTTTTTAGTTAGTTTTTAGTCAGTAGATAGAAGTTAGTTCATTTTTAGTTCTTCTCAACCCTTTCCCCAAGTGCATGCTCGCAGCGTGATGATTGTAATTGTACGGAACCTTTATTTGAGTGTGACGTACTTGGATAAGCACATGACCAGAAATAAAGATCGAGATTACTTCATCATTCTAGCATTCACTTAGCTTAATTATTTAATTATTATTATTATTTGTTACTTTTGTAGTTAATATCTCTTCACCCTAAACTCCTTAAACGTGGAATGAGTATGACTTACTCACAAGCATTCAAGTGTGACTACTTGGTATCCCAATAATGTGCCTAGGCCATGCGCTTGGTAATCCCAGTGGTAGTCATGCACGATGTCCAAGATGTGTATGAATGATTAAGGAACAGATGCTCATCGCACTTAGGCTAGCTTAAACTCTCTCTCCATTTTCCTCCTAGCTTAATTAAATTTATTTTCCATTGCCTCCAGGAGTAGCATTAGGTTAGAAACCACATCATACACCTTACTCTGGACTAAACCATATGTGGCAAAGCATATACTAGTCCAGGTGGGAAGACAGCAAACTGCGATCAACGAGTAGCTATGTAGGTACTACAACTAGGCCATCTGCAGAGTTCGACCAGATCGTGTGTGAAACACTCGTATTTGTATGGTTGAGTGTAGGGGTACCTCACCACTCATCATAGGTGCCGTTGCTAGGGACTGTGCTAGTTATTTAGATTAGTTACATCATACAAGATCGATGTAACAAAGTATTAATGATACATCTTTAGAAAGAAGTAATTGCAACAAGTCACACACAAATTTACAACCATGTCTCTCTCACAAGACTATGATAACACAAAAACTAGTAAGGCAATTCATTGGAGAACCAACAAATTATATAATGTTGAAGAAGAAGTTTGGAGTACTCAATCTAATATAGGGGTTTTCTATGAACATAAATGCAAACAACATTGTTCCAACTCAAAAATGCATAACCTACCTAGTGACGATGAACCCCTACTAGCCACTAAGAGCCTAATGCATATACAAGAGGGTGTTCACATATCCCGTAGGCATCGCAAGGAAAGCCGTGTACCCAGGCTTGATTTAAACAACTTTTCCAAATTTTCAGGAGGCTATGAATTAGATCCGCAACAACATTTACAAGCCTTCTATGATGCCTGTGCATGGAACAACTTTGATAATGGATGGCAAAAACTTAAGCTCTTTCCTATGACACTTGTTGGCCACGCAAAAGTATGGTATAGGTCCTTAAAACCAAAATTAATTTGACATTGGCTAACAATGGTAGAACTATTTAATGAAAGATATCAAACCTATGCAAGAGTGTCAGCCTTGAGGAGACAAATCCAAGAGTGGAAACAAGCACAACATGAACCCTTGGACATGGCCTTAGAAATATATTGTGCATTGTTAAACAACTACCCAAGCCATGGGTTCTCTGAGGAAAGGCTAATGTACCATATCATAGATGGGCTCCATAATGAAACAAGGGAGATCCCAGGGATGTACGCCCAAGGTCAACTATATGAGCTACAAACCCATCAATTCCAAGAGCTTATCAAGCAGGTAGTAAAAGACAAAGGAGAAATGGCTAAATGGGAGAATGCTGAAAATCTCAACAGGTCCAAAAATCAACAAGGGACCATGATAATGAAGAGGAGAAATCAACTCATTCCAAGGAGGAGGAATCATCTTTTCTAGTACTACAATCATTAGATGAAATTGAGGCAAAGATCAATAAGATGATGGAATGGATCCATGAAAAATGTGGAGAATATGCTAACGCTATTAGAGGTAGAATTATGACAACTTAAGAAATAGGACAAACACCTTTAGACAATCAGAAAGAATGATCGAAGAGAATAAGAACTTAATTGTCAATCATATGTATCAATGTAACATTTTCTTGTATGATCACCCCAAGGGCCAATGCCCAATCTTGCCACATTTACATGAACATTGGGAAAGAATATTACATTTATAGTTCATGCAAAAATACTGTGTTTAATTATAGTGGCAACAATCCTAGTCATGGGGGAGGCCATCCCCAAACTGGTTACACCCTTCATACCATTCGAACCTAAGTACTTATCAAGTTCAACCTCTTATTTCGCCAACTGGGTGAACATCCTCTATCTCGCCACATTATTATTATTCTCCTCAATACCATCAACCCATATCCTTACCAACAGGATCACCACCTTGGATACCTTACACTTCTTCTCAATTTCAAAATTCTCATCCTTCACCTCCTTCTACATTGCCACCAATTGTACCAGAAGGATTTTCACTATAACATCAACCCACGAATGTTACTTGTGTTTCTACTGTCAACAATAATGGGAATCCTTCACAACATCATAGGCATCCCTTCTTTAGACATGACTGTAGAAAGGGATACCATAGTTCAGAAACCACTACATCCACCAACTTAGCACAAGTGCAACACTGTGGTGCATCTTCCTCTTCGAACCTAATACCTGATGTTACCTTATCAGGGCCACCACTCAATAGTCCAACAACCATGTGGCTCAAGAAATATAGCCACATGGGGAGACATGATCCTTGCATACCATCTTACTGTCGCAAGTACCATAGTGGGTCAACTCCTTATAAATTAACCACATCTTATAGCTTGCCCCACTATGTCAACTCTAATCAAGTGTGTGAACCCCAATGAGGTAAGTATGACTGGGTCCCAATATTTTCAACATGCAACGATCCCAACCTTCCATTTATTAATTCTAGACATGCTCAACCATTTAGTTATGGGGGTATCCCCCATTCTAACAACAACAGAATTAATAAATGTTTTCCTTTTCTTTAATTTTGCTTTTTACTTTTTATCTTTCAATTTGTTATTTTATCTTTTTATTTACCTTTTTATCTTTTTATGAGTAATCTCATCTATGAATAAAACACTCATGTGACTCGTTGGTTGAGGTGTTGTTCTATGCTATCAAGTCTCAGTTGACTAATTATTTGAACAGCGAGCCCACAACATCCATCCTCCCATTCTATTAATAAGAGGTTCTTCTATGGGTACAATGATATTCCTAATCATTAAAACTTAAATTAATCTTGTGATCATTATACCCAGCATGAAGAAGGATGGACTAAGCGGGAATGGCTAGGGTGTGACATCAAGGGGACTTG
This sequence comes from Gnetum montanum, assembly GCA_015680685.1. Classification (NCBI taxonomy): domain Eukaryota; kingdom Viridiplantae; phylum Streptophyta; class Gnetopsida; order Gnetales; family Gnetaceae; genus Gnetum; species Gnetum montanum. The sequence continues at coordinate 449,635 of MNCI01010247.1, forward strand.
TGGATTCTCTTTAGTGACATCTGTAGGAGTTATCATGCAACTTGGCTGCACTAAGATCCTTGTAGATCTAATGAAAAATGGGAGTAAGAGTAATAAAGGCACTCAATATAGAAAGTCAATGCTATTCTATGGGGTCCCACTGGAAAGAAATGCACCCATGCTTGAAGGTAGGCAGCTTCTCTAGATTAAGCACTTTATCAGAAAAAAAAAGAACATGTATGCTGCAAAGCAAGAATCACTCCTCCCTTGTACAAAATGCCAAGTGATCATATGCCTTGTCATCATGATGCTCTCATTGTTGTCTATCATTGGGATGAAACAATGCGATGTCGCTGATTAGAGGAATGGACTTGGTCCTGATTTTTGAGCGACAGGTTAATGACACATTAATCATGCCTTACATTGAGAATTCATTGTACCATGGGCCAGTTACCTCATGTCCCAATCTCTGCAATCCCTTCTATAATTTGCCTTACCTTGTTGTTCCTATAATTGTGACTTATGTCTTGGGTAGAATGGAATTCATATCTCATCGCAGTGGTATCTACATGTGTGTGTTTTGTTGCATCTATGTAGATTACATTTAACCCTTCTAGTACCTATAGACATTTTGAGGTGTGGTTACACAAGGGCATTATAGGTTGGAACCTGCTTTGGGGAGGATCCACTTGCATGACTTTTGTAATTTGCACTCATAACACATCACCATCACATTATTTTACACCCTCCAAGTATTACAATACTCTTTCCCTCATCATCCTTGTGGTCTAGACATTCCTATGTACCAAAACATGTCCAATTCATGCATTTCATTGCCAGGTTCTACACCATTATACTTTTTATGTCTTCAAGACTATTTAATATTACCCTAGACCTTTTACACCAACCTCAAGTCCTTCATTTTTAAGTTTAGAATTTCATAAATTTATCAACTCTTCCAAGTACCCCATTTTTGATAGGTTGTGATATCTAGTACCTGATATTGGGTTGGACGTGATATCGGTGCTACACTATCATTTACGTGATATCACATCCTCAAAAACTATATATATGGATCCCCCCACACACATCAACATCATTCTCAATTGTTCATGCAGGGGGAGTTTTTCAAATTTTCTTCCACGAATTGCGACTTGCGCACATCTTGGTCAAACAACCATAACTCGCTCGCTTATGCTCCGATTTTCATTCCATTTGAACCTACTTGAACATGGAGTGTTCAGCTTAGTTGTGAGGGAGGGGTACACTCAAAATTATGCATAAATTTTTTGAAATCCATCATCGCCCAAAGGATACTATAAAAGGTAATTACTTATAACAATAATAAACATGTTGCCAAAAACAATCTCATTTCCTTACCTATGTTGGGAAATTAAAATTTTGAAGCCACCTAATTAAAGAGGGTCCAATATTAAAAATTTTAGGGGACATTACCACAAAATTCTCTGACTTTGAATTACACAAAATAAGAAACAAATTCATTAAGGCATAAGTAAGGTATAATTTAAATTTTGTAAACAACCTTACTAATGGTCGACCTAGTGTGATTGCAGATGGTTCCTAAACGTGGACAACAAGAAGGACCCTCTCAAGGTGTGTCCAAATGACCAAGGAGAGGCATAGGACAAGCATCTTCCAAGCAACGTGCAGAGCAAGAGGCGCAATCATTTAGCATCCATTAAGAGACTCCTGCTACTGTGTAGTTGGGATAGGTAGAAGAATGAGCTGCTGAAGCACCTGAATAGAGACAACACCTCACATTGTCCTTGGAGTGTATCCAAGCTATCCAAGAAATGTCCACATCGGTAGTTGTGATTGTGGAATTAAACTTTGGACCTTTCACGGAATTCACTCTTGAGGCCATTAGGGACTAGCTTAAAGGGTCCCCATTATGGCCTATCCTCTTTGAAAGTGGTGCTTGGTACTTAGGAGAAATATACCAATTTTGGCACAATAAGGAAGAAGGAACCATAGTTAACATTGATGGTGTATTTGTTGATTGTTCCACCAAGGCCATTTTGAAAGTGTTAAACCTTTCGAATACAAGGCCAAAAGTTGCTCACCTACCCACTCGCTCTGATGTTGATGCACAGAAGATTTGGTTGAAGAGGGCGTACAACAAAGAAGATAAGACATATGTAGAGTTGACACTAGAAGAAAGGATATACTTCAAGATTGGTACTTATCACATCTTCCCCACAAGAGGATTAAATAGAATTTCAACATATGTGGCAAGAGGAAGTGCGATATTAATGGGAAAGGTTAATGCTAACCTTTTTCATCTGTATCTCATGGAGATCTTGAGGTGGTTTGAAGAATGCAAGATAAGGAAGTTCGTGTTGCCCTTCCTTTATCTCATAAGGAAGCTATGCAAATGTGCTAGTATTCTGGGGGTACACCAATGACATTCCCAGAAGAGCCCAAAATGCTTCATTTGCGGAATTGCTAAAGCCAGCAGCCCTAAGGAAGAGTGCTAGTGAGACACTGGAGCCAGAGTAAGAACAAATGGTGAGGTCCACTGCAACTCAAACTGCAGGGCCTAGCCAACTCCCAAGCACAATGCCTAGTCAAAAACAAGTAGGGCCCAACATAATCTAGTGAGACCAACCACCACCACCATCACAGGATTATAGACCATCGATGAACCATCTCAAGGCCATTGTTGAGATGGTCTGTTAGGGAAGTTGTGATGATGCTAATCTCTTCTACGTTATTGATGACACCATACGATCCATAATTTCTATTAATTTCACATGGGATGAGGTGTCCATCCAAATAGGAGGAGAGTAGATCCATTGGTCACAACAGATTTCAAGGAACACTACGTCTTTCTAGGTGCAATTGAAAATAAGTGAAGGGGCCACAGTGGTGGTCATGCAGCACCAAGATGCAGCAGGAGCCGCAAAAGTGGTCACAGACCACATTAAAGAATCTTTCAACGTCCCTGTTGTGCCACCGATAGATTTCACAAGAGCACAGGATGCTGAAACTCTGGCCGGTCCCTCAATGACTCCTATGGAGCATGAGGATGTCCTTGATCGATTGCTACAAAAAGGACAAGTAATGACGTCCTTGTTCAACATCCCACAAGATTTCATAGTAGCACAATCAGACATCATCTCCACCAAAGGAAAGTTGGTCATGGCAGAGACCAGTGCTGAGCATGCAGAAGCAGAGTTGGCAAGACTCTAAGAGAGGCTTGTTACCCTGCAAGCTGCATAGTAGGACCCATCTCAGTTTGTTCCCGCAAACTAGTTAAATACTTTCAGGATGGAGTAGCTCAATAAGCTACTGGCAGACAAAAAAAGAGTGGTAGAGGAGAAGGAGAAGGCTGACTGGGATGCCTCCAAGGCACAAGCGCAAACCTATGCGTATGCCAAGGCACTCAGAGACTTACAAGAAGAGAATAAACAACTTGCTATTGATAATCTTCGGTTGACCACAGTGGAAAAATAGAAGAATGTTCTCAAAGAAAACCAACCAAGACATGAATCATTTGGCTAGAGAGAATCGAACCCTCTTAATGGAGGAGGTATGCCCAATCTGTTAGAAGATTATCATTGAAATAAGCACATGGAAAAACGAGGTCAAGGGGCATGAAAAGTTAAAGGAGCATTTCAGAGACTAGGTCGGGATGTACAAGAAATTCATCAAGAAGGAGATCCATATGGCCAAGGCCCACATCAACATCTTTAGTGCTCAACACATTGATTGGTGGATCATATTGGACACATATGCATTTTTCCACTAGGCAGAGCTTAAAAGCCAAGACCTATAGATTCAAGATCTCACAGAGTACATGGAATTGGCAAACCTATCGTATGCCAATCTAGCCATGTTGACAATAGGATGCTCGAGAATAGAGCTCGAGAAGCAGGTAGCTGCCACCTACACCAGATATGAAGTAGAATTTGTGAAGCACAAGAAAACATTGCAGAAGCTAGAAGTCGCAAATTCTGAACTAGAGGTGATTAATGCCAGCTACCAAGGGCAAAAATATGTTGTAGTAGACTTGGCACAATGGCTTACAGATTTCCAAGAGTACAGGGACAAAGCCAAAGCCTACAAGGAGGAACGACGATTGTTTGTGGCCTGGTATGTTAAAGCAAATCAAATGTTCCTACAACTACCGTGTCCATGGGAGGTGCTGACTTCATCAAACATTGGAGCATCAACATGGACGGCATAGGACCCTCGAACTGAAGAGGAAAAGCTCTAGGCATTATTCTAGAGCCATCAAATTCCAAAATTTGGAGCATAAGACAAGGGGAAGCATCCCATGGAGGTTCCACTACCACCTGGAATCACATGAGTTTCACAAAATTTTGTAATTTTTGTGTCCGTGTCCTAATTTTTTTGTATTCAATTCTCCATTGTGGCATGAATAAATTCCTAGTTAGTCAATAATCCCATACCTATCCACTGTGTAATCAATGGGGCTTATTCTCATTTTGTTTAACTCGAGGATGAGTTTTTATTCAGTTGTGGGGGTATGATGAATCATGATTCAGTAGGCTCCGATATTGGACCCCTGATATCGGACCCATGATATCGGGTACGTGATATTGCGACCTAAGAAGCGATATCGGATACACAATATTGTGACTCCTGTGTGGGCCTATAAATACTCATGTAGGTGCAAGGAGTCAGGAAGTTAGTTTTTCAGTTAGTTTTTAGTCAATCAATAGAAATTAGTTTATTTTTAGTTCTTCTTAACCCTTTCCCAAAGTGCATGCTCGCAGTGTGATGACTGTAATTATACGGAACCTTTATTTGAGTGTGGCGTACTTGGACATGCACATGGCCAGAAATAAAGATCGAGATTACTTCATCATTGC
>MNCI01010247.1:457747-490701 GCA_015680685.1 Gnetum montanum
GAAAAATACCAAAAAAATCACATACCTCAGACTTGCTTAACCATACACCGTGACACTTACAAGCAAGCCTGGGAAGACAACGAACGATTAACCCCAAGTGTTTCTTGTGGTGTTAAGGCATTTAGTCTGCGGAGTTCGACCGGATCATGTGTACACACTCGTATTCGTATGGTTGAGTGTAGGGGTACCTCACCACTCATCATTGGCGCCGTTGCCGAGGACTAAGTGTTTTCACGCCAATTAAACATAAGGGATATCACTCACATCGTTATGAGCTTAAAACGGACCTTAGGGTTAATTAGTTAATTCAGAACATAAATAATGGTGAAAATTAGCACACCATTAGAAATGGCTTCTTCTCATGCAATCAACTCACCTAAGGACAATACAGGAGAAAGTCAGGATCATACGCATAACCGAAATCAACCATGTCCATCAACAATCCAAAGTGCACACCCTAGATTCTTGTAGGTGTGACAATACAGGGCAACATCCCTTAGGATGTTCATATTGATGGATGTTACAATCATCATCATCAATCTCTAAATCTGCAACCTCCTCTAATATTGTAGCTTTACCATTATTTTTATGATATCCTTGTTCAACATCCTTCTTCTTCCTTCTTTCATAACCACTATCTCCTTAATCTTTGCATTTCACTATAATCTTTAGAGTAGTTTGAAACTTCTCGTCCAAGGAATTTCACATCTTATTTACCTTAGTTAACAAATTTTTGGATCAACAAGGTTTTCCTATACACTACTTCATCAAGTGGTGCCTCCTTCTCATTCTCATAGAAATGAATGTCCCTCTTGTGGATGGAGGGGTCTTTGTTTTACTCTTCTACAGTTTTCTATTTTTTTAGCTCTCCTTCCTCTTTGGCCACTTGCTCTATGAGCCTTTGAATCTGATGGGACCTTAACTCAAAAGTTCTCACTTGGGCATAGATCTCGAGGGTTCTCCTAGTTTTAGTTCTTAGCCCATCTATGATATGGTGTAGTTGATCTTGTTGGAAGTATCCATGGCCTAAGAATCAATGCAATAAAGAGTAGTACCTACCCATGGCCACATCCAAGGACTCATGAGTGCCTTGTTTTCAACCTTGGATTTGCCTTCACAAATCAAACACTTTGAAGTATGTTTGGTACTTATCATTGAATAGCTTCAACATTATACTCCATCATTGAATAGATTCTGGTTCCAAGGACTGGTACAAGATTTCTACTTCTTTAGTGAGCGTCTTTAGGAATAGTTTCAACTTTTTCCATTCATTTTCCACATTTTGCAAGGAACAAGCATCATGGAAGACCTACAAATGATTCCATGGATCTATATTATATCCCCCCTCAAACTTGGGGATGTTGTTCATATCCAACCATTTGATGTAGCTATCCTTCAAGTGCTTGGTGGAAATTCTAATAGCCTCTAAAATATTCAACATATTTCTTGTAGCTATCAGAGGCTCATCATAGTCATAACAATCATGGTGGCCTCTATCATGGCCATGATGCCTACGATGAGTTCAGTTATGCCCTCTTTCTCTATGATAATCTTCCACTTACTGTTGTTCATGCCCCTGCTCTCTATCATCCCAGTGGGATATATAGTTGTCTCTATCCCATCGTTCATCTCCATCATGATCTCTATTGCTCTTTCCATAGTCCTAACCTTTGGTTCTCTTGTCAGAGTTGGAGGAGGAAGATGATGAAGATGATGATGAAGGTAAAGAGGAAGGAGAATTATCACTAGAATGATGCCTATTGCCTCCTCTTCTTTGGTCCCTACCCCAATCATAATGTTTATCTTTTTCCTTGTGCTTGTCATTATTCTTACCTTTGGGTGATTGGCTGTGGCTACCATCTTTTGAGGCCCTGTGGTCTTGAGATCCATTCTTCCTATCACCAAGGTTGTCCACAGTTAATTACAACCATTGGTTAAGGGTATTCCCATCAAAGAGAGGGGGAGAATCTATGTATTGGAAGGCACCAGAAAAGCAATTGTTACCTTCTTTGTGCGTTTGCAAGAACAAGTGGATAGGAAACCTTTTGCCCTTTACTCATCTTGAGCTTTTCATTTGCAAATCTTTTTTCTGTTGGGCCTCAATGGGATGATAATTTTGATAGAGGTGATCTTGAACCTTATACTTTGCATTAAGTCTAGTGATGCCAAACTTGATTAGATTGTTCAGCAACATCGTAGGAATAGATCGGTCGAGATGCAATATGATGTTGCCTTCTATGTTCCTCCATCGCAGCTACTTGTCCTGATGAAGGATGAAGATGAAATTTGAAGTGTAATTATCTAGATGGATGCAAATAACTCAGAACTACTGGGGCACTTACATCTTTTGTCCTTCCTACATTTGATTAGATCCACTTGTGACTGGTGGTGGAGATTCTTCCTTGCGAGAAGAAGTCATATTAGTGATTACTCAAAAACAATGTGCTTTTAATCTTTTACTTTCTTAATGATTTAGCGTTAGTTATTCTTTACAATGTCTTTAAATGTTCTCACTATGCTTCCTATGTAGCGCACTTAGCTAGACTAAATTCTTGACAACGGTGCTAATGATGAGCAGTAAGTAGTCCCTATGCCCAACCATATGAATCACAAGCATTGTACTAGTGATGGGAAAAGGTAGTGACTTAGAGATGTGATCGTTGTCTTCTTGGCTTCACTTGTGTAAGTTCACTCGTATGGTTAAGTGTAAGCCAAGGCACATTATTTCTATGTATATTTTATATTTTATTTGATTTAATCTAAGTGTAAAACAAAGGTAATTAATTGATAAATTAACTATCTAATGCCTTAATCTAACTATCCTAACATACGCATCTAGGCCCACCTTCCATGCACATTCTGAGCTTGTTAAAAATGCTACTAGTTTACCAAGTGTTTGGCTACTGGGCAAACCAAGTGATAACACTACTAGAATTACCAAGCATTAACAGTATATTCAAGATAATTGTGCTTATGTGTTATTATTAAGTGTATTAATTAATTAAGGACGTTAATGTGAAATGCATGAGTAATAAAGTGCATGGAAGTAAACATTAATCTATTCTAAGTGCTACAAGGAGTTCCAAGAATCTTGTTGTTGTTGTCATTATATCAAAGTGGCTAGGTATATTGATGCTAAAATAAGGATTCATGCAATCCTTGAAGTCCTATCGTAGGCACTTAAAAAATATTCTAACTCTGGTGGAAGAAAACTGCAAGAACTTAGCTACACTATTGACTTAATGTGCCATAAATGCAGTGGGTGCACATATTTATATAGGCAAGACTAGACATTATGTCGATGCATCAAATCATGCGTCGACAGGGCTACGTCGATGGGCATGCATCAATGCAACGATGCATGCCCATTGATGTAGCCTATCAAATGATTCATCAAAATGTATAATTTTTATTATGTTTTTGCCTCTAGGATTCTATGATTTTGAATTTGTCTAGTTTTCTTAGTTTTGGGTTATGATCTTATTTGTGTTTTTTGGTTTTTGGTTTTGATTATATGCTTACATTTGTTTTTGTTTGTGTTAGGTTATGATTTTGTTTTTGTTTTTGCTTACATAGCATAGGATTACCTTTGACTTATCAAAGGTGATAGGAGGTTGCTTAGGAGCTCCACAATAAAAATATTGACTTAAAAACTGTAAGTTATGGGTTTGATTTTAGTGGGTAATTCTAAGTTATAAAGTTCTACTTAAGTTTTAACTAATTTTGTGTTGGCTATATATATCTAGGAGTACATATAGTCATCTAATTTTGGTTCAACAATGAGGTGTTAGCTTAGTATTAAGATTTTTGATTTGAAAGCTTTAAGTTATGGGTTTAATTTTGATGGGCAATATCAAGCTATAAAGTTCTAATTAGACTATATCTCTTGTAGTGTATCTATATTACACTTATGTGTTCATTATTTTTAATGGATGATTTCTTTTGTTTTCAGAGAGATTTTTCTCATTCCTTTTACAAGAAACCCTTTAGTAAGTAGGAAAAGCTTGTGAATGCGCTTCTAAACAAGGGCAAAGGCTGATCCTTTTTCTATCCTAGAGAGGAGGTTTTTCAAGATTGGTTGTAAGTATCAAAACTTGAAAAGGCATCCTCAAAAGTGTTGGGATTTTTCTTTAGACAATCTTTTCTATGTTTTTAATCTAATGTACTCTAATTTTTTTTTAGTTTTTATTTATTTTTTGGTGTCTAACAACATCTGAGTCCCCCCTCAAGAAATATACTTCTAGTTCTAACATCTCCCATATACTCATGTTTTATAACTAAAACTAAAATTGAATTTTTACTTATGTCCACCAAGATCCTCTTGGATTTGATGCAGCATTGCTAGCTAAGCTAATACCTCATTGCTTAGGGGAAGGGGGCAAGGAGGAATTAGGGTTGTGCGAACTAGAATTGAATGACTATATGTACCCTTAAAATATATAGCAAAATATTATAGTGTGTTAATCAATATTTCTATTATAATTGAACTTGTAACTTGCAATCCAAAAGTTGTATGTTCTAACTAACATAACAGTTATTCAAAGTCTAGTTGTAGTTGGCTATAGTTAGCCATGGTTGAATAGGAATTGACTATGTTATGGATATTTTTAAGATGTAAATAATCAACATCACAATTTGGTCATGGTAGTTGGAGTTTTTTTTTTGCCAACATGCAATTAAGATCACAAAACCTCTTTGTTCACTCTTCTATAATGGTGCAACCCATCTTCAAGAGATACCCATAAACATAGGTTTGATAATTCAACTCATCAGTATACTATTAGGGTTGAGCACACCTCACACCTTTTTTCCTCTAAAAACCAAAAGAAAAGTTTTTTCAAGGTGTCACAGGCTTATGAAAACCAGGATACTGGCATAAGTAACGTAGTTTAGGAATTCCTTGTGTTTGATGCAAAATAAAACTCTAAATCTTCACCTAAAAACCACTTTTTGAAAGCACCTTCAAATGATCTCCTAGGTCAAATCTAACAACACCATTGCACCATTGCATCTAATATGTTTGAAGGTTTTGATTAAATTTTAGTAGTTGCAAATTTTCCAACGTGACCCTATAACCATTAGGTTAATGTCCTATCTCCTCTTTGCTAGCAACCTAAGCTTAAGTTGCTTTATGTTATTTTAGGTTAGAAGTTACTAAATTCAGATACTATGCACTTCTACACCTCAAACTTCAAAACCCCAAATCTCTCTCATATGATCACATTTTTCAGTATAGTTTGAATTGCTAGATAGCTAATGATGCCTACTTTTATGTGAAAATGATGATTTTAAAAAAACTAATATTCTTTATTTAACATATTAATTGAACCATATCCCACTCTTTATGGGCTAAAATTTGTGATAAGGTCAAATTGTACAATAGACCTGATCTAGGCTCTTCATTTTTATCTATGCTTCTATCTTAGATCCATAAAACACTATAAAAGCCTATTCAAGCCATGCATTTGAGAAGCGCAATGAGAAGATTCAATAGTTTAAGAGAATGAGAGAACATAAGAGTAAAAAGAAAAAGTAAAATGGTTTAAGGTGCCTTCTTATATGATGTTGTGTTTGTATGTTGGTTGATGTAATAATCAAGGTGCTTCATTTCAATTTTATCATTTTTCTTTTATATATAACCTTGATTTGCAGTGTGTACTTCCTTTGAAATCTTACTTTAAATGACTTACATTCTTTGTGGGATTTCTAGCTCACTGTTAAGGTTCTTAGTAACCTTCAGTAGTCAACATAAGTTGTACCTAGGTATCAATAAAAAACAAAAATGAGTAACAATGATTAAAGTTCGTTTGGCCCCATGAATAAAGAAGGTAAGAGGTTGTCAATTTAAGTCATACTTGAGGCATCAACATATTCCTCTATTAGTTTTCTAAAGGATCATGTTGGCTATATGTTTTAGGATGTACTTGTAGTATAAAGAAAGTTAATGCAACTACTCATGTTCCAAGTTGTGTTTGCTCATAATCCCCATTCTAACATTGTAGCCTTTAAAACTTTGCTTTTGCATTTTTCCTTCTAATGCATAAATTGATCTTATTTTTATTTATTTATTTAAAGAAAAGATAGATTATGCCAATGGAAACTATACCAATAGAATCTAAACATAAAATAATGGTATCTTAACACATTTTTAAAATTAAACTTGTGACTTGCACAATTATAAGTCTCTCAGACATACCCGAGTTAAAAGCAGAAGGTTAAAAAGAGAGATTTCTTTTTTCTTGAATTCTCCAGGGTGATGACTATAAGTATTTTTCTTTGTATAATTGAATTCTGTTTGACTTCCATATATAGAAATCATCTTATTGCATTTAGCTTTTTACATATATAATGAAACTGTTTCCAACATACTATCAACTGTTGGTCTAACCAGAGGCACGGAGGAATATTTCATCATCCCAGAGCTCATACAGAGAATGATAAGGTCCATGGATTGGGTCTACGAACTCTTTACCGTCATATACTCTCTTCTGTGGGAGATTTATGAGCTTTTTCCTGTCATCATCGTCCAAACTGAAATCAAAGATGCATGCATTTTGCTTGATCCGCTCTGTATTGTAACTCTTGGGGATCAGAGTCACACCCTCTTCCAAACCCCAACGCAACGTCACCTGTGCAGGACTTCTTCCATGTTTGGCTGCGATTGATGTTACTGTGGGATGTTCCAGGAGTCCGCCAGCTGCTGCAAATACAGAAGTCATTGGCAATCCCAGGGGTGCATAAGCAATGACATGGATGTTTTTATCTTTGCAGTATTCCTTCACTTTTTGCGGATTCCACATGGGATTCATCTCCACCTACAATTTTGAGTTTTTCATTAAAAAGATATCTAAACTACTGTTACATGAGCTCCTTGTTTGGAGTGATGGTAGGGTGATGATTTTTCAGGTTGTAATATGTGTGTTTGAGGTTGTTTGCAGCTACTCTAAGAGGTTAGGCTTTCAGTCATTATGGACCCTCCAGACCCTCTAAGATTTTACACAAGCACTCATAGTACTCTTCATCTACTACTATTGCTCATCTTCATCATTTGTGATGCACAATTAGCAGAGCAACAATAAGTATGGCAGAAATGTGAATAGTTTGCTAGATGTTAAATGTTCCTAGAAGAGGTAAACTACAGAATAGACATTAGAAGAGGACTTTGAGTGGTTTCTATTTTTGATAAGCTACAAGAATGATAACATATAAACGTGGATGGTTTGGACATGTGCAATAAGCCTATAAGCAAAGGTTGGTGCATCACTGGTCTAGGAAAGCCATTGGAAGGAAGACCAAAGAAAACATATGGAAAATTGATTAAAGATGATTTAAAGAAATTGCAAATAAATAAAGATCTAGCTCTTCATTGAGGCGAATGATGATAAATAACTAATGTAGCTCACCTCGATTTAGATAGGACAAAGCTTAGATGATGATGATAATGAATTAACATAGCATAAATGGAATCTCATCATTGAGAACTGAAATAAGTAGGCTCAAAATTCCTTATGAAAATGTGGATGTGTAAATTTTGGACACGCCGCCAACACCTGTGAAAACTTGTTTTAGGAGACTATCGCCTAGGGCGCCTCCCGTATGGGTATGGAAACCCAGAAATAGTCTCAGCTGGAAAGGGCAATGTTACAAAACAATAATAGCAATATTTTAAAATCAAAACAAAAGCTTAAATTTGATTTAATATTNTACGAAACAATAATAGCAATATTTTAAAATCAAAACAAAAGCTTAAATTTGATTTAATATTTAAAGACTTCAATTTAATTTAATATTTTGGGAACTTAAAATGGTTTGTGCAATTTATAAAATAATAAATAATTGTCGTCCTGGGCGTAGCAGCAGTGCGAGGATCTGCGTGTTGCAGCTGGGCAGGGTCTATATGCGGCCGGGACGGAGAAGGATGTAGCAGCAACGGCGCAGAAACGGCGGCGGAATAGTAGCACACAGGAGGAGCAACGCAACAGCACACAAGAGCAACGTGGCAGCGCAGCAAGCACAGAGGAGCAACGCAGCAGCACAGAAGAGCGACGTGGCAGCGCAGCAAGCACAGAGGAGCAACGCAGCAGTACACAAGAGCGACGTGGCAGCGCAGCAAGCACAGAGGAGCAACGTAGCAGCACACAAGAGCGACGTGGCAGCGCAGCAAGCATAGAGGAGCAACGCAGCAGCACACAAGAGCCACGTGGCAGCGCAGCAGTCGGCAGCCATAGCGACGGGGGCGCAAAGGGTGACTGCAAACAGAAACAGCAGCGAAACAGTAGCGCGTCGGTAATGGACGGTGCAGCAGTGCGGGGAGCGACAAGAGGCAGCGTAGGATTGGTGACGCAGCGGGGGCGGAATAGCAGCGCGGCAGCGGCGAAACAGAAAACGGCAGGCACGGCAACGACGTGGCGCCGCAGGATCAGAGACAGTGACGCGCAGGCACGACAGCAGTAACACGGCAAGCAGAGGGGTGGCAACGCGGCGCAGGAGACGCAAGGGAACAGAACAGAAGGCGCCGTAGGCGACGGCGGACAGAACAGGAGGCGCTGTAGGTGGCAGACGCGATGCAGCAACGGCAGGCGTAGCAGCAGGCACGGCGGCAGCAGAAAACATCGTCGGCAGAGGGAACAGCAGGCACAGAAGAGCAACGCAGCAGCGCAGAAGAGCGACGGCGCAGCGTGACAGTCGGCAGGCGGCGCGAGGTGGCAGTGACGCGGCGGCAGAGGAGGGCCAGGCACGGCAGCGGAGAGGACGGCAATGCTGCAGTGGCAGACGCGGCTGCAGGAAAAGAAACAGAGGGCGTGCAGATCTGAGAGCACGTGAAACAGACAGTTCGGGCGCGGGCTGTGGTGGCTGAACAGATGGCGGCGCGGGCGAAAACCAAGGTGGCGGCGCGGGCGGTAGAGGAGGATACGCAGCAGCAGGCGGAGAAAAACAGCGACGGTGGACAGAACAGAAGGCGCTGCAGGCGGCGGCGGACCTGCAAGAGAAGTCCGCTGAAAATCTCCTTCCTGAATCTGCTAAGGCAGAGAATCAGCGATGCAGGGCTGGAATCTCCCTGTCAGAGAAGCCTCCCCTCCCAAGTCCCTCTTTAACGTGCTCCTCCCTCCTTGTTTTATAGCGGCTCCGGAGGGAGGAGAAACCTAACCCTAAGTGCAGCCACCCTTATCCACGTAAAAAGACATAAGAGATTAAGCCCTAAGCTTAATTTTATTTAATTTTATTTTTATTTTAACTTTGTGGGTGGGCAATGTGTGGGTTAGATGTGCATTACTTATTATTTGGTTTAATTATTAATTTATTTATCTTTTGAAATCTACTTTTTTTTTAATTTTAGATTTTTATATTTTATTGTATTAATCTTAAATTGGTTCAACAAGGCCCAATGCCTGGCATGGGTGAAAGTTGGCCTCAACAGAAAAATGAGTGTGCCAATTGTGCAACACAAATAGCATTTAAAATGGATACCACAATTTCCTACAATGTCCTATATTTAAGCAAATTAGACATAGATGGAATAAGTGTGCTAGTTGTGCAACACAAATAGTATTGAAGATGAATACCACTATTTTGTATAGTGTCCTACATTTAAGCACATTAGACATAGATGAGATATTAAGGATCATCACCTTGAGGCTCAATGCTCATTTCACCAATGTAGGTCTCATTCAAGTGGGTGCATCCAAGCTTGAGGTCAAGTCTTATGACTTGAGAAACAAGCACCTTACCATCACTCCAAGTGGTGGTCCCTTATAGATGCGATATTACATTTCCAATTTAGTTGATTTGTTCCCAATGTTATCAAGAACACTGTAATTTTCTTAATAATGTTCTCAAAACTCATAGCATGTGTATTTCTCCTATTCAATGGATCCCAAGGTTTACAAACATAATAAAATTTTAGTGTTAGTTTCTTCTACCAAATTACATGCATGGGGATTACAAGTAATGGTGAGGTGCTTGTTTAGAGGTTGGAAGCATGCATAGGGACAATGATTTAAAGTGATGGTAAGGTGCTTGTTTTTGGGGTTGGAAAATGAATGTTCAAGGCTGACTCAAAGAGTTTTAGGCTTTAGCTATCTCTTCCAAGATTACACAAGCACACATAGAAACCATCATTTGAAGTGATGGTTAGATGCTTGTTTCTCAAGCTAAAAGATATGAGTTTAAGGTTATATGGTGTGACTAGAAAAGGTAATTAAAATTTCACTCATCAACCCTCATCCACCGACCCTGTCAACACCCCGTGAAATTAACAGTGAAGGCTCCGGATGATATTTTGTTACACGACAACGCATGTAATTTTCGTTCTTAGCACAAGAGACAGACGAGGGAGTTCAGGATGCGAGTCTTGCCTGGTTCGCTGCAGGCGGAATTGAAGCATGGCGGAGTAGGGCTTCTATTTTCTTTGGTGAAAAGTTGCTAACGCCAATGCTCTTCGTTAATCCGCTTTCTACGCACTTCTCCATTGCCTTCCAAGTAGCCACTAAATCCACCGCCAATACGTCATCTGGCTTGATATGCGGATAACGCACTCCTTTCTTCAGCCGTGCGGGCCAATGAATCAAGTAAAGATCCAGGTAATCCAGCTGCAGTTCTCTGTAAGCGACAAAATCAGAAATGTCTGTGTATGTAGACGTAGTGAGCAATAGTACAGCGTTGAATGGGAGGATAAGCTTTTGGCTTTAATGTGATCCGATATGGTTACACAAGCAAAAGCGTCCTTTCTTTCATGTTCCAGAGTAGCAAGACGACATTTGAAGATATCGGTTCGAAGATCCTCGAAATAAATGAAAATTTATTACTCCTTCTATTACAGAAAACCGGAGGAATTTAAAAGGAAATTTCAAACTTGAAAGTTCATAATCACCGTGACAGAGCATACTGACAGTTTCGTTTTAACATTGTACACGACCATCATCGAGGATACAGCCTGTTGTAGGATTATCAGTGAAAGCACTGTAAAGATACTTCAAGAACACGAGAAATGAGATTAAGCTGGTAAAAGAGGTGTGAATTTGCATCGTAAACAATTGTCTGAGCTATAAATCAGTATTAACGTGTGAAACTCTAACAATGTACGGAAAGAGGAAGACAGAGCTTATGTTAAAAAAATATCAGCGAAAGAATCCTGAAGATTGTTCCAGAACACTGTAAATGAGATGAAGCTGCTGCATATTATTCAAATGAGATAAAGCAACACACGATAAAGCTTATTCTAAAGCTAATAGCGAAACTAGCACTTCTCATGTAAAAGGAGATTGAGAATAAATAGCGTCCATCGAAAAATCGTCAATAAAAGTTCAACAACAGGCATGAACAACATGATGAAATTTTGCTTATTAAATCGAAAACAGAGCTTATTTATATACTTGAGACTTTTCTGGAGAGCCGGAAGTACGTCATCAGGATGATTATCATCACACCAGAGCTTGGAAATCACGAAAACCTGGTCTCTACTCACGAGATCTCTCTGGAACGCCACGCGCAGAGCTTTGCCGAGAGCTCTTTCCGTTCCATACAAAGAAGCCGTATCGAACAGCCGGTATCCAGCCTGCAAAAGCAAACGGTAATATTACAGTCTTTCTTGATAAACAGACGTCATAAAGTTTCAAATTTCAATAACATAAGAAAAGCACGAAGAGATTGAACGTTTACTTCAATTTATTTGTGTAAATGGAAATAGAAATGAAAATTCTTTAGAAGAAAACTTTCATCCATGTTATCAAATGACCGAATGTAAATGTGGAGCAAACTTTTTTTGTTACTGTTACCGTGTTGTGTGCATCGTAAATTGAAACACAGATTTTGTCCGTACCTCGAGAGCTGCAAGACCAGCGCTTTCAACGACTTCATCAGGAGTGAAACCAGAGGCCATGCCCAGGCCGAGTACAGGTATTTCGGCTCCATTGTTGAGAACGGCGGCGGAACCAGAACTAGAACCAGCAAGCGTTTTCGTTGCCATTGCAAAGAAGAAAAGTCACACTCTCAGGAGAAGATATCTGAAATTGAAACTGAAATTCTAGAATTTCTAGATCTATTGAACTGGATAAAGTCACTGGACAGGGCAACTACGCGGAGAGTTGGTACTGGGCTTTGAACCCAGCACTTTAAGTTTTCGGGCGATAATTTTTATGTATAACTTCCCCAAATAAGTTACCCACTGGGGCCGCGTGACAGTGACTAAGTCGTCGTCAACGATAAAAACAGAAGGGTTGTACATCCTAACATTTTTATAGCATTTAAATTATACATAAGTCTCTGTCATATACTTGAACCATTTCGTGAATTGGATCCTTTCCCCCCTCACTGTCATTCTTCCCGGGTCTCATGTTTTAAAAAGCATTTGGAGGGCCTGGCAAATTCTACACACTCACATTGACTGGACTAATGTTAAAATCAACCCTACTATCCTCTCTAAAGTGTGTCCGTGGTGGTTACCTCTGTCTCCCGCTCCCCTTGCTATCACAAATGCTAAGGTGGCTACCTCGTGGTATCGAAAGGGTGTCATTTCCTTGAATTGTTTTAGGCTGGCTAGTTGTTGGATTTCAGGGGTCGAGTTTAACACTTTGTATGGGGAGTCAGCTGCAATGAACCATTGCCTAGTTCAGATTTACTCTTTTCTCCACGGTCACTGGCATCTGGATGTTACAGTGCAAAGCCTTTTTCATGGTCTTCAATGGCTTAATGGGGTTAAACTCTTGCCCTATCGGCCATCTGTCCCCTTTCATCTCATGCATGACCCATCTGAAGTCATTCAACGTTGCAATAAGTATTGGCACAAACAAGAGTCAGAAACATTTTGGATCCCTCTCTTCCAACTTATTTGGAAACTTCCGACCCTCCCCAAAATTAAGCAGTTCCTTTGGTGTCTTCTCCACCATGGTCTACCTATTGGAAAACGTTTAGAATATTTGGGGATTCCTAATCCCAATTGCCCTCTATGTGGTGGACAAGATGACTTTGTCCATGTATTTTGGCAATGTCCCTTTGCTCAACATGTGTGGTAGTGGGCTTCTAAAGCTTTTCCATCATACAAGCTATCTCAAGAGGATGCCATATTCGGATTCTTGAACATTACTTCTACTAATCTTAATTTTCTATGGAAAGTTATTAGGCCTACTATTTTATATTATATTTGGAAGCAAAGATGCAATGTTCTATTTCAAAAGACAGAGTATTCTAACAAATGTTTGCTTACCAGGTTGGAAAAGTTACAGATCTTTCGCCTCACCTATTTTCAACTCACATCTCAAGCATCCAAGTTCAATCTGGACAGTCATCAATTGGTTCATCTCCTACAACTATGGGAAAGACCTATGTGTTCCAGTTACACTTAGCATCAGTAATCTTTGCAAGGAAGTTTTTCCTTTTTATAATGTGGATTCATCATTGGAATTCTCTCTATCCTTAATTGAGAGCTCTTTGCCTCATCTAATTCTATGTCATTCTATTTTGTAACAAGCCAGTCTGAGCGGACATTTGGTTGTGCCCCAACTTGGGGTTCCTTCTCTAATACTCATTTATTTCTAAGGTGTTTCCCGAGTGTCATTCACGATGCTCTCAGTTTTCCCTTTCCTTTAACCCTATGACTTATTCAAGTTGTTGTAATTGATGCACCTTTAATTTCAATAAAACTTCTTTTCGGGGTCCGACACCCCCCTCCCCCCCTCCCCCCCCACCCCATATACTTGAACCATGGAGGGATTCGTTGTTGGGTCTATCTCGGTCGCTGCGTATTGATTTTTTCAGACCCTTTTCGATCGGAGCAGGCACCTAAATGAGCTTGCCTGGATATGCCGGCAGCTTTCTAGACTAACCATCCACAAGGAAAATCTAATTCGGAGTAGGGCCTGCGCGTTCGGGTTTTGGTTTTTTGGCAGGGCCGCGGTGGCTACAGTGTACGTTGCATTTTTCATTTTGGTTTTTTTTTTCAAAATATAATAATGCGGTGTCTGGGAAGGTGGCAACAGACAACCCCACATCTGGGCAGATTTGATTGCAGCAGTTGTCATACGGGTGTTGATGACATCTTTGAATTTGTTTCTCAAAATTTTTCTACACGCTTTATTTTTTTTTCAAATAGTGAGTTTTCTACCTTGATCATTAAACATCAATTTGCATATTAAGCAAATAGCGGTGATTTTAACACGATGGAATTCTCTCATGATAAGCTTGGGGGTGTTTTCTCTCAACTTTCTCATCACAAATATTTGGTCAAATTTTAAGAAATGTTTTTATCTTTTGGATGGCATCGCAGACACTGCTGGTGGCTCTCTAAATAGCTTCACTTGGAACAATCTTCGTAAGGGACAGGCTTGCATTTATAGTCAGTTAGATAGATATTATTTTTCCACTCTTTCTTTTCTACTACTAAAGTCCACCAACACGCAACCTTATCAGATCATTTCTCCATTACTTTATCTATGTAGATCCATAATGACCACCAACGACGGAATTATCATTTCTTTAGGCTACATAGTCAATGTTTCTCTTCTCTTCCCGCCCAACAACTTCTTTCTAGCCTTTGGAATGCTTAGGTCCAAAGGGTTGGATCCATTGGTGGCTTCGGACTACTAGTAGAGTTAGGAATCCCGCCCGTCATTTTGGTAAGGAAGTTGCCTCTTGTTCTTAGCAAGAGTACACCAACATATGCTCTACCATTGAGCACCTTACGACCAAACTAACTGATGCTCCCTTCAATAGTCACCTACAAGGGGAGCTTGCCAGAGCCTGTATAGCCTTTCAACATTGTGAAGTATATAAGGCACAAGATGCCTTGATTAAAAGCCGACTCACTTGGCTAAACATTCAAGATGAGCATTGTAAGGAATTCTTTAAGTACCTTAATCGGTCCTCCCCTTTGCCCTCTTTAGATAAACTCTCCATAAATGGATCCATTATCACTAACCAAAATAGTCTTCTCTCTTATCTTAAGGAATACTTTGACGCCTTATTCACCACTACTCCTATGGATCCCACATCCTTCGCGACTGCCACTCTAAATTATCCTAGGCTGGTTAATTCTTCTATGCTGACAATTTTAGAAGCCGATATTACTCCAACTGAGCTTCGACAGGCTTGCTTTAACCTAAGCCCTGGGAAAGCCCTTGGTTATGATGGTTTTACAGTCGAATTTTTCCAAAAGCATTGGGATTTGGTAGGTTTTGACCTCTTCAATGTTATCAAAGAGGCTACGTTTACTGGTTCTTTGGAACCAATCTTAAACCAAGGGATTACTCGTCTTCTCCCTAAATCGGGAGATCCTACTTGTATCTCCAATTGGTGACCTATCACCTTACTTAATGTGGTTTACAAAATTTGGGCTAAATATTTGGCTTTGTGATTAAAGAAAATCCTTGCTCTTATTATTTCCCCCCAGCAGACTAGCTTTGTCCTAGGAAGATACATATTAAATAACGTGGTGGCTGCTTGGGAAGGTCTTAAGTGGGTTGAGGACGAGGGTCGGGATATCCTTGTGATGAAGCTTGACTATGCTAAAGCCTATGATAATATTAAGTGGGACTTCATTATCCAAACCATGACTAAATTGGGTTTTGGCCCTAAGTTCATTCATATGGTAGAATGCTTATTCTCAGATGCTATTGTGCGAATCGCGACTACCTTTAGCATCACTTCTCCCTTTCCTATTCATAGGTATGTTAGGCAAGGCTATCCTCTTGCTCCTTACCTCTTCATCATTACTGCTGATTTTCTCTGTCATCAAATCAACTTGGATATTCAAAATAATGTTTTATCTGGGGTCTATCTATCTTCTCCTCAACATCAACTTCTCAATATGCAGTTCGTTGATGACTCCTTTTTCCTTATTCAAAACAATGTTGTTAATGTGCAGTGTCTCTTGTCTTGAGTTGAGCAATATTGCTCCCTCTCTGGATCTGTTAGAAATTGGCGTAAATATTCAGTTTATAGCTTCACCAATAACTACATCCATTTTCCCAATTATAGTTGGACGCGTACTCAAGATCATGAAATCATTAAGCTTTTGGGAATCCCTTTTCGCTTTAGAGCCCCAACTTCAGAGCTATGGGACCAAGTACTTTCTCGAATTCAAAGGAAAATCGAAAAATGGAAAACCAAACCCCTCACCCTCGTCGGTAAGTATCTCATCTATAAGTCTATTTGTGCTTCTACCCATGTTTATTATTTGTCATGTTGGGCCCCTTCCCATGCTTCTTATCAAAAGCTTGAACGATTATTTCGAGACTTCATGTGGTTGTCTAAAAACTCCCAAAAAGTCTTTCATCGTGTTGCCTGGAATATAGTAACTCTTCCTAAAAACAAAGGTGGTTTGGGCCTTTTGAACTCCTTTAAGCAAGGTCTCACCCTTGTTACTAAGTGGTTGGTTTAGCACCTAGATGCCCCCAATATTATTGGGAATCTTCTTCAGTTAAGGCTTCGACAAGCATTCCCTAAGAATAAGTCCATCTGGAAGGGTATCCACCCTGTTAATTGGATCCTTTTCCCTCATGACATCATCATTCCTGGAACACATGTCTTCAAAAGCATTTGGAAGGCTTGGAAAGTCTTACATTCTCATGTGAATTGGAATAATGTTCATATCAATCCTACTCTCCTTTCTAAGATTTACCCTTGGTGGCTGCCCCTATCGCTTGCTCCTCTAGCCACCTCAAATGCCAGGATAGCCACTATTTGGTTTCAAAAGGGAGTTGTTTCCCTTAGATGTTTTCGTCTCACCAATCAGTGGATTACTTAGGATATGTTCAAAAACTTATATGGGGCTTCCATAACTATGCACCACTACCTTGATAGACTTTATCACTTCATTCATCAGTACTTGCAATTGAATGCTTCGGTTCCTAGTCTCTTCCATGGTCTTCAGTGGATTAATGGACCGAGCCTTCTACCCTATAAACCACATGTGCCCTTTTAGTTGTTGCATGACTCCTCTACGATTGTTAATTACTGCAATAGATCATGGCACAAAGAAGAGTCTAAACAATTTTGGCTCTCCCTCTTCTCACAAGTTTGGAGCCTTCCAACTCTTCCAAAAATTAAACAATTTCTTTGGTGCCTCCTTCATCAAGGACTACGTATTGGCAAACGTCGTGAATACCTTGGGATTCCAAACCTTAATTACCCTCTCTGTGGAGGTCTGGATGATTTTGTCCACGTTTTTTGACATTGCCCCTTCGCTTAGTCTTCATGGGAGTGGGTTTCTAAAGTTTTCCCTTTGTGCAAGTTTTCCCATGAGGATATCTTGTTCGGCTTTCTGGCCACCCCCTCTGCTGACCTTCAGTTTCTTTGGGAAGTTATTAGGCCCCTCGTTCTTTACTATATATGGAAGTGTAGATGCACTACTCTTTTCCAGGACACTGATTTGTCTAACTCTAACCATTTAACTATTATGGAAAAATTTCAAATTCTTCGCCTTGTGCATTTCCAAATTATATCTCACACTTCTAAGTTAAAGTTGGATACTAATCAATTGTTTTATTGTTTGCAGCCTTGGAGCAGATACACCAATTCGTGCACTCATCCTCATCTCGATCTGCTACTTTGGTGTGTCTCATCATAATTTTGAGCATTTTTAGCTCTCTGTTGTTCCCCTGGTCTTATTAACTCGCAGTTCTTATTGATTCCTAGCACGAGGTTGCTCTTTGGAATGTACTCCCACCCTGTGAAGGATTATATATCAAGATGTTTTCCTTCAACATCTACATTTGACATTGTTCTTCTCTCTATTTAACCATCAATATGTTCAGATGTTGATCATGTACTTAATCTCATTTAATTAATAAAATTCTCTTTTTGGGATCCGACACCCCCCCATATGCTTGAATCATGGAACAAGAAATGCATTAATTCCGCAACTTTTCTTTTGTTGTCTTGACTATATCTCCTAGACACAAATAGTTAACGATATTATAGGATGTTACTATGTAAAATCAATCTTTATATACATTTATAATTTAATCAAATATGGAACAATCATCCTTTTCTATTTTGGTCTTCACCATAAGGACAAAAGGGTTATACATCCTAACATTTCAATAACANATCACCATAAGGACAAAAGGGTTATACATCCTAACATTTCAATAACATTTAAATTATACATCGGTCTATATCAGATACTTAAACCATGTAGCAAAAGTTATCTTGGCTATATAGATTCTTCGTACACAAATAGTTAACAATATGATGGGCTGTTGCTGTGTAAATCAATATTTACCCACATTTATAATCTAAACTAATCAAATATGCAAAGGTAGAACAACCGTTTTTTTTTTCTGGCAATATTTTTTTTATGAACCTTTCCAACTAAGTTGAAAGAATGATACACCAGCTAAATACCGTTACCAGACACATTTAAAAAGTTACACACTGGGGTAGCGTACGATGATTGCAATTCGTCATAAATCATAAGGACAGAATCAATAGCATTTAAATTATACAAGAGGCCATGTCATATACTTAAACCCCAAAACAAAAGTTATCTTAACTATATATAACTGCAAATAAAAGGATGGTTGCTATAATGGGAATATACAACTATAACGAGAATATACAATTACTTGGTATTTACTAAAAGGTGTGTTTCATAGACTTTTGGTCTATCTATCCTTGTCATCTAAGGCCAATGTCTTTTTTTAGGTACCAATTGAAGAGTTAAGGGTTTTTCTTGAGGAATACACTTGAGATGTTTTTTTTTATTTTCTTTCTTATCATATTTACAACTTAGTGCTCTTGACCTTGCTTGGTCTTACAAGCTATCTTCTCCTTATTCTTTTGTCTTACTATTTGTCTGTTTATTTATCATCGTCATCATCATTTTACCCTTGTCCCAACAAGATAAGGTTGGCTACATGAGTTCTCTTTTACCATTTGCCTCTATGAAGAGTAAAATCTTTGTTTATTTGCAATTTCTTCAAATAATCTTAAATCATTTTATTCCATGACTTTTTTGGGTCTTCCTTTTGATGACTTTCTTAGAATAGTGAAGTAGCAATCTTTTTTAATAGGCTAATTAAATAATTTGTTTATTTGTTATTCCATGATTTTATTATATTTTACGAAGCATAACCAAAGACTTTGTCTACCTTATAGATAGTTACCTTTTTCAATAGATTATCATAATCTTATGTTAAGTAAAATTACATGTATAGGGGTGAACACATGCATAGATGACTCAAGAGTTCAAAGATCACTTGTGAAGTGTGAGATTCAAGACATATTCAATGTTATCATCATATAAAATCCTTAACATTAGATAATTCATAATCATTATGAACAAGAATAAGAGATATATCACTCTATGCACCATTTTTAGTAACATAAGATTTGACAATCACTTAGTAGGAATTCAACTTCAATCTATCCTACTACTATGTTGATTCAATAATAACATATAGTATTAATATATTATCAAGAAACATAATACTAAAGAAAAGCTACCTATTATCATAAGGAACCCTATGAAGCATCCAGTTGACTACATCGACTGGGCTGCATAGACAAACCTCGTTAATGTAGCTGCATTGACGTGACCCCGTCGATGCATCTCTCCATGCGTTGATGTGGCCTCTTCAACGCAAAGCCATTTTCTACTATAAATATGTGTGCACCTGCTACATTTATGGCACCTTTTGTTCAAGTTGTAGCAAAGCTCTTGCAGTTTGTTTTTGCATGAGTTAGATTATTTTCCAAGTGCTTGCAGAAGGAGTTTGAAGAGTGTACGGCTCTTTATTCGAGTGTTGATGTACTTGAGCCCATTGGCGTGCATGGCAATAAAGACAAGCTTTTTGAACATTCCTTTCAGCATTTGAACTAGATTACTTAAGCATTAATATTTTAATACTTTAATAATTTTAATGCTTTTGTTATTGCTTTATAGAACACATAAGCACGACCACCTCAAACATATGTTTGACACTTAGCGACCTAGTAACACTTAACGTCTGGTAACCCAGTAGTGATTAGGACATGCTTGGGATGTGCACAGAGGATGGGACCGGCTGCTTATGCTAGGGGTAGTCAAGTGATCAAGTTGTGGAATCTTAAATTATCTAGCTTTTCACTCCCTATATTAGAAGAATTAGATATTAAAGATAAAAGGAAACATATAAAAAAAATCATATCCCTCAATCTCACTTAACCATCGCCCTAGAATATCACAAGTGAGGTTGAGAGGATAATGACTGCTCTACTTAGGATTTTGATGGCGTAGTCTTTAGAATTTGACCGAGTTGCACATGAACGCTCATGATTTGTATGGTTGGGCATAGGGGTACCTCGCCGCTCATCATTGGTGCCATTGTTGGGGACTATAACTCTTACATGCACTATCTAGCCTTATCAAGATCATCACTCGCTTCGTTGGAATAGACCCATTACATCGAAGTCTACTCATGCTAAACAACTTAGGTAAGAGTAAGGCATACCAAGTTATTTGTTGTTTAACATTAGTATGTCTTCCTCTCACAAGCGAGATGGATCCAACCCATGAGTGCCCTAGGAATGTCGAGTGGTATATATTCATCCAGATGAGTATATCTCCAACTTCACCTTCATCTTGCATCAAGATGAGCAGATGCGATGGTGGGATATGGATGGCAACATTATATTACCCCCTGATCGGTCAGTCCCTAGAATGCTGCTCCAAAATCTCACTAGGTTGGGCATTCAGGACTGAGGTGCGAAGTACATTATGGAGGATCACGACTATTGGGATTATCGTCCAAATGAGGCATAGCGTAAATGGGATTGGCAACAGGAAAAATGCCATGAACAAGCAAAGGGAAAACAGTTTAGTAACCCTTTGTTCCTGCAGGATCAACACGATGATGAGGAACCTATTTCTCATAGTTCTTGTTCCTCCAAATCTCCTCCCTCGATTAGAACATACGATCCGTCATATAGAGTAAAGAATTAAGCAACCAAGAGTCCCAAGATGATGAGGGATCTCATGGAAAAGGTGAAGATGGACGTGAAGATCAAGGTCATCATCAGAAAAGAGGAGGTGATCGACATCGAGGGGGTGGTAGTTTCCCCTCTCTTCTCCGTCCTCTCATTCCACCTTATCTTCATTAGGTTTTGACTTCGATCGCAACCGTCTTAGGAGAGATAATGATGATGATGATCGCAGAGATCGAGGAGGTTGATGGGGACAATGTGACCAAGATCATCATGAAAGTAGAGGTAGCAGAGACCATCACAGATGCCATGGCCATCATCGGGACCATGACTTTGATGAACCATTGCCTGACACTTGAACCATGCTCAACATAGCAGAGGCAGTTCAAATACGTACAGGCACTTAAGAGATAGCCAGATCAAGCCAGATTTGAAGGGAGATATAATTGTGATTTGTAGACTTACCTGCAAGCATTTTATGATGTTTGTACCCTGCAGAATATTGAAAATGAATGGCAAAAACTTAAGTTGTTTCCCCGAACACTTGTCAAGGAAGTAGAAAGCTGGTACTGGTCTTTGGAGCTGGAATCAATCAAACGATGGAGCATGATGCTAGAGCTCTTCAATGGAAAATACTAAACTTACTCCAGAGTGTCTAATCTAAGACGACAAATTTATGGGTAGAAACAAGGTAGCCATGAACCCTTGGATGTAGCTATGGGTAGATATTACTTGTTGTTGCACCGATGCCCTGGTCATGGCTACTCTCAACGAGAACAACTCCACCATATCATTGATGGGCTCCGTTTCGAAACAAGAAAGATCCTTGGCATTTACACTTAAGGATGGCTATTCAAGTTAAGGGCTCATTAGCTTCAGCGATTAATTAAGTAGGTAGCCAAGGAAGAGGGAGAACTACAGAAGCAGGAAAGTGTACAGGAGTATAATCGAGACCCTTCCATCTAGAAAAGGGATGTCCGATTCTGTGAAGATGAGGAGGAATCAACACTGGATGCAGTGGTGAACAATAAGACCTTACCCATACAAAAATTTGCTTCTGAAATTTCGGCCAAGGTGGATAAGATTTTGGATTCTTTAGATGAAAAATTCCAAAGTTTTTTAAAAATTGCAGAAGAATCCAAAGAGCAAAGTAATGATCAAGATTGATGAAGGAGAAAAGAGGTTGAACGTGCCTACCACAAAGGTAAGGGCAAATTGGCTACAGTGGAACAAGTTAGAGACTCTGACACTGAGGAAGACAAGGGATGTGACATATGCTAGTATGAGCATCCTAAGGGATGTTGCCCTATGGTGTCACATTTGTAAGAGTTTGGGGTGTACACTCTAAATCCTCACTTAGCAAAAAGGCAAATACCTTGAAGATTGCCTTGTCCCCAAGGCAATTCCAGGCAGTTCCACCAGCAATAGAGATATTATCCAAGTGGAGCTCCATTGCAACCATATGAGCACTACCAACAATGGTAGCATCCATAGTCGTGGGGGATGCCACCCCCAAGGCAGTAATACCCTATCGGTAGCTAGATCCTTATGGGTATTATGTTTAGTAACCAATCTCCCTGTGGGACTCTTCTAGTCACGCAATCTTCCAAAGTCATTACTATCCTCCAGAATACTTCCGGGCCCAATCTCTATCACCTAGGGGGAAAAACCCACATCTACACTATCCTTCATCACCTTTTTCTACCACAACTATCCATCAACCCTCAACTCAGCTACCTCCTACTCCACCTATGCAGGGAGAGATACCTCCACAGCCATAACAATATAATGCCATAAGAGCCGTCAATTTATAATCAGCTTCTCAGTCGAGTGGGTTGGAATCAAAATCACAGAAACATCCATTTTTTTAGCCTAATAACCTAAACGCACCCTCACCCTCACCTACAGCTAGTGCCCTTGCATCTCTAATTGCCTTTGACACTCAATCCTTTGAGAAACCTTCAAACTAAACACCTCCCAAAGTGCAAACCATCATGTTAACACATGTTGTGATGGACTAGATAAAGGTAAGTCATCTCCCTCAGAAATTGGCTAATCTAGGAAGCCCCCTCATATACCTTAAAGTAGCAGAAAATAAGCCATGTAAAGCTCTTTTGGATTTAGGGTTAGGTATCAACTTGATTTCACATGATATGTAGAAGACTTGGAACCTACCCCCTTGAAGAAAAGCAACATTCAACTCGAGTTGGTAGACCAGTCCATTACTATTCCCTTGGGATTAATAGAAGATATTGTGACCACTGTTTATGGGTGGTCCCCTCCTGCTGATTTTCTAGTAATCCGTGTCAATAATTACAAGGGGGACTTCTCGATTATAATGGGAAGAGCATGGCTCAGCATGATGTATGCACATTTGGAACTCTGAGATCTCTCCCTTGAAATTTCTAAGGAAATTCCTTTTGGGAAGATTGAGAAGAAGCGTGTTCCATGCATCGAGTATAGTGACTCTAGGTGCAACTGTGTGTAGCAACTTTGGTTTGTTAAGCAGGCATCCATTCAAGCATGTAGTCGGTGTGCTGTCAAATCACAAATTTAACAATACCTGTACACAGCAGCCACTAACCAAGAAGGCACCCAGTGGCTAACTGCTGATTCTAATAGTAGCACCCTATGCATGAAATCCTCTGAGAGCCTTGTACGTGCCTATATGGGGTGCATGGATGAACTAGAATAGGTCCATCAACAACTTTCCACTACTAATGATGATACTGATTGGGGAAAGTTGCAGATCCTTGAAAGCTTTAAATAAAAGCCCCTAGAATTAAAACCCTTACTGGCCAACCTAGAATATGCATTCTTGTAGAATGGTAAGCTGGTAATAATCAATGTCACTCTTGCTCTAGAGCAAAAGAAGAAGTTGCTAAGGGTGGTGAACAAGTGGTTGACTGCCTTTGCATGGTCATATCCTGAGTTGATAGGGATTGATCCTAGGATATGCCAACATCGAATCTATATTGATCCTTCCATGAAGCCATGACAACAACTACAAAGATGATTAAATCCCAAACTTATACAGATCATCAAGGATGAAATTGAGCAATTGCTGAAGGTGGGATTCATATACCCCATTGCACATAGTGAATGGGTCAACCCACTTATTATTGTGCCAAAATAGGATGGTAAGTGGAGAGTTTGTATTAGTTTTTGATTACTAAATATGACAACCATAAAGGATCATTTCCACTTCCATTTGTGGACCAGGTGTTGGACACCATTTGAGGGCATTGTTACTATAGCTTTTTGGATGGTTACAATGGCTATAACCAAATCCAGATTGCGCCAAAGGACTAGGCCAAAATAACATTTACAAGTCCCTGGGGGACTTTTGCATACAGGAAGATGCCCTTTGGCCTGTGTAATGCACTCGCAACCTTCCAATGCCTTGTCCTTAGCATCTTCTAGTAGCAAATCGGCAATGGTGTAGAAGTTTTTATGGATGACTTTTCCACCTATGGAACAACATTTGAGCAAGCCTTGGACCACATTGAGCAAGTTTTGAAGTGATGTGTAGAAACTACCTTACAGCTCAACTGGCAAAAGAGCCACCTAATGGTCCAAAAAGGCATTATTTTGGGGCATCAAATTTCACAAGAAGGGATCGAAGTGGATCTTGAGAAAATCAAGGCTATCTAAGGAATTTCCAGTCAGCTGGGAACTATAAGGGATGTCTGGTCATTCCTTGGACACACTAGTTACTATCGGTGCATCATCGAGAATTTCTCGAAGATCGCCAAGCCGTTGGTGGTGTTGATAAAGAAAGATGCTCCGTTTTTCTAGACTAGGGAATGTGAATTTGCATTCCAAATGTTGAACCAAAAACTCATAGAGACTCCAATTCTATGAGCCCCCGATTGGTCTAGACCATTTCACATCATGACGGATGTGTCTAATTATGCATTGGAAGCCATGCTCACGCAGTTGGATGACCAAAAACATCCATATTACATTCACTNAAAGCCATGCTCACGCAGTTGGATGACCAAAAACATCCATATTACATTCACTATGTGAGCTAAAGTATTGTGGGTGCTTAGCTAAATTACACCACCACCAAAAAGGAATTAATGGTAGTGGTGTTTGCCTTGGAAAAGTTCTGATACTATGTGCTCAGATATAAGGTGTTTGTGCATACGGACCACAGTGCCATCCAGTTCCTTATGAACAAACCAACGATGAGCCCCTGTGTCATACGGTGGCTCATGATCCTTCGAGAATTTGATCTTACTATGGTAGATGAAAAGGGAGCCAAGAATGTGGTTGTTGATCACTTGTCTCGGTTACAATGAAACAACATGGAGGAGGAGGACCCACTCTTTAACTAGTTTCTAGATGAACTCCTATTTGCTAGAGTAAATGCAAAGGAGGCACCCACAAGATCAAATTGGTTTGGTGACATCCTTATGTATCTTCTTATACAAGAGTTACCAAAGGAGTTGGATCATTGGAAGAAACAACGATTTCTTCACAAAGCCAAGCACTTCATGGAAATCAATGGACACCTTTACAAGATGTGTGTGGACGGCTTGGTTCGATGGTGCGTCCCTGATACAGATTAACTGTGCATCCTCTAGGATGCTCATGAGGGCCCTTGTGGGGGCCATTATTCAAGAAGGTGCACAGCCATTAAGATCCTACTCACAAGATACTACTAGCCTAAACTCTTCAGAGATGCTTAATGGTTCATTCGCTTCTGTGATCAATGTTAAAGAGATTGTGGGATGAAGATAAGAATGGATGGACCTGAATAGTGGATTCAGCCACTATAGCCCTTCGACATTTAGGGCATCAACTTCATGGGCCCCATTGCACCCATGTCAAATAAGAATGCATACATTATTGTCGTGGTGGACTCCTGTACAAAGTGGGTAGAGGTGGCAGTCGTCACCAACTGTTCCTCAATCATGGCCGTGCAGTTTGTTCAATAGCACATTGTGAACAGGTTTGGAGTGCCATGTGCACTCATTTTAGATAATGGCACTCACTTCACAAGTGCTAATTTTCGTAAACTCATGCAGTGTTTGGGGGTAGAACATAAACTAACAACACCTTATCACCCCCAAGCCAATGGGCAAGCCAAAGTCACAAACTAGGAGATTACAAAGATCCTAACTAGGACAATTAGCAAATATAGGAGGGATTGGAGCACAAAACTTAACAACACCCTCTAGGCCTACGACTCAACATGGAAACTTCCTATAGGCTACTTCCCGTACGAGTTGGTGTACGAAAAACTACCAATGTTCCCAATTCAGGTAGAACTTCGAACACTATCCACCGCAAGTGAATTTGGACTTAACTTATCCCTAGCACAATGAGAATGACTCATCAACTTGAATGTGCTGGATGAGAATCAATTAGTAGCCCTATCATCAAATGAGGTGCACAAGGCATATAACAAACAACATCATGACCTTAGGATTTGAAAGGTAACATTTCAATGTGGAGATAAGGTCCTCTATTGGAACCCCATGCATGTGTCACAATGGACTAAATTTTAGACACTATGGAAGGGACCTTATATTGTTTTTGAGATCTTTCTATCCAAGGCCCTACTCATACACAAACTTGAAGATCCAACAAGAATGCAGTTGGTTAACATGCAACAATTAAAACCCTTCCATGAACTACACCAAACTAGTGTCGCTACCAGTTCGCCAAGCAGTTGGCCACGTTTCATCTTTTGAAACTCCTCTTCCAAACTTAGTTGTGGGGGAGATCACTACCCATGCTAAAATAGTTGTTCTGGCTTCTTAGTTCCTTTTTATATTTTTGGTTTTACACATTTTTGTTTTACTCCATCATTTGTAGGTTTAACGATTCTTACCTACTTTATATATATATATATATTACCTTTATTCCATTTGTAGCATTTTACTCTATTTACTTTCGCTAATAAAGTCATCTTATTGCCATAGGATGTAATGGTGTGGTAGTTTCTCCTAATGATGGTTTGCATATTATGGTTTCCCTATTATATCTAGTTCTTACCTTATTATTTTGGGTTCAGAAAACTAAGTTATACTTTCTTTCATGTAATGGGTAGTGAGTCCATGACATTTGAACACTCACACTTTTCTATGGTACCCCAAGATCAAGAGAAATATAGTCCCTTTTCTGTTAATCAACTTCAATAAATCTTTGGCCTTGGTGGATTTCGGACTTGGGAAAGATCCAAGTGGTAAGGAATAGGGTATGACTTCAAGGGGATGTGGTGGACTACGTAACCTCCTATGATCTCTCATCCATTGTTGTCGTCAAGGATCCCTTCTGTTCCATGTAGACCAATAACAGGAAGCTAACATGTCCTTGCATGGTGTGGTTTTCATCTTTTAGAGAGAAAAAAAAAACAATGGGAATTCAAAGCATACCCCTTGGACCAACCAATATATCCTTGCATGGTGTGGTTCCCATTCAAAAAATAATAATGAAAATTCAAAGCACACCCCTTGGATAAAATTTTGGGCTACCAGCACTGGTTATGGGACTAGAAGGCCATGTTACCTAGGCCTGAAGGTCCCCTCTAACTAAGGCCCCTCTTTACTTCCTTCTTTCCTTTTCTTCTCTACAAGGAATGGGATTTGGTCTCTGAGGACATGTGTATGTCTTGAGTGGGTGGGATAGTGTTAGTCCATCATTACAATGTCACTGGAAATGGTCGATCTTGATCCAAACTTGGAATGGATTCTTATTAGGTTACTTAACCACATACTTCACAAAGGGACTTTATCAATCTTGACCTTGGAACTCCATTCCACACACTCTCCCCTTCATTAGTTGCTCTCCATTACTCACCTCACTGCCAATTTTATGTTTGGATTGTGTATCTTGGTTTGCTAATACTTGTAAATCCTTTGGTTGGGTCTTGAGGATACAAGTATTAACTCTCAGTGGCCATTAATTAACTATGGATCCATGAACTCCTAAGTTGTAGATGTGAAGGGCAAACAAGGTCAGAGCCTGCTATGGGGAGGACCCACTTGCATATCCTTTGGTTTCACTTGTTAATCTCCTATCCCCTTAATATAATTTGTCGACCATTTCTATGTTGTCCATTATGAGGCTCTCCATCACCCAAGCTTCATATTATGATGTTCTCATGAATTTGACTCTTCTTTTGCAACCGACATCCCTTCCTCTTTGTTTCATAATATTCTTGGATCTTTGAGCTCTTGAATGACTCTAATTTTTATGCTAAAATTCGTAGATTTGGGCCTTTAATTCATTGGTCACCGGTGGTCAACATAGCTAGATAGCTATGTCAACTAAGCCCTGTATACACATCCCCATGCATTTACACAACCCTATTTACATGGCCTTGTCAACGCAGTTGCATAATACTATATATATGCGCATCATGCCTTTCAATTTTGTCCATTTTTTCATAATGCTAGGGGAGTTTTTTCGATTTTTCTACATCCAATATCCTTTCCGGGCACATAACCTTCCTACTGTTTGTGCAAATCCAACCATTCTTTCATCCTTTTGCTATCAGAGGTATGCTCTGCATTGTGGGGGCCCATGATTCTGTATATTGTGACCGTATGGCTAATTAAAGACTTAGCACCTCTTAGGGTTAATCATAGAATTAGTTTTAATTCATCATATTTCATTGTTTTTAACCCTTCAACTACACTCCAGGAAGCCACATGTAACGACTTACACCACCTTAGATCAAATAGGATGTACATGTCACTGTCATAGCCTAGCCATAATGGAAAGGTATAATAGTGTCATTTCAAGAAACATGCACATTTTAATTCATGGTTATTCTGTGATTGCAGATGGCACATAAACCAAGGCATCCAAGGGAAGAAGGACCATCACAACCTTGAGACAAGCTACCTAGAACAGGAAGGGAATGGGGCACATGACCTCAAGAGCACATAGAGGGCTCACATGCAACTGGCCCTCTTCACGAAGAACCCAATGTGGAATTTGTTCATCAGATTCTTGAAGAAAAAGTTCCCATAGAACAATCGTGCAAGGACAAGACTCCAGTAATAGCACCATGGATTGAGATCACCTTGACCAAGACCTACCTTAATGTTATCAAGTTGAAAGAGCTACAATGAAAGGTTTGTCAAGAATTAAACTTCGAACCATTTCTAGAAAATGCACTAGAAGAATTTAGAACTTAGCTGCAAAATTCTCCTATGTGACCAATCATCACGTCCAGTGGTGAATGGTATCTAGGGAAAACCTATCTCTTCTAGATGAATCGGCAGTCGGGGTTACGAGTAAGAATCAAGGACATCCATGTGTCTTACTCAGCGAAGACAATCGTGCAAGCTCTTGGGTTGCCTGAGATTGGAGCTGATATGGAAAAAATTCCAAAACAAGCAGACCTTGAGGTGAAAGGGAAGTGGATTAGGTGATGCTATCGAGTAGACCGTAAGGAGTTTAGCACATTCACCACCGCAGAGAGAGTTTACTCAAAAAATGCATCTTACCACTTAAATCCAATGGTAAGACCTAGCAAGATCACCACCTTCTCTACTTGTGCATGTGCCACTCTAAGTGAAAAATTTTCTATCAACCTTCCATAGTTACTCTTTTTGGAAATTGAGAAACGATTCACAGAAAATGAACGTGGAAGGTAAGCTTTACCCTTTCCTTTCCTAATTAGAAAATTATACAAATGGGTAGGGATAGCATGCTATGCCAATTACACACTCCATCATGCCCCAATTACCTCATGGTGTGAAATGATGAAAGATACAACACCTACCACAACATGAATGGAAGAAGAGTAGCAACCACCTCCACTGCCTGCACAAGCAACAGGGTCAGACTCGTGCACAGTTGTAGAGCTCATACGTGAGATTCGACAATTGCTCCTGCACCAACAGGAGTAACAAGTGAGAACTAGTGGTGGTGGAGACCCTTCTATGTATCACCCTACTTTGAGCCATCTAGAATAATTAGCTCAATCTATGAGCTTGTTGGAGAGGGTAGGGTCGATGCTTTCTGTCGCATGAACATAAGTGCCTACAAGAATAGACCCTAGTGCTCAAGAAGTAACGGTGTCAATGCCCCAACAATTATTTATAGAAATTTGAGGAAATGTTGCTACTTTCTTGATGCGCTTGGAGGACGGTGAGGGGGCAACTATCCTAATGATGCAGCTCCAAGGACAGGAAGTCGTGGTAGAAGTGGTTGCTAATATAATTTCCATGGCTCTTAATGCACCTGCAGTGCTTATACCAGATGTACATAGGCTTAGAGATGTGTAGATGTCTATAGGGCCTTAGTGTAGCAAATTTAATGCAGCACAACATGAAGAATTTTTGGACCGATTGGTGGGCACCGGGCAATTGCTTCCAGATGTCTTTGACCTTTCAAACAATATCACTGCAACCTAGTTAGAGCTACTCTCGGCAAAGGGCAAGTGCCTCATCCTAGAAGGGCAACTTAAAGCAGCTCAGGTAAATAATCAATGCTTAGCTGCAGAAGTTGCCCAACTGAGGGCCCAACTTGTCAATTTGGCTATACTCAACCGTGAACCTACCAAAGATGAACCTTTTTAACAACTTCAAACCAAGCTTCGAAAGGTTGAGAATGAGTGAGAGTTGACAATATTTGACAAGTCCTTAATGGAAGCTCATTCTTATCATCTAAACAAGGACTTGGTAGAGGTCTACAAAGAGAATGTTGGGTTGACCGTAAAAGTTCATCATCTGTGCAATATTGGTGTTGAAAATCAAAAAATGAAATATTTTATCCACCAACAATAGGAGGAGCTAGCTAGGGTAGAGACCGATGTGAGAAGATTGGCTACCAAAAATTGCAGTCTGTTAATGGAGGAAGTTCGAGCCTTGTGATAGACATTAACGATTGAAATCACCACTTGGAGAAATGAGGCCCTCAAGTTTAAATAAATGAAAAATCACTATGGGGACCAAGTGGGATTGCAAAAAGAAATTCATGAGAAATAAATCCAAGTCACAAAGGCTAAAATGAATTAAGCCCTCCAATAGCTCAAGGAAGGAGGCGAGGTATGGCAACCCATCTTTGATGGATTAAATGCCCACAACCAAGCTGAGATTCGTCTCAAGGAGTTGTAGATTGAAGAAATGATAGAATATATGGAACTAGCCAATCTTTTTTATGCAAATCTAGCCATGCTTAAAGCTGGGAGGTTGTGGTCAAACCTTGACAAGCAAGTGGCCACCTCCTATTCTTTATACGAGGGCAAGTTCAAGGTGCATAAAGAGACAAAGCAAAAGTTGGAAACAGCAAATGTGGAACTCGAAGTTCTTCACACCTACTTTGAAGGGAAATGCTTTGTTGTGGAGAACTTAGCCCAATGAATGAATGACTACCAACATCTGCAAGCATTAGTCCAAGCATTTGATATCGAACAAAAATAGTTTGCTGTCTTACTTCCATGTTGTTGGGATGTTCCTATTCCAGCACACATTGGCGAAGTTGCTTGGACTATGAATAATCCTAGAAGTAAACAAGATAAAATGAGGGCACTGTTGGAGGCTTTTCGATTGCCTCTAGAAGTTGCAGCAATCAAAGGACAACCACAACCACCACCTCAACCATCACATGCACCTGAAGTTAGTGAGGGCCCATCAAAACCACTGCCACCAAGAACTATATGCCCCTCTTCAGCAACTTTAGCATCTCAATAGGGTTGTAAGTCCATTGTTGTCAAGGTGCTCAATTTTATTATCCACAAATGCCATAGTTTTGTAATTTTTTTCTGTACACTCAGGCACTTGGTATGTTACTAGTGTCAATGTGTGTATTGATGTGTTTTGCCATATGTGTCGCTAGTAACCTCATACCTTCCAAATTGTAACAAACTCAAGGATGAGTTTTCACTTAGTCGTGGGGGTATGATGAAGCATCTAGTTGACTGCATCGACTGGGTCGTGTTGACAAAGCCTCGTTAATGCGACTGTGTTGACATGACCCCATCGACACATCTATCCATGTGTTGACATGGCCTTGTCAACATAGAGCCCATTTTGTACTATAATATGCATGCACCCACCACATTTATGGCATCTTTTGTTCAAGTTGTAGCGAAGCTCTTATAGTTTATTTCTGTAGAAGTTAGATTATTTTCCAAGTGCCCACAGAAGAAGTTTGAAGAGTGTACGGCTCTTTATTCAAGCGCTAATGTACCTGAGCACATTGGCATGAATGGTAATAAAGACGAGCTTTTTGAACATTCCTTGCAACATTTGAACTAGATTTCTTAAGCATTAATATTTTAATATTTTAATAATTATAATGCTTTTGTTATGGCATTATAGAACACATAAGCATGGCCACCTCGAACATATGTCTAGCACTCGGCAACCTAGTGATGCTTAACATTTAGCAGCCCAGTAGTGATTAGGACATGCTTGGGATGTGCATGGAGGGTGGGACAGCTGCTTATGCTAGGGGTAGTCAAGCAATAGAGTAGTGGAATCTTAAATTATCTAGCTTTTCACTCCCTATATTTGAAGAATTAGATATTAAAGATAAAAGAAAACATATAAAAAAATCATATGCCTCATTCTCACTTAACCATTGCCCTAGAATATCACAAGTGAGGTTGAGAGGACAACAACCGCTCTACTTAGGATTTTGATGGCTAGAATTCTATGTGCATAAGTGCTCGCAGTCTTTGGAATTCGATCAAGTCACACGTGAACACTCATGATTTGTATGGTTGGGTGTAGGGATACCTTGCCACTCATCAGAACTATATCTATGTTCTGCAAGGCGCAGGCATCGTGGAATGCCTACAAATGATGCTGAGGATCAGCATTGTATCCCCCTTCAAAACGTGGGATATTATTTATATCCAAACGCTTGATCCTACTATCCTTTAAATGCCTTGGGGGAATCCTAACTGCCTCTCTAATATTGAACATACTTCGGGTTGCGAATAGGGGTTCGTCATGATCGTCTCTTTCATGACGTCTGTGATGTCTACGTGGTGGTTCCCTATTCTCCCTACGTCCTTGCCCTTGTCCTAACTCCTCTCGACTTTCCTGTCGAGGCATTTCATCTCTTTTACCTTTACTCTC
>MNCI01010247.1:498093-515183 GCA_015680685.1 Gnetum montanum
GTACACAACTTGGGTTCAGGTTACAAGCTGCTCGAATAAAGAGCCGTTCACTCTAGGACTCCTACTGCGGGCACATGGGAAAAATTCTAACTCTGGAGTGATCAATCTGCCAGAGCTTCGCTACTTCTAGCTAGGATTGGGAAATGAAGGGAGTGCCGCCTCTTATTTATAGATATGGCGGCAGGACACGATATCGCGTACGCGATATCGCAGGGTAAGACGCGATATCGCGGCCTAGTGCAAGTCGCGTCTCATCACCCCCCTAAATTAAAATAAAGTGCATAAAATGTAAAGTAGACTAATGGTCAAAGTGCTTTTATATGAAGAAAACATTCTTGGTCTTCATTATTGAATATGATTACATATAGACATAACCACTTGAATGAGGATTCTGGACAATCTACTTAGACATGCAATATGGTCACTTGCTAATTAACTTCAATTCAAAAATTAAAGTAGTAAGAATTTTCATTTTACTATCTAAAATTGATGATTTCTACTAGAGAAGTTTATATGTATATAGGAAGAATTTTGAATTTTGTATATGCAAATGTGCATATGCATTTGAGCCCTTATTGACGAATATTTCTATGCCTAAATGTGAATAATAAATGCATATGTGTATGAACAACCTATTTAAATTAATTTCTACACTTTATTATATCATCACAACTGATCAAATACTCATCTTCGAGTTATACAAATATGGATGAAGTCTAGCTATAAAAATGAATAGGTAACAAGGACTCAGCTTGAGTGACTAACTTGCAAGTGTTGCATTTACAAAATTTCAAATGGTTAGTTCATTTACAAAAATTTGGACATCATGACTATATTGAAAAGAATGCTATTTACATTTATTAATGAAGATCATAATGTCTATGACATTGGCTTCTTATCACTCTTCTTAATGTATTAGTAAAGAAACATGAGCTTTTCTTTGTTTGTCTATGAACATTACAAGATGGGGAAGGGCTTATTTACCTTTATGAACCAAGCATCAAATAATAGGGATTTATCCTCCAAATTCTGAATACCTTGCTTGCATTCTTAATGTTC
The DNA here is from genome assembly GCA_015680685.1 of Gnetum montanum. Lineage (NCBI taxonomy): Eukaryota > Viridiplantae > Streptophyta > Gnetopsida > Gnetales > Gnetaceae > Gnetum > Gnetum montanum. Next base: position 499,153 of record MNCI01010247.1, read on the forward strand.
ATGGAATCTTATTACCCACTCTTTTGTGATATCTTACTAGCCTTGGAACCTACCTTTGTCGAATTCCTTCTCTTGGATTTCTCTAGTTTTTTCCCTCATGGATATGATAATCATGCTCATTTAGGATGTAGGTGACATACATATAGCTTTCTCTCTACTTCTGTTGGATGCTTGGTTGATGTATGGAAGCTGAGATTGACATATCACAAGCTAGCATATTTCATGTATTGGATAAGATTTTTAGTGATCATGTCTATATGTTTTATTTTAATAATTTTAGCATCATGGATGACATTATGAATTGTTTTATAGGGGACTATATTAGAATCATGGTAAATGTTAGCCAGTGAGTCCTTCATATTCTTTAATTATTTCTTGTTTAGCTAATCAATACTATAGCTAAGATTAAATAACTCCAAAAACATTTCCAAAAACCTCGCAAAAAGTTATGCACTATTCGTAATGTATGGTATCTTATTTGTAATTATTGTGGCTATCATCTATAGGATAGTTTACTTTCAAAAGGAAATAGTATGATTCTTCCATGTGCTATGGCTACCCATTTGAGACAACGTTATAATGTTACAACAAAAAGTTGTATAGTTTGTTTTTAATGCCTCCACTAGTGCTTGATCAATTTGTGGAGTCTTTCTTTATTTTTCATGAAATGTAATATCTATCCAATAGATCCTATGGGTCTTCAAACGTAATAAAGCTTCATTTCATTTTTCATTTTCATTTCATAAAACAATATGTACAAAAGATATCTTGGATAAACATTAACATCCTTTTACTTGACATTAATATTTTGGGTAACTATGCTTGGCATGCATATTTGATAACCATAATTTTTAATCTTAGTGAGTCTGGCAAAATAGTGGTATAAACTTGGAATAACAATGAAGAATTTGAAGGTTCAAGCTTATTTCTTTACCACTTTTCACAAAACACTCTACGATGTATGCATGCCCACCATGCATAGTTACATAATTACATTATGCATAGATAATAGGCTAACAATGAGGTGTTAGTCTAGTGGTAAGACACTTGATTTGGAAACTCTAAGGCATAGGTCATGGGTTCAATTCTTATGGACAATGCTAAGTAATATACAATTCTAATTGGACTATATATCTTGGGGTATACCTTTATTTCATTTATTTTGGGTTCTAACAACCCCAAAACTACTAAGGGTGTTGTAGTGACTGAAAATGTCAAAGGTTGGAATGGTACATTGAGAGGTTCACGATTGTACAGCTTGACCTTGTATTTGCTTGAGGGCCTACAAGAAACTAAGATGGCATGCCCAAATTGGTCTTGTCGATCAAATTGGGACTTATGGGGTGTTGCACCAAAATGAATGCTAGGGGTTTACACGATGTTTGCAACATCCACAGTGTCAACTAGGGTGAGTATAGTTGAGGTTTTTGGTGCAAAACAAAGGTGCAAATGTGCAAATATGTGTAGAAAATAGTGAAAAAAATGTAAGTAGAATGCTAAAATGCAAGAGAAAATGCTAAAAATGCATAGGAAGTGAGTGAGAGAGAAAGTGATACCACCCCAAACGAGGGGAGCATAGTTAACTGCAAAGAAAGGTGAGGAGGTACGCGGTGTACAAATAGGTGTAGTAGGCAGCGTAGTCACAGTCTCAAGGTCTCTAGGCTATGAAGATTGACGTCTACCATGAAGTTTGGGCCTATTGTGTTGGCTGTTGTGGTGTCCTGCAAGCTGCAGTGGTTTGTAGTGTGCTAGGTTGTGTGCAACTGTGCTAAGTGCTAGTTTAAAGTTCACCAAAATGCTAAGTGCACTCGAATGCCAGAACGCTTGAAAATGCCAATTTGCCAATCGAATGCTTGAAATGCCAACCTCAGTTTCAGATTTGCCAACCCCTAAAATTTGGAGCGTTGGGGTATTTATAGGGTTAGGGTTACTATGAATTGTAGATCAAGCACCACGTGGTAGAGGGGTAGTTGGGACTACGCTGCACCCAACTACACTCTCACTAAAGTAGATGGTGTTCTGCTGGTGTGCTCCAATAGACTTTATGAGACTACCAAACTGTGACTATGCTACAAAACTACCTGTGCAAGTGCCAAATAGACCACAATGTACCTGAAAATAATGCAAAATAGTGCAATTTTTGAGGTTACGCTCTGGGACTACATTGTCCACTCTCTTGAGGGTGTCGAGCATAGGTACAAGTTTGCGACAAATTGGGGGTGTAAAAGGAAATGCAAATTGCAAATCTTGCTTACAAGAGGTGTGTCAATGCTAAGACGAAGACTGATGCTAAGTTCTAGAGGCTTCTGGAGTCTGTTCTGGATGACTATGCTAACTACACTCTAGAGCGTAGTCCCAAAAGTTAGACAAATTTTGCAAAAAATGTGTTCCAGTGTTGACTACATTGACCACGCTTTAGAGCATAGTCTTGACAATGAAAGCATAGTTCAAGCAATTAGAATTTTTTTTGCAAAACTAATGTCTTCATGTAGACTATGCTGTCTACGCTTTGGAGCATAGTAGGGAGTGTAGTCTAGCAATTAGAAATTTTTTCAAATTATTTTTTCCATGTTAAGCATACTTGATAGCTTTTGGTAGAAATTTTGCAAAATTGTTTTTTCCATGCCAAGCAAGTTTGATGGCTCCTAGTTTGACACTTAAGCAAATTTGCAAAATTAACTATTGGTTTGCTAACTACACTAACTACACTCTAGAGTGTAGTCCCGACAATGAGAGCATAGTCCAACACTTAGAGAAATTTGCAGCTACTATCAACACTTAGAAAAATCTTGTAATTCTGAACTCCTTGTGTCAACTATGTTGACTATGCTCTAGAGTGTAGTCCAAGCAGTGGGGAGTGTAGGCCCAACACTTAGAAAAAATTTACCTTGAGTTGATGCTTAGACAAATTTGTAGTTGAGACATGGTGGCCCAAATTTGGTGGTGTTTCATTGGCCCCTCTTTGTTGACATCTAGAGGAGTGGCTTGAGAGACGTCAACAAAGACCACAAAACACCATAGTAGGCTAGGCACCAACATCCCTAATTAGTACCCAATCAGAGGTCACTTTACCATGCTTAAGAGTGCTAAGGGTAATGGTAGAGGTAAAGGGTATAGGAAATATGCTATGGGATAAAAAGGAAGTAAAATGCAAATTGTGTGATATTGCAAGATGTGACACCAAGGCGGCTTGTCACCAAAATAGTGACCTTTCATCAGAATGCTTATTAGAGAGTCAATGTCCATGGAACCAGAATGGCTTACCCCTAACATTGTGACCTCTTGTCAAAGTGCTTATGAGAAGGTTGATGTGGGTTTAGGGTTGGACCTGTTGCGAGATTGTAGCTTTCCTAATTTTCTCTTGGGGACATGCTTTTGCATTCTTCTTCACCTTTATTTTTTTGTGTTTTTTTCTTTTTTTTACTACAAGGTGAACCTACTTTGGGTTTTGCACATTGCAAAATGATAGATGTAAGATGCTTTTCATCAGGTGAACTGCATACCACCTAATGAGCTTTGCTTTAGTGCAACCGTGTTGTGTCTGTAGGATAGGTGTTTCCTCCCTTGGATGATTTGCGTTGCATCCACTTCAGCTTTGACTAGCCCACAAAGGATCCCCATGGGATGAGTTGTGTTATGTCCACCATGGATTTTTTGGTTAACTTAGAGAAGGTGCCTTGTGCATTGGAGGGGATTGCAAGCTTGGTAATGTAGGGGAAGATGGGTGAATGTAAGGTAAAAGAGGTGAATGTAAGTAGGATAGTGTGCTCTTAAGTGACTTAGCTAACCCGATCATGCATATCAGAGCGATGTGGTGACTTTCTGCTACAATGAGGTGCATCTCTACACAACTACTTCTAGGGCTTCGTCCTACAAACACATCCTAGAGAAAACAAGAAAAGAACCACACAACATGAGATGAGAGTAAATTACTAGATGTGAGGATGCTACAATTACTGCAACAGCTGAACCAGTTGCAAGTGTTTGAAAAGCTGGTAAAGGTGATGGGGGTGATGATGCTATAGGTGCTTGACAGCCCGAGTAATGACAAGAACCTAAAGAAAAATTAACAAAATGATAGGGGGCCATAATACTACAAATGTTCCAGAGGCCTCTCCCAATAGGAGCTTATGGCACTAGCAAAATGCCCAAAGCTAGTAGTGTTGCAAGTGCCACCTAGAGTTGGTAGTGCTATGAGTGTGGCCTAGATTTGGTAGTGCTGGTGACAATGACAGGAGCTCTAGAAGATCAGAAAAATGCCTAGGGGAAATTCCATAAGATCAGAAAAATGCTGGGGGGTGGTAACATTGCAAATGTTCTAGAGGCCTCTCTTGATGATAGAAAATCCATTCTAGAGCTACAATGTCATTGCCTCGTGCATGAGATGTAGACAGACAAGAAGGGAAAGGGAGAGTTGGAAGTATTCTTGCTTGCTTGTTCATAGAATTATGTGTGTTGAACTATGAACCCAATTTAAGGTCATGGTAGACCATGATGCATGCTAGTTTATAGTCATAACAGATTGCTATGTGCCAATTTAATGTCATAGCGGACGAGCTATTGTTTCAGTTTAATATCATGACCCAAGGATGAGCTATGCCAATTTAGTGTAATGGTAGATAGTTTGTGCCAATTTATAGTCATAGCAGACTTGCTATGCCAATTTATAGTCATAGCGAACTAGAGGTTTGATTGCTAGTTTAACGTCATAGTAGATAAATGCTTTGCTAGTTTATAGTCATAGTAGACTTTGCTTACCTTGCTTTGTGATGATGTGGCACTGTGTTCTAAGTGTAGTAAGGCTTTAAGTACGAGTGGTTCACTAGATTGGAAAATTCATTACTGTCTTGATCAACAAGCTTGAATGCTCCATTATCATAGGCCTTGAAGACCAAGAAAGGCCCTTCCCAGTTGGTTGAGAATTTGTCCATGGGTTCGCAAATGACCTGGAGGACTAAGTCCCCTTTCTTAATCGAGCATTGGTGTTGATTGTGACAGTGCTTTTAGCATTACTTTTGTTGGTACCACTTAATACAATAAAGCATCTACATGCACTCCTCCTCTATCGAGTCAAGGTCCATGGGTCTTAACTCATCATTTTGAGTTTGGTTGATGAAGCTTGAGAACATTACTTGGAGCGATGGGACCTCCAGTTCAAGAGGCAAAATTGCTTTAGACCCATAAACTAAGTTATATGGCATCTTACCTATTGTCGTTCTATGTGTCATGTGATAGGCTAAGGGTGCGTAGACTAATTACTCATGCCATTGCTATTTGTTGTTGCTAAGCACCTTCTTTAGAAGATTGACGATGACCTTGTTTGTAGCCTCTGCTTAGTCATTTGCCTACGGGTAATACGGTGATGAAAAGGCATGTTTGATTCTAAATCTCTTGCAAAAGGCTTTGATCTCAGCACTGCTAAACTATGGCCCGTTGTCTATGATTATGATCATGGGTAAATGAAAATGGGTTACTATGTTATTGAGTACAAATTTGCAGACCTGTTGCGATATAGTATTCCTAAGGGAAATTGCTTCAACCCACTTGGTAAAATACTCAATTGCAATTATGATGAAGCTATGCCCTATGGAGGACTTAGGCATTAAAGGTCCTATGATGTCCAACCTCTAACATTGGAACGACCACGTGATCTGTGTTGTGTGTAGTTTAGTTGGTGGCATGTGCTTCAAGTTGTCATGCGATTGACACATGTCGCATGCTTTGACCTTGGAGACGTAATCATGCTCCATGTAAGGCCAATAGTAGCCTAAGCATATGATTTCTGTCGCCATTGCCCTGGGTGCTATGTGGCCTTCGAATAGTCTCTCGTGGACTTGTTTAATGATAGTCTCTACTTCACTATTGCTTACACATGTTAACAATATGCCATCATAGGATCTTTGACACAAGGTGCTATCTCCCACGATGATGTACTACCGTGATCACTTATGCACTACATCCTTTTGGGCAGTGGTTAGATGTTGTAGAGGTTTACCCTGTAGAAGGTACACCTTAATGTTGTCGTACCACTCTATTGCATGGGTTGTGCTTACTATGGCTATGGATGCAATGCTAGTGGTTTGTGTGATAAGCATAGTATAGTCTACAACCAAGGTGGACAATGTGTGAAACTTATTCGGTGCAATGCTTAAGGCTAATGTCGCTAGTGCATCGACAATGAATTTTTTGTTGTAAGGAATATGCTGAACATCAACAGTTGCAAACTATTTGAGCAAGTGCTTTACCAGGTTACAATATGGTTGCAAATGTTGGGCTTTACAAGCATAAACCTCTGTAACTTGGTTGACCACCACTTACAAGATGCCTTGGATTGCTACGTTTTGGATTCCTAATTTGTGAGCTACTAGGATACCCTGGAGAAGACCTTCATACTTCGCCACATTGTTAGTACATGGGAATGCAAAACGATATGCAAAGGGTCAAATCTCCCTGGAGGGGAACATGATTATGGTAGTGGCACTACCCCCTTAAGAGGTTGAAGCATCATCAAAGTGTAGAAGTGCCTCAAAGTTATCAGGCATTTGACTTATGCTAGTGACATGCTCATTCAAAAATTTCAGATCTATCATTGCTTGAGAGTTGATTGGGGAAGCCATAAGTTTTGTAGCTATTACTTAACCTTTGGTTGATGCTTATGCAACATAATGTAGGTCAAACTCCGCAGTTATTGCTTTTCAATGTGTAATGCGATTGCTCTCATAGATATTTGTGGTAATGGCTTGGAGTACATTACTTTTGTAGATGATGTTAACCTGGCTAAGGAAATGATAGTGCCTCCACTTCTTAAGTGCGAAGACTAAGGCGAGGCAATTCTTTTCCACATCATTATACTTTGCTTCATAGGCAACCAATGCATGGCTTAGGTAGTATACTGGGATCTCTGTGCCATTATCTCACTTTTGACAAAGCAGAGAAGCGATGGATGTGTCAAAGGTAGCAAGGTAGATGTAAAATGGTTTATCTCCTTATGAAGGGTAGACCGTTGGAAGTTGAGCCAGCTCTTGTTTAAGGTTGTTAAATGCCTCTTGGCATTGAACTATCCACTCAAAGTGGACTTCCTTTTTGAGCAAATGTTGCATTGGCTGCAACTTATCGATCAACCATGCGATAAACCTACATATGAATTGCAATCTACTCAGCAACCCTTGTAGCTCCTTAAGGTTAGTCGATGGTACTAAGTTGATAATGGCCTTAACCTTATTGGGGTTTATGTGTATGCTTGCCTTGGATACTACGAAACCTAACATGTGGCCTGTCTTGACATCAAAGATACATTTCTTAGGATTTAGCCTAAGTTCATGCTTCATACAATGTTTGAGTATAAGGTCCAAGTCATCTGCATGTTTTTCTGCTGCTTTGGACTTAACTACTATGTCATCATCGTAATCATTAAGCAGACCTAACATGTAATCACTAAAAATGTATGCCATGGCTTATTGATAAGTCTCTCTTGCATTCTTAAGTCCAAAGGGCATCATAGTGTAACAAAATGTACCCTAAAGGGTCATAAACGTAGTACTAAGTTGGTGCTTTGGGTTGATCCGAATTTGGTTGTAACTTGAGAACCCATCCATGAAGGACAATAAGGCATGACCAGATGTAGTATTGACCAATTGATCAATACTAGGCAATGGAAAGTCGTCTTTAATGGTTGCCTTGTTCAAGTCTCAGAAGTCTATGCAAATGCGTATACCTCCATTTTTCTTGGGTACAACCACGATGTTGGAGACCCAATCTACATAGTTAATGGCCTGGATGAAACCAGCTTTGTAGAGCTTAGTGATTTCATCATGGACTGCCAACGCCACCTCAAGCCTAACCTTACAAACGTTTTGCTTAACTAGTTTTATGCTGGGATGCTAGGATCAAGGATTATGTTATGTTACACTACATGAGGATCTAGGCCTAGCATATCTTCATAAGACCGTGTAAATGCCTTGATGTTGTCATTGAGTACTTTTGCAATGTTTTTGGCATGTTGAGGCTTCAACAAAGAAGTTTCAATATTTTTGCCTCACCACTAGGTTTTGCTACATGAATTTCAACAAGGGAATTCTTAGTGACATCACCTATCTCTAGATCTAGAGCCTTACCTAGATGGTTTGGCCAGTCTAGTGATGCCTTTACAGATGTTTTGTATTTGTCATAGGTTATGGGCTCAAGGTCTAGGCATTGCGGATCAATGCATTGTGTGATATCACCATGGGACCTAGTGAGGACCAGAGGCGAGTGAAGATGCTCATACATAGCCATGTTATATTCTTGCGATAATCCTGTAAAAGCAACTAAAAAAAACGTCAAGCCACACCTATCCTAACAAGAGCAATATGCATAAAAATGAAGAAAAACAATGCAATAGAATTTTGCCTAAGTATGCACATGTGATGTCAAAAAGCAAGAAATGCATGGGCTAGTTTTAGGCCTCAGCAGGCCATGGGTGCTAGTTTAAGGTCTTAGCGGACCATGGTATAAGCTAGATGCATCGTTTTGGGCAAGGCTAGAAGTGAAGGAAAATGAAGTTGGACTGGGCATTTGCTAGATAACAAGAAAAATTTAAAATTTTTCTAAGTTTGGAATAGACAAAAAAATAAATAAAACTTCTAAGTTTGGTGACTACACTCACACCCAACCATGCTCTCGCCCAACTACATTCTGCATTACACAAACAGGGTTGAGCGTAGTCTCAGGGTTAGTAAAACGTTAAGTGGTCTTGGAGGGTATGACAACATATTTCACCTTCGGTAAGTCTATCATTGTCAGAGTTGAAAACACAAACTTTTTAGAGCATAGTGTAGTCTGAGAAGAGTATAGTTGCCAGAATGTTGTGCCAAAGTGGATGCTAGCACCCCGGGCTGACCAAGGTGGATGAGGGAGAGCAAACATTGGGATGCCTGCCACAGGCATGCGTGGAGGAGCAGAGGGCACCATCATTTTCCAGGTACCATTGTAATTGTATGACCTTTTTTGCCAATTTTTTGCAGTTTTCTTTACTTTCTACACTTACATTAAGGGTTTTGGGGTTATGGGTGTTGGCAGCGCCCTGCTGTGGCAAGGGCCATCGTCGCCATGGCCAAGAAAGAAAGGGTGCACGCATGATGTGAGGGTTTTGTTTTGCGTTTTTTAGGGATTTGATGGGCGATGTGCAAGCGTAAGTGTTTGACACACAATTTTTGAAGGGCAAGGGTTTAGCAGAGGTTGCAGGCACAGCAACAGCTTGCACAGTCGCAGATGGTAAGGCTGTGAGTTATCATTACGGCAGCGCAAGGGTCTGCAAAATTTTTTTTGTTGTTTAGAAAGATTTTGTTATGTGTTTCCCACGTGGGGTAGGGGACTTGAGGATTGGCAGCTGTCATGGTAGCTGTCCACAGGATGAGAGCACGGCCAGGGTTTCTACCATTTTTGTGTAATTTTTTTGAAAATTTTGTCCCTACTATAGGGGGAAATGATATGGGTTTGGTGGTTGCCACGTGGTAGCCGCTTGCAAGGTAGAGGGTTGCATGGTAAGGGATTCTGTGGACCTTCTTTTTTTCATTTTTTAAGATTTTTTTTGCATGCAAGGCCAGCTAGGATGAGGGCATCGGTGGCAGCAAGGACAACCTATCACAAGGCAGAGGCACGACAGGGGTTTACCTCACCGAGAATTTTCTAATTTTCTGGCAAAATGTTGTGGCTACGTGGTTGTCAAGGTTGAGTGGAGGTCCAACGCCAAGGGTGCATTTTAGTGCTTTTTGGTTGTTTTTTTTCAATTATTTTTTTTAAAAAAAGAGTTAGTAGTAGGGCAGGGCAAGAGATTCGGCACATGGCGGTGCTATTGATGGAGGCAACATGGTTGCGAGGGCTGACGGATAGGGTGCGATGAGAGCAGCTAGTGGGAGTGGTGTATAGCACTACACTGAGGCACTAGGTGGTGGAGAGAAGAGTATTGGGTTAGTAGCCAAACCTCAATTCATTGGCCATAGCTGAGACTATGGTCTCATCTTGGAGACGTAGTTAATGCCAAGTGTTCATTGAAATTACCCCTACTTTATAGTTAGTTTTTTGAAAATTTTAAATTTTTGTCACTACGTGCTATAGAGAGTGTTGTTGACAATTATAATTTTTTGTAGTTTGTGATTAGACTTTGCAGTTGTCCAAAGTGTAGCCAGGGATGGGCTAGAGTTAGAAGAATTTGCATGTTTTTTTCTTGATTACGCTCTCGGAGGTAACCTAGAGTTAGAAAAATGTGCAATGTTTTGGACTACGTTGCCCAAAGTTTGAAAAAAAATTTGCACAAATTGTGCAAAGTGCTAAATTTGTGAAATGTAAAATGCTAATGTGAAATTGCCAAAACGTGCAAACTATAATGCTAAATGTGTAAACATGTGAAACAAAATGCTAATGCTATGTGAAACATGTTGTACTCTAGTGAGTACAAAGTGCATTAAATGTATGTGTTGACGTCCTATACCTGTTGGGCTTAGGGGGCCCTAAGGATAATTTTGTTAATCCTATGCTATTTTATGTTAATTTTGCTAAGTTTAATTTTTAATATTTTTTTTGTCAAAATTTTGCATCCAGTGTATACTAACGCTTCATATGTTACTTTGCGATTGCAGGGTGTTGCTAAAATCCATCCTAGTCATTGTGGAGCTCGTTGGCATTCTCTGTTGCATGAGTGAGCTTGTGCCCATCATGCTTACGCTAGACATGCAGGTGGATTATTAGGTAGTGTGGCTCTGGCCAAGGGCACATGAGTTCATGGCATTCTTGCTGCAGCACTTCCGTGTCATGATGTGGTCACACTTAGTAGTGGAGGTTGCGAGCATCATCATTGAGACATTACTACCTGGGGTTAATCAAGACATTTTCATATTCATGTTTGATGAGCTCATTACTGGTGATGATTGAGTAGGTGGTTCAGGTGACCCTTATCTAGGATTTGGTAGATGCCAGAGTTCTCTTGCTACAACAAAAGTAACACCCTCTTTGTTGCTCTGCATGTGCAGACTTTATTTCAGAACCCATCTGGAATAGTATACTGCATCGGAGGATAAGTGCTCTTTTGATTTTTGCATTGTATTCTTTGCCCTTGGCTCATGTTAAGTTTGCTGACTGCTAACTACTCATGCTTAATGCCAAATTCAAAGTTGATGATTGGGGTCTCCACGATGAGGAAGAGGCTCTTGCCTTGACTCGTACCACCCTAGAGGTGTTCTCCTCTAGTTCAAATGTTCAAGAGGTTGTCTTTGAACAATTGGGAGCTGATCTAAGGGATTATCCTACCTAGTACCCAAGGGTGTTCGAGCGGTGCAAGATCCATGATTGGCTAGATGATGAGTGGGCTAGTGGTGAGCTCAACCTTAAGGAGATTCTTACACCATCACCTCCATCTTGCACACCATTTGTTTCATGTAAGCGTATACTATTTTGGCTTATATGCTTACTCACATATGCTTGTTGATTTGCCTTTTGCCCTTGCATGATACGAACATTGCTTTAACCTTTGTTGCAGCTGTAGTTGCTTTAGGAGAGGTGATGGTGATCGCCATAGGCTGCACTGAGGCCACCCTCATCATAAAATATGGTGATGTGAAGGGGGTGTAGCATTAGTTGTGCCATCAGGCCTCAGAGACATTGACCAGTCGGCTCACATGTGCTAGGTTGATGGACCTATTTTTGGTTGTTAGCCCAAGCATTCTGGTGGCTAAGATGGTCACCATCATAGACTCCTTCAATAGTGATGTCCACCACTTCGTCACCCACGTGTGCAGTGTGAGGCTAGTTCTAAATGTTAATGAGGCCTTCTTCATAGACCTCTTTAGCCTTCTCATTAATGACTTGTTGGTCATTGATAAGGACAATAGAGAGGTGAACCATACAAGAGAGATTGAGTGCTGGTTGGGAGCCACTCGATCTCACAAAGGCATCCTAATTAAAGATGTGCATGTGCATGAGGTTAAGGAGCTCTACCCTCTCTTTTGCACCTGTGCCTTTCCAAAGTTGCTCTTCCAAGAAAAGATTCTTGGGATGGAGCAGGCGTGGGTGACGAAGTAGGTGTTGTAGGAGGACACAAGGTTTAATTGTGCCTCCTACATCGCCATTGACCTACACACAAAGATCACCAGGTTATGCTTTAACCTCTAGGCGAGGTCCTATGTACAGTTAGCATTTTTCACAGGGTATCTACGAAGGTTCGCAGAGCTCCTGGTGGTTCGAGATAGTAGGCGATGGGTTGTGCAAGACCGTGAACAAACTATTAAAGCCTTGGGTTAAGTACATGTTCACAACCACTCACTCACAGAACCCCCCAGAAGGGATCGATGAGTTGTACTTAGTGACAAACAAAAGTCTCTTGGGGTAGTCACATTATTTGCATGATAGCACGAGCGAGTGTTCCCTAGTTGTTATTGGGGATGTGAACAAGGTCAACTACTATATTACATAAACGATGGGGTCATCTAAGGTGAAAATCAAGAGGCCATGCTTGGTAGATGAGGTTGCTCCTAAGGTTGGGTAGGTAAGCATCAAGAAGATCTGCCTTAAGATCCCTAGCTTGCACACAAATGTTGCAAGTTAGTATACATATATTGCTAGATGCATTTGTTTTGGATTTTTTTTATATGTATATTTTATATGTTTTTTTGCTATGTTATGCTAATGCTAAAATGTTATGTTTGTAAATTAGGAGAGAGGTCTGTTGAAGCAGTGGTGGTAGCAATAGTAGAGGCAGCCCCTCCTCAAGCTGAGGAGGGGGAAGCACACAAGGAAGAGCTACATGAGGCCATAGAGACCCTCCAACAATTTGAGGCAAAGGGGCTATTTCACCTTGACGAGGGTGATTTTGCTAGCCTCTTTGATGGTGTGTAGTTGGGAGACCCCCTTGCTCTCACATTTGAGGGCTTGCTAGGTGGGTGTCTTAGATTGCCAATTGTTGTTGCTCTTTTGCTCTTGCATCTTTGGCTATTTAGTTGTTGCTTATTACATTATTGTGTTGTAGCCCTAAATGAGCCTGCTAGTAGTCCACCATCCATGTCTACCTACTACATGAAGCCATGGGTGGAAATGCTTGATAAGTTTGCCTTCATGGAAGGCATTGTTGAGGACATGGTTGACCACCTATAGCAAGTGGATCCTAAGCTCAGTATGCATATAATGTTGCTTTGTTTATGTTGCTTTACAGATTTTAATGCTTAGTTTGTGGCTAAGGTTGATTTGCTTGTTATATGCCAATAGGTTCTAAGCTTTGTTGGGATCCAAGAAGGGTGGCTAAAGTAGATGATGTCCCCAAGTTCCCTCTTGAAGTGAAGCAGGTGCCTCGTTGTGTGTACGAGGTAGTTAGCAAGTGCATGCTTTCTTGCACGAAAGCATTAAGGGTCTACAAGCACTCAATCGAGCACCTATGGAAACACGTGCATGACCTTCAAGAGAGAATGACGAGCCAAGACATGAAGATCAAGGACCTTTAGTCCTTATATGAATTTGATGAATTGTGATTCATTAGACCACGATATCGCATACGTGATATCAGGTACATGATATCGCGACCTAGCTAGCGATATTGTATACGCAATATCGTAGTTCCTATGTGAGCCTATAAATACACAATGGGGCGCATGGGAAAGGGGGAGTTTTTCAATAAGTTAGTTTTAGTCAGTAGATAGAAATGAGTTTATTTTTTAGTCATTCTCAACCCTTTCTCCTAGTGCATGCCCGTAGTGTGATGATTGTAATTGTATGACATCTTTATTCGAGTGTGACGTACTTGGACACGCACATGATCAGAAATGAAGATCAAGATTACTTCATCATTGCAGCATTCACTTAGTTTAATTATTTAATTGTTATTGTTATTTATTGCTTTCGTAGTTAATATCTCTTCATCCTAAACTCCTTAAACATAGAATGAGTACGACTTAATCACAAGCATTCAAGTATGACTACTTGGTATCCTAGTAGTGTACCTAGGACATGCACTTGGTAATCCCATTGGTAGTCGTGCACGAGGTCCAAGATGTGTACAGATGATTAAGGGATGGATGCTTATCGCACTTAGACTAGCTTAGATTTTCTTCACCCTTTCTTTCTTAACTTAATTAAAGTTATTTTTCCATTACCTCCAAGAGTAGCACTAGGTTAGAAATCATATCATACACGTCACTCTGGACTAAACCATACATGACAAAAAAAATACTAGTCTAGGTGGGAAGATAACAAACTGTGATCAACGAGTAACTATCTAGATACCACAACTAGCTTGTCTGCAGAGTTCGACCAGATCGTGCGTGAAACGCTCGTATTCGTATGGTTGAGTGTAGGGGTACCTCACCACTCATCAGACTTCCTGGTAGCTTAATCATGGGGAGATAGTATCTAGTAGACCATACATATCGATTGTGCTAGGTACTAGTCAATCATCCGAGGCAAGAACACGGCCACTCGGGAGATCATTAAGTAGTGATTACGGATTGATCTACTTGTCTAGAAGAACCAAGACTAAAATAATTTCAGTGCCAAGGTATGCAAGTGGAGGTAGACACAAAAGAACCACAAACACCACTATAAGCATGAGCAAGATGCATATCTTCAGCAGCTCAAGAAAGAATTTTTTGAATGTCCATGTGAAGGATGGGTCATAAGTCATGTTCGAATGGATGCTTATTCAACTATTTTTAAAAATCTGTTGTTTATGAGCCAACGAAGCCCACTAGCACATGGACAATGACCATATGCAAGCTCGTGGCGCTCAATTTTTAATTTATTTATTTATTTATTTTTATTTTTATTTTTGATTTTTTTTTAAAATACAAAACTTGTTCAAACAAGGCCTTATGCTTAGCATGGGTGAGGTTGGCCTCAACACTACCAAAGTCCCACACTATTGTTTACACCATTTCCACCGAAAGTTTCAAATCCAAGCAAAAATCAACAAGAAGTGTTTGACGATTAAAGTTGGGAAGTACCTCCATCGTGCAGTTCGACTGTAGAACACAACGTCAGCTTCTTCTCATTTATCGTGTTCTGGAACAATCAATCTTTACGATGCTTTGGCTGATATTTTTAGAATAAGCTTCTCCTCGATCTTTGCGTAAAAAGTAAAGTTTCGGTACGTTTGGTGATTAATTTTGATTTATAGCTCAGACAACTCTTTGCGGCGCAAAATCACGTCTTTTAAGAGTTTCATCTCGTTTAACGTGTTGTGGAAGTACGTTCACGATGCTTTCGCTAGAACAGGCTATGTCCTCGACGTTGGTGTCAAGAGGCTTTGAAGGTTGATTATGAGCTTCCGTGTTTGAAATTTCCTATCAAAATTTGCCGTTTTCTGGATTCAAGGCAGTAATAGTAAATATTTATTAATTTTGATGATTTTCGAACTGATTTCTTCAAATGTCGTCTCTAGCTTGCACTTGGTACTTTCGGACATGATATAACGACGCTTGTGCTTTTGTAAGCATAATGAGTATGGATTGAAGTCAAAAGCTTTTCATGTTATTTTTCGCTGTATTATTGCTTACTGCTGGTTTCCCTATACAGACATTTCTGATTTTGTGGCGTACAGCGAATTGCAGCTGGATTACTTGCTGATTTCCGTATACAGACATTTCTGATTTTGTGGTTTTCAGCGAATTGCAGTTGGATTACTTGGATCTGTACTTGATTCATTCGCCCGCACGTCTGAAAAAAGGAGTGCGTTTTCCGGATATCAAGCCTGGTGACGTTTTGGCGGTGGATTCAGTGGCTACTTGGAAGGCAATGGAGAAGTGCGTAGAAAGCGGATTAACGAAGAGCATTGGCGTTAGCAACTTTTCTCCTAAAAAACTAGAAGACTTACTCCGCCATGCTTCAATTCCGCCTGTAGCAAACCAGGCAAGTCTTTCGCATCCTGAACTCTGTCTTCCTCTGTTGTGTTAGGAAAGAAACTTCATCGTGTAACAAAGGATCATCACCCGGAACCTGAACTGAAAGCTATTTTTGTTAATTGTGGTGTGGGAGGGTCCATAAATATCGTGGAGTTTTAATGCTTATTTGGCCAA